>MU226665.1:1169170-1330762 GCA_018584345.1 Thuja plicata
TTATTTCATCTTTTAGAGCTAGATTGCATGTTTTATTGTCTTTTAGCTTGTTTTTCAATAAAAATCCTTCATGCTAGGTTCTATTCGTCACTGGTTTATAGCATATTCTGAGGGCTAATATGTTGTTGATCATACTCCTCCTAGTTAGCAGGTAATAGGTCAGTTTTAGTGGGTTCTATATGCTTTTCTAACCCTTTTGAACTAATATAATAACCTGTTGAGTGTTTGTGTTGATTCTGACAGGTACCCATTTACACACACACACCAAATTGGTCAACCGTTCACTGGTAATGAGCTGTAATCTCATAACAACCCATTCTGAGCTTCCACATCACCAAATTGATCAACCGTTCACTAATAATGAGTTATAATCTCATAAAAACCATTCTGAGCTTCCACATCGCTGAATCGGTCAACCGTTCACTGATAAAGAGCTATAATCTCATAACAAGATGTTATGAGCTTCCACATCGCCGAATCAATCAACCATTCATTGATAATTAGTTGTAATCTCATAACAAGCTATTTTGAGCTTCCACATCGCCGAATTGATCAACCGTTCATTGATAATGAGTTGTAATCTCATAACAAGCTGTTCTGAGCTTCCACATCGCCGAATCGCTCAACCATTCACTGATAATGAGTTGTAATCTCATAAAAAGCCATTTTGAGCTTTCACATCACCAAATTGGTCAATCATTCACGTATAATGAGCTGTAATATCATAAAAAGTTATTCTAAGCTTCCACATCACCGAATCGATCAACCATTCGCTGATAATGAGTTGTAATCTCATAACAAAGTCCTAAGCTTCCACATCACCGAATCGGTCAACCATTCATTGATAATGAGATGTAATCTCATAACAAGATGTTCTGAGCTTCCACATCACCGAATAAGTTAACCGTTCACTAATAATGAGTTGTAATCTCATAACAAGCCATTTTGAGCTTTGACATTGCTGAATCGATCAACTATTTGCTGATAATGAGTTGTAATCTCATAACAAGCCATTTTGAGCTTCCACATCACTGAATCGGTCAACCGTTCACTGATAATGAGTTGTAATCTCATAACAAGCTATTCTGAGCTTCCATATCACCGAATCAACCACCTGTTCCCTGATAATGAGTTGTAATCTCATAACAAGCCGTTTGGAGCTTCCACATTGCCAAATCGATCAACCGTTCACTAATAATGAGCTGTAATCTCATAACAATCTATTCTGAGCTTCCACATCGCCAAATCGATCAACCGTTCCTTGATAATGAGTTGTAATATCATAACAAGTTGTTCTGAGTTTCCACATCGTGGAATCGGTCAACCATTTGATGATAATGAGCTGTAATCTCATAACAAGTTGTTCTGAGCTTCCACATCGCCGACTCAATCAACAATTCACTGATAACGTGTTGTAATCTGATAATAAGCCCTTTGAAGCTTCCACATTGCCGAATCGATCAACCGTTCATTGATAATGAGCTATAATCTCATAACAAGCCATTCTGAGCTTCCACATCACCGAATTGATTAACCGTTCACTGATAATGAGTTGTAATCTCATAACAAGCCTTGCTGAGCTTCCACATCGTTGACTCAGTCAACCGTTCGCTGATAATGAGCTATAATCTCATAACAAGCTATTCTAAGCTTCCTTATCACTAAATCGATCAACCGTTCGCTGATAATGAGTTGTAATCTCATAACAAGCTATTCTGAGCTTCCACATCACCAAATTGGTCAACCATTCACTGATAATGAGCTATAATCTCATAACAAGCCGTTCTAAGCTTCCACATCGCTGAATCAGTCAACCGTTCACTAATCATGAGTTATAATCTCATAACAAGTTATTATGAGCTTCCACATTGCCGAATCGATCAATCATTTGCCGATAATGAGCTGTAATCTCATAACAAGCTGTTCTAAGCTTCCACATCACCGAATTGATCAACCGTTCACTGATAATGAGTTTTAATCTCATAACAAGCTATTCTAAGCTTCCACATCACCAAATCGGTCAACCGTTCACTGATAATGAGCTATAATCTTGTAACAAGCCATTCTGAGATTCTACATCACCAAATCGATCAACCATTCACTGATAATGAGTTGTAATCTCATAACAAGCCATTCTGAGCTTCCACATCATGAAATTGATCAACCATTCACTGATAATGAGCTATAATCTCACAACAAGCTATTCTGAGCTTCCACATTGTCGAATCAATCAACTGTTTGCTAATAATGAGTTGTAATCTCATAACAAGCTATTCTGAGCTTCCACATCACCGAATCGATCAACTAATCACTGATAATGAGCTGTAATCTCATAACAACCTATTCTAAGCTTTGACATCACTGAATCGCTCAACTATTTGCTGATAATGAGTTGTAATCTCATAACAACCCATTCTGAGCTTCCACATCACCGAATCGATCAACTGTTCGCTGATAATGAGCTATAATCTCATAACAAGCCATTTTGAGCTTTCACATCGCCGAATCGATCAACCATTCACTGATAATAAGTTGTAATCTCATAACAATCTATTCTAAGCTTCCACATCATCGAATTGATCAACCGTTCACTGATAATAAGTTGTAATCTCATAACAAGCCATTTTGAGCTTCCACATCACCGAATCGATCAACCGTTCGCTGATAATGAGTTGTAATCTCATAACATGCCATTCTAAGATTCCACATCATGAAATCAGTCAACCATTCACTGATAATGAGCTATAATCTCACAACAAGCTATACTGAGCTTCCACATTGCCGAATCGATCAACCGTTCACTGATAATGAGTTGTAATCTCATAACAAGCTGTTCTAAGCTTCCACATCACCGAATTGATCAACCGTTTGCTGATAATGAGCTATAATCTCATAACAACCTATTCTGAGCTTCCACATCACCGAATGACTCAACTATTTGTTGATAATGAGTTGTAATCTCATAACAAGCCATTCTGAGCTTCCACATCACTAAATCGATCAACCGTTCACTGATAATGAGCTATAATCTCATAACAAGCCGTTCTAAGCTTCCATGTCGCCGAATCGATCAACTATTCATTGATAATAAGTTGTAATCTCATAACAAGCTATTCTGAGCTTCCACATCACCGAATCGATCAACCGTTCACTGATAATGAGCTGTAATCTCATAACAAGCTGTTCTAAGCTTCCACATCGCCGAATCGATCAACCGTTCACTGATAATAAGTTGTAATCTCATAACAAGCTATTCTGAGCTTCCAGATCACTGAATCAACCAACCATTCACTGATAATGAGCTGTAATCTCATAACAAGCCATTCTGAGCTTCCACATCACCAAATCGATCAACAGTTCACTGATAATAAGTTGTAATCTCATAACAAGCTATTCTGAGCTTCCACATCACTGAATCGATCAACCATTTATTGATAATGAGTTGGAATCTCATAACAAGCTATTCCGAGCTTCCACATTGCTGAATTGGTCAACCGTTCACTAATAATGAGCTGTAATCTCATAACAAGCTATTCTGAGGTTCCACATTGCCGAATCGATCAACCGTTCACTTATAATGAGTTGTAATCTCATAACAAGCTATTATGAGCTTCCATATCATTGAATCGGTCAATCGTTCACTGATAATGAGTTGTAATCTCATAACAAGCTGTTCTAAGCTTCCACATCACCGAATTGATCAATCGTTCGCTGACAATGAGCTGTAATCTCATAACAAGCTGTTCTGAGCTTCCACATCGTTGAATCAATCAACTCTTCACTGATAACGAGCTGTAATCTCATAACAAGTTGTTCTAAGCTTCCACATTGTTGAATCGATCAACCGTTCGCTGATAATGAGCTATAATCTCATAACAAGCCATTCTGAGCTTCCACATCGCCAAATTGATCAACCGTTTGCTGATAATGAGCTGTAATCTCATAACAAGTTGTTCTGAGCTTTCACATCGCCGAATCGATCAACTGTTCACTGATAATGAATTGTGATCTCATAACAAGCCATTCTGAGCTTCCACATCACCGAATTGGTCAACCGTTCACTAATAATGAGCTGTAATCTCATAATAAGCTATTCTGAGCTTCCACATCGCTGAATCGATCAACCATTTGCTGATAATGAGTAGTAATCTCATAACAAGCTGTTATGAGCTTCCACATCGCTAAATCGATCAACCGTTCACTGATAATGAGCTATAAACTCATAACAAGCCATTCTAAGCTTCCACATCATAGAATCGGTCAATCGTTCACTGATAATGAGCTGTAATCTCATAACAAGTTGTTCTGAGCTTCCACATCACTCAATCGTTCAACCGTTTGCTGATAATGAGTTATAATCTCATAACAAGCTGTTCTTAGTTTCCACATCCCCGAATCGATCAATCGTTCACTGATAATGAGTTGTAATCTCATAACAAGCTATCTGAGCTTCCACATCACAGAATCAGTCAGCTATTTGCTTATAATGAGCTATAATCTTATAACAAGCTATTCTGAGCTTCCACATCACCGAATCGGTCAAGCATTCGCTGATAATGAGTTGTAATCTCATAACAAGCCGTTCTGAGCTTCCACATCACCGAATCGATCAACCATTTGCTGATAATGAGCTGTAATCTCATAACAAGCCATTCTTAGCTTCCACATAACTGAATTGATTAATCATTCACTGATAATGAGCTATAATCTCATAACAAGTTGTTCTGAGCTTCCACATCACCGAATTCATCAATTGTTCACTGATAATGAGCTGTAATCTCATAACAAGCTGTTCTGAGCTTCCACTTCACCGAATCAGTCATCCATTCACTAATAATGAGCTATAATCTCATAACAAGTTGTTCTGAGCTTCCAATTCACTGAATCGGTCAATCGTTCACTGATAATGAGTTGTAATCTCATAACAAGCCATTCTGAGCTTCCACATCACTGAATCGATCAACCGTTCACTGATAATGAGTTGTAATCTCATAACAAGTCATTTGCAGCTTCAACATCGCCAAATCGATCAACCGTTTGCTAATAATGAGTTGTAATATCATAACAAGCCATTCTGAGCTTCCACATCGCTAAATTGGTCAACTGTTCATTGATAATGAGCTGTAATCTCATAACAAGCTGTTCTAAGCTTCCACATCACCAAATCAATCAACCATTCACTGATAATGAGTTGTAATGTCATAACAAGCCGTTCTCAGCTTCCACATCACCGAATCGGTTGACCATTCACTGATAATGAGCTGCAATCTCATAACAAGCTATTCTAAGCTTCCACATCGCCGAATCGATCAACCGTTCACCGATAATGAGTTGTAATCTCATAACAAGTCGTTCTGAGCTTCCACATTGCCAAATCGATCAACCATTTGCTGATAATGAGTTGTAATCTCATAAAAAGCCATTTTGAGCTTCCACATCGCTGAATCGGTCAACCGTTCACTGATAATGACTTGTAATCTCATAACAAGCCTTTCTGAGCTTCCACATCACTGAATTGGTCAAGCTTTCACTGATAATGAGTTGTAATCTCATAACAAGCCATTCTAAGCTTCCACATCACCGAATCAGTCAACTGTTCGCTGATAATGAGCTATAATCTCATAACAAGTTGTTCTGAGCTTCCACTTCGCCAAATAATTCAACCGTTCGCTGATAATGAGTTGTAATCTCGTAATAAGCTATTTTGAGCTCCCACATTGCTGAATCAATCAACCATTCACTGATAATGAGCTGTAATCTCATAACAAGTTGTTCTGAGCTTCTACATCATAGAATCGGTCAACCGTTTGCTAATAATGAGCTATAATCTCATAACAAGTTTTTTTGAGCTTCCACATTGCCGAATTGATCAACCGTTCACTGATAATGAGTTATAATATCAAAACAAGCCGTTCTGAGCTTCCACATCACCGAATCGATCAACCGTTCACTGATAATGAGTTATAATCTCATAACAAGCTATTTTGAGCTTCCACATCACGGAATCAGTCAACCATTCACTGATAATGAACTATAATCTTATAACAAGCTATTCTGAGCTTCCACATTACCGAATTAGTCAACCATTCACTGATAATGAGTTGTAATATCATAACAAGCCATTATGAGCTTCCACATCGACGAATCGATCAATGATTCACTGATAATTAGTTGTAATCTCATAACAAGTCATTCTGAGCTTCCACATCATTGAATCGATCAACCGTTCACTGATAATGACTTATAATCTCATAACATGCTATTCTGAGCTTCCACATCATTGAATCGATCAACTGTTTGCTGATAATGAGTTATAGTCTCATAACAAGCTATTCTGAGCTTCCACATCGCCGAATCTATCAACCCTTCGCTGATAATGAATTGTAATATCATAACAAGCCATTCTAAGCTTCCACATCGCCAAATTGGTCAACCTTTCGCTGAGAATGAGCTATAATCTCATAATAAGCCATTCTGAGCTTTCACATCACCGAATTGATCAACCGTTCACTGATAATCAGCTGTAATCTCATAACAAGCTATTCTGAGCTTTCACATCGCCGAATCGATCAACCATTCCCTGATAATGAGCTGAAATCTCATAACAAGCTGTTCTAAGCTTCCACATCACTGAATCGGTCAATTGTTCACTGATAATGAGCTGTAATCTCATAACTAGCTATTCTAAGCTTCCACATCACCGAATCGGTCAATTGTTCACTGATAATGAGCTGTAATCTCATAACAAACTGTTCTGAGCTTCCACTTCATAGAATCTGTCAACCATTCACTAATAATGAGCTGTAATCTTATAACAAGCTGTTTTGAGCTTCCACATCGCTGAATCGGTCAATTGTTTACTGATAATGAGTTTTAATCTCATAACAAGCCATTCTGAGCTTCCATATCGCCAAATCGATCAATTGTTTGCTGATAATGAGCTCTAATCTCATAACAAGCCATTCTGAGCTTCCACATCACTGAATCGATCAACTATTCGTTGATAATGAGTTATAATCTTATAACAAGCCATTCTGAGCTTCCACATCACCGAATTAGTCAACCATTTTCCGATAATAAGCTCTAATCTCATAATAAGCTATTTTGAGCTTCCACATCGCTGAATCGATCAACTGTTCACTGATAATGAGTTGTAATCTCTTAACAAGCCATTCTGTGCTTCCACAACACCAAATTGGTCAACTGTTCACTGATAATGAGCTGTAATCTCATAACCAGCTATTCTAAGCTTTTGCATCACTGAATCGGTGAACCATTCACTGATAATGAGTTTTAATCTCATAACAAGCCATTCTGAGCTTCCACATCGCTGAATCGATCAACCGTTCACTGATAATGAGCTATAATCTCATAACAAGTTGTTCTGAGCTTCCACATCACCGAATCGATCAACAGTTCACTGATAATGAGTTGTAATCTCATCACAAGTCATTCTGAGATTCCACATCACTGAATCGGTCAACCATTCGCTGATAATAAGTTGTAATCTCATAACAAGCTATTCTAAGCTTCCACATTGCCGAATCGATCAATCGTTCACTGATAATGAGCTGTAATCTCATAACAAGCTATTCTGAGCTTCCAAATCATCGAATCGGTCAATCATTCAAAAATAATGAGTTGTAATCTCATAACAAGCTGTTCTCAGCTTCCACTTTGCTGAATCGGTCAACCATTCACTGATAATGAGCTATAGTCTCATAACAAGCTATTCTGACCTTCCACATCGCTAAATCAGTCAACCATTCACTAATAATGAGTTGTAATCTCATAACAAGCTATTCTAAGCTTCCACATCGCCGAATCGATCAACTGTTCACTGATAATGAGTTATAATCTGATAACAAGCCATTTTGAGCTTCCACATCAACAAATCGATCAACCGTTCACTGATAATGAGTTGTAATCTCATAACAAGCTATTCTAAGCTTCCACATCATTGAATCGATCAACCATTCACTGATAATGAGTTGTAATCTCATAACAAACTATTCTGAGCTTCCACATCACTGAATCGATCAACCATTCCCTGATAATGAGTTGTAATATCATAACAAGCCGTTCTAAGCTTCCACATTGCCGAATCAATCAACTATTTCCTAATAATGAGCTATAATCTCATAAAAACCTATTATGAGCTTCCACATCATGAAATCGATCAACCGTTCACTGATAATGAGTTGTAATCTCATAACAAGCTGTTCTAAGCTTCCACATCACCGAATCAGTCAACCATTCGCTGATAATGAGCTGTAATCTCATAACAAGCTGTTCTAAGCTTCCACATCACCGAATCGGTTAATTGTTCACTGATAATGAGCTATAATCTCATAACAAGTTGTTCTGAGCTTTTACTTTGCCGAATTGGTCAACCGTTCACTGATAATGAGCTGTAACCTCATAACAAGCTATTCTGAGCTTCCACATCACTGAATCGGTCAACCTTTCAATGATAATGAGTTGTAATCTCATAACAAGCCGTTCTAAGCTTTCACATTACCGAATCGATCAATCGTTCACTGATAATGAGCTATAATCTCATATCAAGCTATTCTGTGCTTCCACATCGCCGAATTGGTCAACCATTTCCTGATAATGAGCTGTAATCTCATAACAAGCTGTTCTAAGCTTCCACATCCCTGAATTGAACAACCGTTCACTAATAATGAGTTGTAATCTCATAACAAGTTGTTCTGAGCTTCCACATCACCAAATTGGTTAACCATTCACTGATAATGAGTTGTACTCTCATAACAAGCTATTCTAAGCTTCCACATTGCCGAATCGATCAACCATTCGCTGATAATGAGTTGTAATCTCATAACAAGCCGTTCTGAGCTTCCATATCACCGAATCGGTTAACCATTCACTGATAATGAGCTATAATCTCATAACAAGCTATTCTGAGCTTCCACATCAGCATATCGATCAACCATTCACTGATAATAAATTATAATCTCATGACAAGCTATTCTGAGCTTCCACATTGCCGAATCGGTCAACCGTTCACTGATAATGAGTTGTAATCTCATAACAAGCCATTCTGAGCTTCCACCTCATCAAATCGGTCAACTGTTTGTTGATAATGAGTTATAATGTCATAACAAGCCATTCTGAGCTTCCAAATTGCCGAATCAGTCAACCGTTCACTGATAATGAGTTATAATCTCATAACAAGCTGTTCTGAGCTTCCACATCGCCAAATTGGTCAACCGTTCTCTGATAATGAGTTGTAATCTCATAACAAGCCATTCTGACCTTCCACATCGCTAAATCAATCAACCATTCACTGATAATGAGCGGTAATCTCATAACAAGCCATTCTGAGCTTCCACATCGCCAAATTGATCAACCATTCACTGATAATGAGTTGTAATCTCATAACAAGCCGTTCTAAGCTTTCACATCACTGAATTGGTCAATCATTCGCTGATAATGAGTTGTAATCTCATAACAAGCTATTCTGAGCTTCCACATCACCAAATCAATCAACCATTCGCTAATAATTTATTGTAATCTCATAACAAGCTATTCTGAGCTTCCACATTGTTGAATCAATCAATCGTTCGCTGATAATGAGCTGTAATCTCATAACAAGCCATTCTCAGCTTCCACATCACCGAATCGCTCTATCATTCACTAATAATGAGTTATAATCTCATAATAAACTGTTCTGAGCTTCCACATCACTGAATCAATCAACCGTTCACTGATAATGAGTTTTAATCTCATAACAAGCCTTTCTAAACTTCTACATTGCCAAATCGGTCAACCATTCACTGATAATGAGCTGTAATCTCATAAAAAGCTATTCTGAGCTTCCACATCACCGAATTGATCAACCGTTCACTGATAATGAGTTATAATCTCACAACAAGCCGTTCTGAGCTTCCACATCATTGAATCAGTCAACTGTTTGTTGATAATGAGCTGTAATCTCATAACAAGCTATTCTCATCTTCCACATCGCTGAATCGGTCAACTGTTCCCTGATAATGAGCAGTAATCTCATACCAAGCCATTCTTAGCTTCCACATCACTAAATTGGTCAATCATTCACTGATAATGAGTTGTAATCTCATAACAAGCTATTATGAGCTTCCACTTCACCGAATCGGTCAACTGTACGCTGATAATGAGCTATAATCTCATAATAAGCTGTTCTAAGCTTCCACATCACCGAATCGGTCCACCATTCGCTGATAATGAGTTTTAATCTCATAAAAAGCTATTCTAAGCTTCCACATCACCGAATCGATCAACCGTTCACTGATAATGAGTTGTAATCTCATAACAAGCTATTCTAAGCTTCCACGTCGCCGAATCGATCAACCATTCACTGATAATGAGTTGTAGTCTCATTACAAGCTGTTCTGAGCTTCCACATCACCAAATCAATCAACTGTTCACTGATAATGACATGTAATCTCATATCAAGTTGTTCTGAGCTTCCACATCGCTGAATCGATCAACCATTCACTGATAATGAGTTGTAATCTCATAACAAGCCGTTATGAGCTTCCACATCTCCAAATCGATCAACCGTTTGCTGATAATGAGTTGTAATCTCATAACAAGCCGTTTTGAGCTTCCACATCACCGAATCGATCAACCGTTGGTTGATAATGAGCTATAATTTTATAAGAGGCTATTTTAAGCTTCCACATTGCCGAATTGATCAACTATTTGCTGATAATGAGTTGTAATCTCATAACAAGCCATTTTGAGCTTTCACATCGCTGAATCGGTCAACCGTTCACTGATAATGAGCTGTAATCTCATAACAAGTTGTTTTAAGCTTCCACATCGCCGAGTCGATCAACCGTTCACTGATAATGAGTTGTAATTTCATAACAAGCTGTTCTGAGCTTCCACATCACCAAATCAGTCAACTGTTCACTGATAATTAGCTATAATCTCATAACAAACTATTCTTAGCTTCCACATCACTAAATCGATCAACCATTTATTGATAATGAGTTGTAATCTCATAACAAGCCATTCTGAGCTTCCACATCGCTGAATCAATCAACCGTTCATTGATAATGAGTTGTAATCTCATAACAAGCTGTTCTAAGATTCCACATCACTGAATCGATCAATCGTTCACTAATAATGAGTTGTAATCTCATAACAAGCCATTCTAAGCTTCCACATCAATGAATTGAACAACCATTCGCTGATAATGAGCTGTAATCTCATAACATGCCGTTCTAAGCTTCCACATCGCCAAATCAGTCAACCATTTGCTAATAATGAGCTGTAATCTCATAAAAAGCTATTCTCAGCTTCCACATTGCTGAATCGATCAACCATTTGCTGATAAAGAGTTTTAATCTCATAACAAGCCGTTCTGAGCTTCCACATCACCGAATCAGTCAACCGTTTGCTGATAATGAGTTGTAATCTCATAACAAGCTATTCTGAGCTACCACATCACTGAATTGATCAATCGTTCACTGATAATGAGTTGTAATCTCATAATAAGCTATTTTGAGCTTCCACATTGCCGAATCGGTCAACCGTTTGCTGATAATGAGTTGTAATCTCATAACAAGTTATTCTAAGTTTCCACATTGCCGAATCGATCAACTATTCGCTGATAATGAGTTGTAATCTCATAACAAGCTATTTTGAGCTTCCACATCACTGACTCAGTCAACCGTTCACTGATAATGAGCTGTAATCTCATAAGAAGTTGTTCTAAGCTTCCACATCATGAAATCGA
The DNA here is from genome assembly GCA_018584345.1 of Thuja plicata. NCBI lineage: Eukaryota > Viridiplantae > Streptophyta > Pinopsida > Cupressales > Cupressaceae > Thuja > Thuja plicata. The sequence goes on from MU226665.1 coordinate 1,180,920, forward strand.
TCAATCGTTCGCTGATAATGAGCTGTAATCTCATAACAAGCCGTTCTAAGCTTCCACGTCACTGAATCAATCAACCATTCACTCCTAATGAGCTGTAATCTCATAACAAGCTGTTCTAAGCTTCCACATCAATGAATCGATCAACCGTTTGCTGATAATGAGTTGTATTCTCATAACAAGCCATTCTGAGCTTCCACATCGCCGAATTGATCAACCGTTCGCTAATAATGAGTTGTAATCTGATAACAAGCTGTTCTAGGCTTCCACATCGTAGAATTGGTTAATTGTTCATTGATAATGAGATGTAATCTCATAACAAGCTATTCTAAGCTTCCACATCGCAAAATCGGTCAACCATTCACTGATAATGAGTTGTAATCTCATAACAAGCCATTCTGAGCTTCCACATCACCGAATCGGTCAATCGTTTGTTGAAAATGAGCTGTAGTCTCATAACAAGCCATTCTGAGCTTCCACATCGTTGAATCAATCAACCATTTGCTGATAATGAGTTGTAATCTCATAACAAGCTGTTTTGAGCTTCCACATCACTGAATCAATCAACCGTTCACTGATAATAAGTTGTAATCACATAACAAGCTATTCTGAGCTTCCACATAGCCGAATCGATCAACCATTCACTAATGATGAGTTGTAATCTCATAACAAGCCATTCTGAGCTTCCACATTGCTGAATCGATCAACCGTTTGCTGATAATGAGCTGTAATCTCATAACAAGCCATTCTGAGCTTCCACATCGCTGAATCGATCAACTCTTTGCTGATAATGAGCTGTAATCTCATAAAAATCTTTTGTGAGCTTCCACATCGCTAACTCGATCAACCATTCACTGATAATTAGTTGTAATCTCATAACAAGCTGTTCTGAGCTTCCACATTGCCGAATCGGTCAACTGTTTGCTGATAATGAGTTGTAATCTCATAACAAGCCATTCTGAGCCTCCACATCGCTGAATCAATCAACCGTTCACTGATAATGAGTTGTAATCTCATAACAAGTTGTTCTAAGCTTTCACATTGCTGAATCGATCAACCATTCACTGATAATGAGCTGTAATCTCATAACAAGCTGTTATGAGATTTCACATCACCGAATCGGTCAAGCGTTCACTGATAATGAGCTGTAATCTCATAACAAGCTATTTTGAGCTTCCACTTCGCCAAATCGGTCAACCGTTCACTAATAATGAGTTGTAATCTCATAACAAGCTATTCTGAGCTTACACATTAATGAATCGATCAATCATTCGCTGATAATGAGTTGTAATCACATAACAAATTGTTCTGAGCTTCCACATCGCCGAATCGATCAACCATTCACTCATAATGAGCTGTAATCTCAAAACAAGCTGTTCTGAGCTTCCACATTGCTGAATCGATCAATCGTTCATTGATAATGAGTTGTAATCTCATAAAAAGCCATTTTAAGCTTTCATATTGCTGAATTGGTCAACCGTTCACTGATAATGAGCTATATTCTCATAACAAGCTATTTTGAGCTTCACATCATCGAATCGATCAATAGTTCGCTGATAATGAGTTGTAATCTCATAACAAGCCGTTCTAAGCTTCCACATCATGAAATCGATCAACTATTCACTGATAATGAGCTGTCATCTCATAACAAGCTATTCTGAGCTTCCACATCGCCGAATCGGTCAACTGTTTGCTGATAATGAGTTGTAATCTCATAACAAGCCGTTCTGAGCTTCCACATCACTGAATTGATCAACCGTTCACTGATAATGAGCTATAATCTCATAACAAGCTATTCTAAGCTTCCACATTGCCAAATCGATCAACCGTTCACTGATAATGAGTTGTAATCTAATAACAAGCCATTCTGAGCTTCCACATCACCGAATCGATCAACCATTCATTGATAATGAGTTATAATCTCATAACAAGCCATTCTGAGCTTCCACATCGCCAAATCGGTCAACCATTCATTTATAATGAGCTGTAATCTCGCAACAAGCTGTTTTGAGCTTCCACATCGCCAAATCAGTCAACTATTCACTAATAATGAGCTATAATCTCATAACAAGCTGTTCTAAGCTTCCACATCACCGAATCGATCAACTGTTCACTAATAATGAGCTGTAATCTCATAACAAGCTATTCTGAGCTTCCACATCACTGAATCGATCAATCATTCACTGATAATGAGTTGTAATCTCATAACAAGCTATTTTGAGCTTCCACATTGCTAAATCAGTCAACCATTTGCTAAAAATAAGCTAAAATCTCATAACAAGCCATTCTGAGCTTCCACATCACCGAATCGATCAACCGGTCGCTGATAATGAGTTGTAATATTATAAAAAGTAGTTATGAGCTTCCACATCGCTGAATCGGTCAACCGTTTGCTGATAATGAGTTATAATCTCATAACAAGCCACTTTAAGCTTTCACATCACCAAATCGATCAATCATTCACTGATAATGAGCTGTAATCTCATAACAAGCCGTTCTGAGCTTCTACATCGCCAAATTGATCAACCGTTCGCTGATAATGAGTTTTAATCTCATAACAAGCTATTCTGAGCTTCTACATCACCGAATCGATCAACCGTTCACTGATAATGAGCTGTAATCTCATAATATGCTGTTCTGAGCTTCCACATTTCCAAATCGATCAACCATTCCCTGATATTGAGCTGTAATCTCATAACAAGCCATTCTGAGCTTCCACATCGTAGAGTCAATCAACCGTTCACTAATAATGAGCTATAATCTCATAACAAGTTGTTTTGAGCTTCCACATTGCTGAATCGATCAACCGTTCACTGATAATGAGTTGTAATCTCATAACAAGTCATTCTGAGCTTTCACATCGCTGTATCGGTCAACCATTCACTGATAATGAGCTGTAATCTCATAACAAGCCATTCTGAGCTTCCACATCACTGAATTGATCAACCGTTTAATGATAATGAGTTGTAATCTCATAACAAGCTATTTTGAGCTTCCACATCGCCGAATTGGTCAACCGTTTACTGATAATGAGCTATAATCTCATAACAAGTGGTTTTGAGCTTCCACATTGCTGAATCGATCAACCATTCACTGATAATGAGTTGTAATCTCATAACAAGCCGTTCTGAGCTTCCACATTGCTGAATCGATCAACCGTTCGCTGACAATGAGCTGTAATCTTATAACAACCCATTCTAAGCTTCCACATCACCGAATCGATCAACCATTCACTGATAATGAGTTGTAATCTCATAACAAACCATTTTGAGCTTCCACACCACCAAATCGATGAATCATTCGCTGATAATGAGCCATAATCTCATAACAAGCCATTTTAAGCTTCCACATCGCTGAATCGATCAACCGTTCACTGATAATGATTTTTAATCTCATAATAAGCTATTCTGAGCTTCTACATCGCCAAATCGATCGATCGTTTGCTGATAATGAGCTGTAATCTCATAATAAGTTTTTCTAAGCTTCCACATTGCCAAATTGATCAACCGTTCCCTGATAATGAGCTGTAATCTCATACCGTTTGCTGATAATAAGTTGTAATCTTATAACAAGCTATTCTGAGCTTCTACATCACCGAATCGGTCAACCGTTCACTGATAATGAGCTATAATCTTATAACAAGCCATTCTGAGCTTCCATGTAACTGAATTGATCAACCATTCGCTGATAATGAGTTGTAATCTCATAACAAGCTATTTGGAGCTTCTGTATCACCGAATTGGTCAACCGTTCACTGATAATGAGCTATAATCTCATAACAAGCCGTTCTGAGCTTCCACATTGCCGAATCGATCAACCGTTCACTGATAATGAGTTGTAATCTCATAACAAGCCGTTCTAAGCTTCCACATTGCCGAATTGATCAACCGTTAACTGACAATGAGCTGTAATCTCATAACAAGCCATTCTGAGCTTCCACATCACCGAATCGATCAACCATTCACTGATAATGAGTTGTAATCTCATAACAAGCTATTCTATGCTTCCACATCACAAAATCAGTCAACCGTTCGATGATAATGAGCTTTAATCTCATAACAAGCTGTTCTGAGCTTCCACATCATGAAATTGATCAACCGTTCGCTGATAATGAGTTGTAATCTCATAACAAGTTTTTATGAGCTTTCACATCGCCGACTTGATTAACCGTTCACTGATAATGAGCTGTAATCTTATAACAAGATGTTCTAAGCTTCCACATCGCCGAATCGGTCAACCATTCATTGATAATGAGTTGTAATCTCATAACAAGCCATTATGAGCTTCCACATCGCCGAATCGATCAAACATTCATTGAAATGAGCTGTAATCTCATAACGAGCCATTCTCATTTTCCACATCGTCGAATCGATGAACCATTCACTGATAATGAGTTATAATCTCATAACAAGCTGTTCTAAGCTTCCACATCACCGAATCGATCAACCATTCGCTGATAATGAGTTGTAATCTCATAACGAGCCATTCTGAGCTTCCACATTGTTGAATCAATCAACCATTCACTGATAATGAGTTATAATCTCATAACAAGCTATTCTGACCTTCCACATTGCCAAATCAATCAACCATTCGCTGATAATGAGCTGTAATCTCAGAACAAGCCATTCTGAGCTTCCACATCACCAAATCGATCAACCATTCACTGATAATGAGTTTTAATCTCATAACAAGCTGTTAGGAGCTTCCACATCGCTGAATCAATCAACTGTTTGCTGATAATGAGCTGTAATCTCATAACAAGCTGTTCTGAGCTTCCATTTTGCCGAATCGATCAACCGTTCATTGATAATGAGCTGTAATCTCATAAAAAGCCATTCTGAGCTTCCACATCACTGAATCAATCCACCATTCACTGATAATGAGCTATAATCTCATAATAAGCTATTTTGAGCTTCCACATTGCCAAATCGATCAACCGTTCGTTGATAATGAGTTGTAATCTCATAACAAGCTGTTCTAAGCTTCCACATCACCGAATCGGTCAACCGTTCATTGATAATGAGCTGTAATCTCATAACAAGCTGTTCTAAGCTTTTACATTGCTGAATCGATCAACCATTCACTGATCATGAGTTGTAATCTCATAACAAGCCATTCTAAGCTTCCACATCACCGAATCGATCACCCGTTTGCTGATAATGAGCTATAATCTCATAACAAGCCATTCTGAGCTTCTACATCGCTAAATTGATGAACCATTCACTAATAATGAGTTGTAATCTCATAAAAAGCCATTCTAAGCTTCCACATTGCCGAATTGATCAACCGTTCATTGATAATGAGCTATAATCTCATAACAAGTCATTTTGAGCTTCCACATCACCGAATCGATCAATCATTCACTGATAATGAGCTGTAATCTCATAACAAGTTGTTCTGAGCTTCCACATCACTGAATCAATTAACCGTTCACTGATAATAAGTTGTAATCTCATAATAAGCCATTCTGAGCTTCCACATTGGCAAATCGATCAACCATTCACTGATAATGAGGTGTAATCTCATAACAAGTTGTTCTGAGCTTCCATGTCGCCGAATCGATTAACCGTTCACTGATAATGAGTTGTAATCTCATAAAAAGTTGTTTTGAGCTTCCACATCGCTGAATCAGTCAATCATTCAGTGATAATGAGCTGTAATCTCATAATAAGCCATTCTAAGCTTCCACATTTCTAAATTGATCAACCGTTCACTAATAATGAGTTATAATCTCATAACAAACCGTTCTAAGCTTCCACATTGCCGAATCGGTCAACCGTTCATTGATAATGAGCTGTAATCTCATAACAACCTATTCTGAGCTTCCACATTGTTGAATCGATCAACCGTTCGCTGATAATGAGTTCTAATCTCATAATAAGCCATTCTGAGCTTCCACATTGTCGAATAAATCAACCATTCGATGATAATGAGCTGTAATCTCATAACAACCTATTCTGAGCTTCCACATTGCTGAATCACTCAACCATTCACTGATAATGAGTTGTAATCTCATAACAAGTTGTTCTAAGATTCCACATCACTGAATTGGTAAACCATTCACTGATAATGAGCTGTAATCTCATAACAAGCTAGTCTGAGCTTCCACGTCGCTGAATCGATGAACCGTTTGCTGATAATGAGTTGTAATCTCATAACAAACCATTCTGAGCTTCCACATCACTGAATCGGTCAACCATTCACTTATAATGAGCTGTAATCTCATAACAAGCTATTCAGAGCTTCCACATCATGGAATCAGTCAACCATTCACTGATAATGAGTTGTAATCTCTTAACAAGGCCTTCTAAGATTCAACATTGCCAACTCGATCAACCATTCGCTAATAATGAGTTGCAATCTCATAACAAGTTGTTCTGAGCTTCCACATCGCCGAATCGGTCAACCGTTCACTGATAATGAGCTATAATCTTATAAAAAGTTGTTCTAAGCTTTCACATCGCTGAATCGATCAACCATTCATTGATAATGAGTTGTAATCTCATAACAAGCCTTTTTGAGCTTCCACATCACTGAATCAGTCAACCGTTAGTTAATAATGAGCTATAATCTCATAATGAGCTGTTCTGAGCTTCCACATCACCAAATCGGTAACTCGTCCACTGATAATGAGTTTTAATCTCATAAAAAGTCATTCCAAGCTTCCACATCGTCGAATCAATCAACCATTCACTGATAATGAGCTGTAATCTCATAAAAAGCTGTTCTAAGCTTCCACATCGTTGAATCGATCAACCGTTCACTGATAATGAGTTGTAATCTCATAACAAGCCGTTCTGAGCTTCCACATCACTAAATCGGTCAACCGTTCATTGATAATGAGCTGTAATCTCATAACAAGCCATTCTAAGCTTCCATATTGCCGAATCGATCAACCATTCACTGATAATGAGTTGTAATCTCATAACAAGCCATTCTGAGCTTCCACATCACCGAATCGATCAACCTTTCACTGATAATGAGTTCGAATCTCATAGCAAGCTATTCTAAGCTTCCACATCGCCGAATCGATCAACCATTTGCTGATAATGAGCTGTAATCTCATAACAACCTATTCTGAGCTTCCACATCGCCAAATCCATCAACCGTTCGCTGATAATGAGCTGTAATCTCATAAAAAGCTATTCTCAGCTTCCACATCACTGAATTGGTCAACCGTTCACTGTTCCACATCGCTGAATCAATTAACCATTCGCTGATAATGAGTTGTAATCTCATAACAAGCTGTTCTGAGCTTCCACATCGCCAAATTTGTCAAACGTTCATTGATAATGAGTTGTAATCTCATAACAAGCCGTTCTGAGCTTCCACATCGCCAAATCGGTCAATTGTTCACTGATAATGAGTTATAATCTCATAACAAGCCATTCTGAGCTTCCACATCACCGAGTCGATCAACCGTTCCCTGATAATCAGTTGTAATCTCATAAAAAGCTCTTTTGAGCTTCCACATCACAGAATTGGTCAACCGTTCGCTAATAATAATATGTAATCTCATAATAAGATATTCTGAGCTTCCACATCACAAAATCGGTCAACCGCTCACTGATAATGAGTTGTAATCTCATAACAAGCCATTCTGAGCTTCCACATCACCGAAATGGTCAATCGTTTGCTGATAATGAGTTATAGTCTCATAACAAGCCATTCTGGGCTTCCACATCGCCGAATCAATCAACCATTCACTGATAATGAGTTGTAATCTCATAACAAGCTATTCTGAGCTTCCACATCATCAAATTGATCAACCGTTAAATGATAATGAGTTGTAATCTCATAACAAGCTGTTCTGAGCTTCCACATCACCAAATCGATCACACGTTCACTGATGATGAGTTGTAATCTCATAACAAGCCATTATGAGCTTCCACATCACCAAATCGATCAACCGTTCACTGATAATGAGCTGTAATCTCATAAGAAGCCATTTTGAGCTTCCACATCATCGAATCGATCAATCATTTCATGATAATGAGCTGTAATCTCATAACAAGCTATTGTGAGCTTCCACATCGCTGAATCGACCAACCATTCATTGATAATGAGCTGTAATCTCAAAACAAGCTGTTCTGAGATTCCACATCACCAAAACGGTCAATCGTTCACTGATAATGAGCTGTAATATCATAACAAGCTATTCTAAGCTTCCACTTCACCAAATTGATCAACCGTTCACTGATAATGAGCTGTAATCTCATAACAAGCTATTATGAGCTTCCACATTGCCGAATCAATCAATTGTTCACTGATAATGAGTTGTAATCACATAACAAGCCATTTTGAGCTTCCACCTAGCCGAATCGATCAACCGTTCATTGATAATGAGCTGTAATCTCATAACAAACTATTCTGAGCTTCTACATCGCTGAATTAATCAACCATTTACTGATAATGAGTTGCAATATCATAAAAAGCAGTTTTGAGCTTCCATATCGCTGAATTGGTTAACTGTTCACTGATAATGACTTGTAATCTCATAACAAGCTATTCTGAGCTTCCACATCACCAAATCGATCAACTGTTTGCTGATAATGAGTTGTAATCTCATAACAAGCCATTCTGAGCTTCCACATCACCGAATTGGTCAACCATTCGTTGATAACGAGCTGTAATCTCATAACAAGCTATTCTGAGCTTCTACATCACCGAATTGGTCAACCGTTCATTGATAATGAGTTGTAATCTCATAACAAGCCATTCTAAGCTTCCACATCGCCGAATCAATCAACCATTCACTAATAATGAGCTGTAATCTCATAACAAGCTGTTTTGATCTTGCACATCGCCAAATCGATCAACCATTCACTGATAATGAGTTGTAATATCATAACAAGCTATTCTGAGCTTTCACATCACCGAATCGATCAACCGTTCGCTGATAATGAGCTATAATCTCATAGCAAGCTATTCTGAGCTTTCACATCACTGAATCGATCAACTGTTCACTAATAATGAGTTGTAATCTCATAACAAGCCGTTCTGAGCTTCCACATCGCTGAATCGGTCAACCATTCCTTGATAATGAGCTATAATCTCATAACAAGCTCTTTTGAGCTTCCACATCACCGAATTGATCAACCGTTCACTTATAATGAGTTGTAATATCATAACAAGCTTTTCTGAGCTTCCACATTGCTGAATAGGTCAACTGTTCACTGATAATGAGCTGTAATCTCATAACAAGCTGTTCTGAGCTTCCACATCACCGAATTGATCAACCATTCACTGATAATGAGTTGTAATCTCATAACAAGCCATTCTGAACTTCCACATCACCGAATTAGTCAATCGTTCACTGATAATGAGGTATAATCTCATAACAAGCTATTCTGAGCTTCCACATCGCCAAATCAATCAACTGTTCACTGATAATAAGTTGTAATCTCATAACAGGCCATTCTGAGCTTCCACATCACCAAATCGGTCAACCGTTCACTGATAATGAGTTGTAATCTCATAACAACCTATTCTGAGCTTCCACATCACCAAATCGATCAACCGTTCACTGATAATGAGTTGTAATCTCATAACAAGCTGTTCTAAGCTTCCACATTGTAGAATCAGTCAACCATTCACTGATAATGAGCTGTAATCTCATAACAAGCTATTCTGAGCTTCCACATCACAGAATCGATCAACCGTTTGCTGATAATGAGTTGTAATCTCATAACAAGCTATTCTGAGCTTTCACATCGCCGAATTGATCAACCATTAGCTGATAATGAGTTGTAATCTCAAAACAAGCTGTTCTAAGCTTCCACATCACCAAATCAATCAACCGTTCGCTGATAATGAGTTGTAATCTCATAACAAGTTGTTCTAAGCTTCCACATCATGGAATCAGTCAACTGTTCGCTGATAATGAGCTATAATCTTATAACAAGCTATTCTGAGCTTCCACATCACTGAGTCGGTCAACCGATCAATGATAATGTCTTGTAATCTCATAACAAGCCATTCTGAGCTTCCACATTGGCAAATCAATCAACCATTCGCTGATAATGAGCTGTAATCTCATAATAAGCTATTCTGAGCTTCCACATCGCTGAATCACTCAACTCTTCACTGATAATGAGCTGTAATCTCATAAAAAGTTGTTCTAAGCTTGCACATTGCCAAATCGATCAACCGTTCACTGATAATGAGTTGTAATCTCATAACAAGCTGTTCTGAGCTTCCACATCATGAAATTGGTCAACCGTTCACTAATAATGAGCTATTATCTCATAACAAGCCGTTCTGAGCTTCCACATCACCAAATCGATCAACCGTTCACTGATAATGAGTTGTAATCTCATAATAAGCCGTTCTAAGCTTCCACATCACCGAATCGATCAACCGTTCACTAATAATGAGCTGTAATCTCATAACAAGCTATTCTGAGCTTCCACATCACCGAATCAATCAACTATTTGCTGATAATGAGTCATAATCTCATAACAAGCTATTCTGAGCTTCCACATCGCTACATCAGTCAACCATTCGCTGATAATGAGCTATAATCTCATAACAAGTTGTTCTAAGCTTCCACATCGGTGAATTGATCAATCGTTTGTTGATAATGAGTTGTAGTCTCATAACAAGCCATTCTGAGCTTCCACATCACCAAATCAATCAACCGTTCTTTGATAATGAGCTATAATCTCATAAAAAGCTATTCTGAGCTTCCACATCACCGAATCGATCAACCGTTTGCTGATAATGAGTTATAATCTCATAACAAGCCATTCTGAGCTTCCACATCACTGAATCAATCAACCATTCACTGATAATGAGTTATAATCTCATAACAAGCTATTCTGAGCTTCCACATCGCTAAATTGATCAACCATTCACTGATAATGAGTTGTAATCTCATAACAAGCCATTCTGAGCTTCCACATTGCTGAATCGGTCTATCGTTCGCTGATAATGTGCTGTAATCTCATAATAAGCTATTTTGAGCTTCCACATCACCAAATTGATCAACCATTCACTGATAATGAGTTGTAATCTCATAACTAGCTGTTATGAGCTTCCACATCACCAAATCGGTCAACCGTTCACTAATAAAGAGTTGTAATATCATAACAAGCCATTTTAAGCTTCCACATTACCGAATGGGTCAATCATTGACTGATAATGAGTTGTAATCTCATAACAAGCCGTTCTGAGCTTCCACATCGCCGAATTGGTCAACCGTTCATTGATAATGAGCTGTAATCTCATAACAAGTTGTTCTTAGCTTCGACATCGCTAAATCGATCAAACGTTCACTGATAATGAGCTGTAATCTCATAAAAATCTATTCTAAGCTTCCACATCGCCGAATCGATCAACTGTTCGCTGATGATGAGTTGTAATCTCATAACAAGCCATTCTGAGCTTTTGCATCACCAAATCGATCAACCATTCACTGACAATGAGCTGTAATCTCATAACAAGCCATTCTGAGCTTCCACATCGCCGAATTGATCAACCATTTGCTAATAATGAGCTTTAATCTCATAACAAGCTGTTCTAAGCTTCCACATCACTGAATTGATCAACCATTCGCTAATAATTAGTTGTAATCTCATAACAAGCTGTTCTAAGCTTCCACATCATCAAATCGGTCAACCGTTTACTGATAATGAGCTGTAATCTCATAACAAGTTGTTCTGAGCTTTAACATCGCCGAATCGATCAACCGTTCGCTGATAATGAGCTATAATCTCATAACAAGTTTTTCTGAGCTTCCACATCACCGAATCGATCAACCATTTGTAGATAATGAGCAGTAATCTCATAACAAGCTATTCTGAGCTTCCACATCACCGAATCGATCAATCATTCACTGATAATGAGCTGTATTCTCATAACAAGCTATTCTAAGCTTCCACTTCACCAAATCGATCAATCATTCACTGATAATGAGCTGTAATCTCATAACAAGCTATTCTGAGCTTCCACATCACCGAATCAGTCAATCGTTTGCTGATAATGAGTTGTAATCACATAACAAGCCATTCTGAGCTTGCACATTGCCGAATCGATCAACCGTTCGCTGATAATGAGCTGTAATCTCATAACAAGCCATTTTGAGCTTCCACATTGCCGAATCGGTCAACCGTTTGCTGATAATGAGCTGTATTCTCATAACAAGTTGTAATCTCATAAAAAGCTATTATGAGCTTCCACATCACTGAATCAGTCAACCGTTCACTTGTAATGAGCTGTAATCTCATAACAAGCAATTCTGAGCTTTCACATCACTGAATCAATCAACCGTTCGCTGATAATGAGTTGTAATCTCATAACAAGCCGGTCTAAGCTTCCACATTGCTGAATCAGTCAACCGTTCCCTGATAATGAGTCATAATCTCATAACAAGTTGTTATGAGCTTCCACATCGCCGAATTGATCAACTGTTCACTGATAATGAGTTGTAATCTCATAATAAGTCATTCTGAGCTTCTACATTGCCAAATAGGTCAACCATTCACTGATAATGAGCTGTAATCTCATAACAAGTTATTCTGAGCTTCCACATCGCCAAATTGATTAACCGTTCACTGATAATGAGTTGTAATCTCATAACAAGCCATTCTGAACTTCCACATCACCGAATTAGTCAACCATTTGCTGATAATGAGTTGTAATCTCATAACAAGCCATTCTGAGCTTTCACATCGCCGAATCGATCAACCATCCACTAATAATGAGCTGTAATCTCATAAAAAGCCATTCTAAGCTTCCACATCACCGAATCGGTCAACTGTTCACTGATAATGAGTTGTAATCTCATAACAAGCTATTTTGAGCTTCTACATCATGGAATCGGTCAACCGTTCACTAATAATGAGCTGTAACCTCATAACAAGCTGTTTTGAGCTTCCACATCGGGGAATCGATCAATCGTTAGTTGATAATGAGTTTTAATCTCATAGCAAGCCATTCTGAGCTTCCACATCACCAAATCGATCAACCGTTCACTGATAATAAGTTATAATCTCATAATAAGTCATTCTGAGCTTCCACATCGCCGAATCGATCAATCATTTGCTGAAAATGAGTTATAATCTCATAACAAGCTGTTCTAAGCTTTCACATCATAGACTCGGTCAACCGTTCACTGATAATGATCTGTAATCTTATAACAAGCTATTCTGAGCTTCCACATCATGGAATCGGTAAACCGTTCGCTAATAATGAGTTGTAATCTCATAACAAGCCCTTCTGAGCTTCCACATCGCCGAATTGATCAACCGTTCATTGATAATGAGCTATAATCTCATAACAAGCCATTCTAAGCTTCCACATCGCCGAATCAATCAACCGTTCACTGATAATGAGTTGCAATCTCATAACAAGCAGTTCTGAGTTTTCACATTGCGGAATTGATCAACCGTTCACTGATAATGAGTTGTAATCTCATAACAAGCCATTCTAAGCTTCCACATTGCCTAATCGATCAACCATTCGCTGATAATGAGCTGTAATATCATAACAAGCTGTTTTGACCTTCCACATCACCAAATCGATCAACCATTCACTGATAATGAGCTGTAATCTCACAACAAGCTATTCTAAGCTTCTAAATCACCAAATCGATCAACCATTTGCTGATATTGATTTGTAATCTCATAACAAGCCATTTTGAGTTTCCACATCACTGAATCGGTCAACCGTTCATTGATAATGAGCTGTAATCTCATAACAAGCCATTCTAAGCTTCCACATCACCGCATTGATCAACCGTTCACTGATAATGAGCTGTAATCTCATAACAAGCTATTCTAAGCTTCCACTTCGTTGAATCGGTCAACTGTTCGCTGATAATGAGTTGTAATATTATAACAAATTGTTCTGAGCTTCCACATTGCTGAATCGGTCAACCGTTCACTGATAATAAGTTATAATCTCATAACAAACCGTTCTAAGCTTCCACATCGCCGAATCAATCAACCATTCACTGATAATGAGTTGTAATATCATAACAAGCCGTTCTCAGCTTCCACATCACTGAATCAATCAACCATTCGCTGATAATGAGTTTTAATCTCATAACAAGCCATTCTAAGCTTCCACATCCCCAAATCGGTCAAGTGGTCCCTGATAATGAGCTTTAATCTCATAACAAGCTATTCTGAGCTTCCACATCATTGAATCAGTCAAGCGTTTGCTAATAATGAGTTGTAATCTCATAACAAGCCATTTTGAGCTTCTACATAGCTGAATCGGTCAACCATTTGCTGATAATGAGCTGTAATCTCATAACAAGTAGTTTTGAGCTTCCACATCACCAAATCGGTCAACCGTTCGCTCATAATGAGTTATAATCTCATAACAAGCCATTCTTAGCGTCCATATCACCAAATCGATCAACCGTTCACTGATAATGAGTTTTAATCTCATAACAAGATGTTGTGAGCTTCCACATCACTGAATCAGTCAACCGTTCACTGATAATGAGCTGTAATCTCATAACAAGCTGTTCTGAGGTTCCACATCACTGAATTGAACAACCATTCGCTAATAATGAGTTGTAATCTCATAACAAGCTGTTCTAAGCTTCCACATCACCGAATCGGTCAACCATTCACTGATAATGAGTTGTAATCTCATAACAAGCTATTCTAAGCTTCCACATCGCCGAATCAGTCAACCGTTCACTAATAATGAGTTGTAATCTCATAAAAAGCCATTCTAAGCTTCCACATCACCAAATTAATCAACCGGTCGCTGATAATGAGTTGTAATCTCATAACAAGCCGTTCTGAGCTTCCACATTGCTGAATCGGTCAACCGTTCACTGATAATGAGTTGTAACCTCATAACAAGCCATTCTGAGCTTCCACATCACTGAATCGATCAACTGTTCACTGATAATGAGTTTTAATCTCATAACAAGCCATTCTGAGCTTCCACATTGCCGAATTGGTCAACCATTCACTAATAATGAGTTGTAATCTCATAACAAACTATTTTGAGCTTCCACATTGCCAAATGAATCAACCGTTCGCTGATAATGAGTTGTAATCTCATAACAAGCTGTTCTGAGCTTCGACATCACCGAATCGATCAACCGCTTGCTGATAATGAGCTGTAATCTCATAACAAGCTGTTCTGAGCTTCCACATCACCGAATCGATCAACCATTCGATGATAATGAGTTGTAATATCATAATAAGCCATTCTGAGCTTCCACATCGCCGAATCAGTCAACCGTTCGGTGATAATGAGCTGTAATCTCATAACAAGCCATTCTGAGCTTCCACATCACCGAATTGATCAACCATTCACTGATAATGAGTTGTAAACTCATAACAAGCCATTCTGAGCTTCCACATTGCTGACCTTGTCAACCATTCACTGATAATGAGCTGTAATCTCATAACAAGCTATTCTGAGCTTCCACATCGCTGAATCGATCAACCATTTGCTGATAATGAGTTGTAATCTCATAACAAGCCATTTTGAGCTTCCACATCACCGAATCAATCAACCGTTTGCTGATAATGAGCTGTAATCTCATAACAAGCTATTTTGAGCTTTCACCTTGCTGAATCGCTCAACCATTCGTGATAATGAGTTGTAATCTCATAACAAGCTGTACTGAGCTTCCACATCGCTGAATCGCTCAACCATTTGCGATAATGAGTTGTAATCTCATAATAAGCCATACAGAGCTTCCACATTGCTGAATCAGTCAACCGTTCCCTGATAATGAGTTGTAATCTCATAACAAGTTTTTCTAAGCTTCCACATTGCCGAATTGATCAACCGTTCACTGATAATGAGTTATAATCAAATAACAAGTCATTCTAAGCTTCTACATCACCAAATAGGTCAACCATTCACTGATAATGAGCTATAATCTCATAACAAGCTATTCTGAGCTTCGACATTGCCGAATCAATCAACCATTCACTGATAATGAGTTATAATCTCATAACAAGCTATTCTAAGCTTCCACATCACCGAATGAGTCAACCGTTCCCTGATAATGAGCTGTAATCTCATAACAAGCTGTTCTAAGCTTCCACATCACCGAATTGGTCAACGGTTCACTGATAATGAGTTGTAATCTCATAACAAGCCATTTTGAGCTTCCACATTGCTTAATTGATCAACCGTCTGCTGATAATAAGCTGTAATATCATAACAAGCTATTCTGAGCTTCCACATTGCTGAATCGATCAACCATTCGCTGATAATGAGTTGTAATCTCATAACAAGTCATTCTAAGCTTCCACATCACCAAATTGGTCAACCATTTGCTGATACTGAGCTGTAATCTCATAACAAGCTATTCTGAGCTTCCACATCGCCAAATCAATCAACTATTTGCTGATAATGAGCTGTAATCTCATAACAAGCTGTTCTAAGCTTCCACATCGTCGAATCGATCAACCATTCACTGATAATGAGCTATAATCTCATGACAAGCTGTTCTGAGCTTCCACATCGCCAAATCGGTCAACCGTTCACTGATAATGAGTTGTAATCTCATAAAAAACCATTCTGAGCTTCCACATCATTGAATCAATCAACCGTTCACTGATAATGAGCTATAATCTCATAACAAGCCCTTCTGAGCTTCCACATCACCGAATCGATCAACCATTTGCTGATAATGAGTTGTAATCTCATAACAATCCATTCTGAGCTTCCACATGGCCAAATCGATCAACCATTCGCTGATAATGAGCTGTAATCTCATAACAAGCCATTCTGAGCTTCCACATCGCCGAATCGATCAACCATTTGCTGATAATGAATTGTAATCTCATAACAAGCTATTTTGAGCTTCCACATCGCCGAATCGGTCAACCATTCACTGATAATGATTTGTAATCTCATAACAAGCCATTTTGATCTTTGACATCGCCGAATCGATAAACCATTTGCTGATAATGAACTGTTATCTCACAACAAGCCATCCTGAGCTTCCCCATCACTGAATCGATCAATCGTTCGCTGATAATGACCTATAATCTCATAACAAGTTGTTCTAAGCTTCCAAATCAATGAATCGATCAACCGTTCATTGATAATGAGTTGTAATCTCATAACAAGCTATTCTAAGCTTTCACATCACTGAATCGGTCAACCATTCACTGATAATCAGCTGTAATCTATTAACAAGCTGTTCTAAGCTTTCACATCACTAAATTGATCAACCATTCACTGATAATGAGTTGTAATCTCATAACAAGCCGTTCTGAGCTTCCACATTGCCAAATCAGTCAATCGTTCACTGATAATGACTTGTAATCTCATAACAAGCCATTCTGAGCTTCCACATCGTCGAATCGATCAATCATTCACTGATAATGAGTTGTAATCTCATAACAAGCTATTCTGAGCTTCCACATCTCTGAATTGGTCAACCATTCACTGATAATGAGTTGTAATCTCATAACAAGCCATTCTGAGCTTCCACATCGCTGAATCGATCAACTGTTCACTGATAATGAGTTGTAATCTCATAACAAGCTGTTCTAAGCTTCCACATCACAGAATCGGTCAACCGTTCATTGATAATGAGTTTTAATCTCATAACAAGCTGTTCTGAGCTTCCACATCACCGAATCGATCAACCTTTCACTTATAATGAGTTGTAATCTAATAACAAGCTATTCTAAGCTTCCACATTGTCGAATCAATCAACCATTCACTGATAATGAGTTTTAATCTCATAACAAGCCATTCTGAGTTTCCACATCACAGACTCGGTCAATTGTTCACTAATAATGAGCTGTAATCTCACAACAAGCTATTTTGAGCTTCAACATCACCAAATCGATCAACCGTTCACTGATAATGAGTTGTAATCTCATAACAAGCTATTCTGAGCTTCCACATCACCGAACCAACCAACCGTTCACTGATAATGAGTTGTAATCTCATAACAAGCTGTTCTGAGCTTCCACATAGTGGAATCTATCAACTGTTCATTGATAATGAGCTGTAATCTTATAACAAGCTATTCTGAGCTTCCACATCACTCAATCGGTCAACTATTTGCTAATAATGAGTTGTAATCTAATAACAAGCTATTCTAAGCTTCCACATCGTTGAATCGATCAACCATTCACTGATAATGAGATGTAATCTCATAACAAGCCGTTCTGAGCTTCCACATTGCTGAATTGATCAACTGTTTGCTGATAATGAGTTGTAATCTCATAACAAGTTGTTCTAAGAATCAACATCACCGAATCGATCAACCGTTCACAGATAATGAGTTGTAATCTCATAACAAGCCATTCTGAGCTTCCACATCACCGAATTGATCAACCATTCACTGATAACAAGCTATAATCTCATAACAAGTAATTCTGAGCTTCCACATCACCGAATCGATCAACCGTTCATTGATAATGAGCTGTAATCTCATAACAACCTATTCTGAGCTTCCACATCATCGAATCGATCAACCATTCATTGATAATGAGCTGTAATCTCATAACAAGCCATTATCAGCTTCCAAATCACCGAGTTGGTCAATCATTCACTAATAATGAGTTGTAATCTCATAACAAGCTATTTTGAGCTTCCAGTTCACCGAATCGGTCAACCGTTCACTAATAATGAGCTATAATCTCATAACAAGCTATTCTAAGCTTCCACATCGCCGAAGCGATCAACCATTCACTGATAATAAGCTGTAATCTCATAACAAGATATTCTGAGCTTCCACATCACTAAATCGATCAACTCTTCACTGATAATGAGTTGTAATCTCATAACAAGCTATTCTAAGCTTTCACATCACCGAATCGGTCAACCGTTCACTTATAATGAGCTGTAATCTCATAACAAGTTGTTCTAAGCTTCCACGTTGCCGAATCATTCAACCATTCATTAATAATGAGTTGTAATCTCATAACAAGCCATTCTGAGCTTCCACATCACCGAATTGATCAACCGTTCACTGATAATAAGCTGTAATCTCATAACAAGCTATTCTGAGCTTCCACATTGCTGAATCGATCAACCATTCATTGATAATGAGTTGTAATCTCATAACAAGCTATTCTCAACTTCCATATTGTCGAATCAATCAACCGTTCACTGATAATGAGTTGTAATCTCATAACAAGCCATTCTGAGCTTCCACATCGCTGAATCGATCAACCGTTCACTGATAATGAGTTGTAATCTCATAACAAGCTATTCTGAGCTTCCACATTGCCAAATCTATAGACCGTTCACTGATAATGAGTTGTAATCTCATAACAAGCCATTTTGAGCTTCCACATCATCGAATTGATCAACCGTTCACTCATAATGAGCTGTAATCTCATAACAAGTTGTTCTGAGCTTCCACATCACAGAATCAGTCAACCATTCGCTGATAATGAGTTGTAATCTCATAACAAGCTATTCTGAGCTTCCACATTGCCAAATTGATAAACTGTTCATTGATAATGAGTGTTAATCTCATAACAAGCTGTTCTGAGCTTCTACATCGTGGAATCGATAAACCATTCACTGCTATTGAGCTATAATCTTATAACAAGCTATTCTGAGCTTCCACATCACCGAATCGGTCAACTGTTCACTGATAATGAGTTGTAATCTCATAACAAGCCATTTTGAGCTTCCACATCGCCAAATCGATCAACCGTTCACTGATAATGAGCTATAATCTCATAACAAGCCGTTCTGAGCTTCCACATCGCCGAATCGATCAACTATTTACTAACAATGAGTTATAATCTCATAACAAGCTATTCTGAGCTTCCACATCGCTGAATCAATCAACCATTCACTGATAATGAGTTGTAATCTCATAACAACCCATTCTGAGCTTCCACATTGCCGAATCGATCAACTGTTCGCTGATAATGAGCTGTAATCTCATAACAAGCCATTCTGAGCTTTCACATTGTCGAATTGATCAACTATTCACTTATAATGAGCTGTAATCTCATAACAGGCCATTCTGAGCTTCCACATCATTGAATCGGTCAACCGTTTGCTGATAATGAGCTGTAATCTCATAACAAGCCATTTTGAGCTTCCACTTTGCCAAATTGATCAACCGTTCACTGATAATGAGCTATGATCTCATAACAAGCTATTCTAAGCTTCCACATTGTGGAAACAATCAACCATTCGCTAATAATGAGCTCTAATCTCATAACAAGCATTTATGAGCTTCCACTTTGCCGAATCGGTCAACCGTTCACTGATAATGAGTTGTAATCTCATAACAAGCTATTCTGAGCTTCCACATCGCTGAATGTGTCAATCGTTCGCTAATAATGAGTTGTAATCTCATAAGAAGCTATTCTGAGCTTCCACATCACTGAATCGATCAACCATTTAGTGATAATGAGTTAGAATCTCATAACAAGCTATTCTGAGCTCCCACATCACTGAATCGCTCAACCGTTCACTGATAATGAGTTGTAATCTCATAACAAGTTGTTCTGAGCTTCCCATCGCCAAATCATTCAACCGTTCATTGATAATGAGTTGTAATCTCATAACAAGCCATTCTAAACTTCCACATCGCCGAATCAATCAACCGTTCACTGATAATAAACTGTAATCTCATAACAAGCTATTCTGAGCTTCCACATCACCGAATTGATCAACCATTTACTGATAATGAGTTGTAATATCATACCAAGCTATTCTGAGCTTCCACATCACCAAATCGGTCAACCGTTTAGTGATAATGAGCTATAATCTCATAACAAGCTATTCTGAGCTTCCACATCACCAAATCGATCAATCATTTGCTGATAATGAGTTGTAATTTCATAACAAGTTGTTCTAAGCTTCTACAACACCGAATCGGTCAACTGTTCACTGATAATGAGCTGTAATCTCATAACAGGCCATTCTGAGCTTTCACATCACCGAATCGGTCAATTGTTCACTGATAATGAGTTATAATCTCATAACAAGCCATTGTAAGCTTCCACATCACCAAAATCGATCAACCGTTCACTGATAATGAGTTATAATCTCATAACAAGTCATTCTGAGCTTTCACATCACTGAATGGGTCAACCCTTCGTTGATAATGAGTTGTAATCTCATAACAAGCTTTTCTGGGCTTCCACATTGCAGAATCGATCAACTATTTGCTAATAATGAGCTGTAATCTCATAACAAGCTATTTTGAGCTTTCACATTGCCGAATCGGTCAACCGTTCATTGATAATGAGCTGTAATCTCATAACAAGCTATTCTGAGCTTCCACATCACTGAATCGATCAACCATTTGCTGATAATGAGTTGTAATCTCATAACAAGTTGTTCTAAGCTTCCACATCGCCGAATCAATCAACCGTTCACTGATAATGAGCGGTAATCTCATAACAAGCTATTCTAAGCTTCCACATCGCTGAATCACTCAACCGTTCATTGATAATGAGTTATAATATCATAATAAGCCATTCTGAGCTTCCACATCGCCGAATCGATCAACCGTTCACTGATAATGAGTTGTAATCTCATAACAAGCTATTCTAAGCTTTCACATTGTGGAATCGGTCAACCGTTCCCTGATAATGAGCTGTAATCTTATAACAAGCTGTTCTGAGCTTCCACATCATGGAATCAATCATCTGTTCACTGATAATGAGTTGTAATCTCATAACAAGCCATTCTGAGCTTCCACATCACTGAATCGATCAACCGTTCACTAATAATGAGTTGTAATCTCATAAAAAGCCATTTTGAGCTTCCACATTGCTGAATCAATCAACCGTTCACTGATAATGAGTTGTAGTCTCATAACAAGCTATTCTGAGCTTCGACATCATTGAATTGATCAACCGTTCACTAATAATGACTTGTAATCTCATAACAAGCCATTCTGAGCTTCCACATCACTGAATCAATCAACCGTTCACTGATAATGAGCTTTAATCTCATGACAACCCATTTTGAGTTTTCACATCATCGAATCGATCAACCGTTCGTTGATAATGAGCTATAATCTCATAACAAGTTGTTCTGAGCTTCCACATCGCCGAATCGATTAACCGTTCACTGATAATGAGTGGTAATCTCATAACAAGCTATTTTGAGCTTCCACATCACTGAATCAGTCAACCGTTCACTGATAATGAGCTGTAACCTTATAACAAGCTGTTTTGAGCTTTCACATCACCAAATCGGTCAACCATTCACTAATAATCAGTTGTAATCTCATAACAAGTTGTTCTGAGCTTGCACATCGCCGAATCAATCAACTGTTCACTGATAATGAGCTATAATCTCATAACAAGTTGTTCTAAGCTTCCACATCACCGAATCAATCAACCATTCACTGATAATGAGTTGTAATCTCATAACAAGCCATTCTGAGCTTCCACATTGCCAAATTGGTCAACCGTTCATTGATAATGACCTGTAATCTCATAACCAGCTGTTCTGAGCTTCCACATCATTGAATCGATCAACCATTCATTGATGATGAGTTGTAATCTCACAACAAGCTGTTCTGAGCTTCCACATCACTGAATCGGTCAACTGTTCGCTGATAATGAGCTATAATCTCATAACAAGTTGTTCTAAGCTTCCACATCACCGAATTGGTCAACCATTCACTGATAATGAGTTGTAATCTCATAACAAGCCGTGTTGAGCTTCCACATCGCAAAATTGATCAACCATTCATTGATAATGAGTTGTAATCTCATAACAAGCTGTTCTAAGCTTCCACATCACCGAATCGATCAACCGTTTGCTGACAATTAGTTTTAATCTCATAACAAGCCATTCTGAGCTTCCACATCACCAAATTGGTAAACCATTCTCTGATAATGAGCTGTAATCTCATAACAAGCTATTCTAAGCTTCCACATCACTAAATCGATCAACCATTCACTAATAATGAGTTGTAATCTAATAACAAGCCATTCTGAGCTTCCACATCACCGAATCAATCAACCGTTCACTGATAATGAGCTATAATCTCATAACAAGTTGTTCTGAGCTTCCACATCACCAAATCGGTCAACCGTTCACTCATAATGAGTTGTAATCTCATAACAAGCCATTTTGAGCTTCCACATCGCCAAATCGATCAATCGTTCGCTGATAATGAGCTGTAATCTCATAACAAGTTGTTCTAAGCTTCCACATCACCGAATCGATCAACCATTCACTGATAATGAGTTGTAATCTCATAACAAGTTGCTCTGAGCTTCCACATCACTGAATCTATCAAGCGTTCACTAATAATGAGCTGTAATCTCATAACAAGGCATTCTGAGCTTCAACATCGCCGAATCGATCAACCGTTCACTGATAATGAGTTGTAATCTCATAACAAGACATTCTGAGCTTCCACATCACCGAATGGGTCAACCGTTTGCTGATAATGAGCTGTAATCTCATAACAAGCTATTCTGAGCTTCCACATCACCAAATCGATCAATCGTTCACTGATAATGAGTTATAATCTCATAACAAGCTATTTTGAGCTTCCACATCACCGAATCGATCAACCGTTCACTGATAATGAGTTGTAATCTCATAACAAGCTATTCTAAGCTTCCACATCACCGAATCTCTCAACCGTTAGCTGATAATGAGTTTTTATCTCATAACAAGCCATTCTGAGCTTCCACATCACCGAATTGATCAACCGTTCACTGATAATGAGTTATAATCTTATAACAAGTCATTCTGAGCTTCCACATCACTAAATCGATCAACCGTTCACTGATAATGAGTTGTAATCTCATAACAAGCTATTCTGAGCTTCCACATCATTAAATCAATCAACCATTCACTGATAATGAGTTGTAATCTCATAACAAGTCATTCTAAGCTTCCACATTGCCGAATCGATCAACCGTTTGCTGATAATGAGCTGTAATCTCATAACAAGCCATTCTGAGCTTCCACATCGCCAAATCAGTCAACCGTTCGTTGATAATGAGCTGTAATCTCATAACAAGCTATTCTAAGCTTCCACATCGCTGAATCAATCAACAGTTCAATGACAATGAGTTGTAATCTCATAACAAGCCATTCTGAGCTTCCACATGGCCGAATCGGTCAACCATTCACTGATAATGAGCTATAATCTCATAACAAGCTGTTCTAAGCTTCCACATCACCAAATCAATCAACAGTTCACTGATAATGAGTTGTAATCTCATAACAAGCGATTTTGAGCTTCCACATCGCTGAATCGGTCAACCATTCGCTTATAATGAGTTGTAATCTCATAACAAGCCGTTCTGAGCTTCCTCATCACCGAATCGGTCAACCGTTGGCTGATAATGAGTTGTAATCTCATAACAAGCCATTCTGAACTTCCACATCACCAAATCGGTCAACTGTTCACTGATAATGAGCTGTAATCTTATAACAAGCCATTCTAAGCTTCCACATAATCGAATCAGTCAATCATTCGTTGATAATGAGTTGTAATCTCATAACAAGCTATTCTGAGCTTCCACTTCACTGAATCGGTCAACCATTTGCTGATAATGAGCTATAATCTCATAACAAGTTGTTCTGAGCTTCCACATCCCCAAATCGGTAAACTATTCAGTGATAATGAGTTGTAATCTCATAACAAGCTATTCTGAGCTTCCACATTGCCGAATCAATCAACTGTCTGCTAATAATGACCTGTAATCTCATAACAAGCCATTCTGAGCTTCCACATCACCGAATCGGTCAACCATTCACTTATAATGAGCTATAATCTCATAACAGGCTGTTCTGAGCTTCCACATCGTTGAATCAATCAACCGTTCGCTGATAATGAGTTGTAATCTCATAACGAGCCGTTCTGAGCTTCCACATCGCTGAATCGGTCAACCGTTCACTGATAATGAGCTGTACTCTCATAACAAGCTATTTTGAGCTTCTACATCACTGAATCAATCAACCATTCACTTATAATGAGTTGTAATCTCATAACAAGCCATTCTGAGCTTCTACATCACCGAATCGATCAACCGTTCACTGATAATGAGCTGTAATCTCATAACAAGTCATTCTATGCTTCCACATCGCCGAATAGATCAACCATTCATTTATAATGAGTTGTAATCTCATAGAAAGTTGTTCTGAGCTTCCACATTGCCGAATCAATCAACCATTCACTGATAATGAGCTGTAAACTCATAACAAGCCATTCTGAGCTTTCACATCACCGAATAGATCAACTGTTCGCTGATAATGAGTTGTAATCTCATAACAAGACGTTCTGAGCTTCCACATCATTGAATTGATCAACCGTTCACTGATAATTAGTTGTAATCTCATAACAAGCCATTCTGAGCTTCCACATTGCTGAATCGATCAATCGTTCGCTGGTAATGAGCTGTAATCTCATAACAAGTAGTTCTGAGCTTCCACGTCGCTAAATCGGTCAACTGTTCACTGATAATGAGTTATAATCTCATAACAAGCTATTCTGAGCTTCCACATTGCCGAATCGATCAACCATTAACTAATAATGAGTTGTAATCTCATAACAAGCCATTCTGAGCTTGCACATTACTGAATCGGTCAACCATTCACTGATAATGAGCTATAATCTCATAACAAGCTATTTTGAGCTTCCACATCACCGAATCGATCAACCGTTCACTGATAATAAGTTGTAATCTCATAACAAGCCGTTCTGAGCTTCCACATCACCCAATCGATCAACCATTCACTGATAATGAGTTGTAATCTCATAACAAGCTATTCTAAGCTTCCACATCATGGAATCAATCAAGCGTTCACTGATAATGAGCTATAATCTCATAATAAGCTGTTCTAAGCTTCCACATTGTGGAATCGATCAACTATTCACTGATAATAAATTATAATCTCATAACAAGCTGTTCTGAGCTTCCACATTGCCGAATTGATCAACTGTTCACTGATAATGAGTTGTAATCTCATAACAAGCTGTTCTGAGCTTCCACATCCCCGAATCGATCAACCATTCACTAATAATGAGTTATAATCTCATAACATATTGCTCTGAGCTTCCACATTGCAGAATCAGTCAACCGTTCACTGATAATGAGTTGTAATCTTCTAACAAGCTGTTCTGAGCTTCCACATCCCCGAATCGATCAACCATTCACTAATAATGAGTTATAATCTCATAACATATTGTTCTGAGCTTCCACATTGCAGAATCGATCAACCGTTCACTGATAATGAGTTGTAATCTCATAACAAGCCATTCTGAGCTTCCACATCACTGAATCAATCAACCGTTCACTGATAATGAGCTGTAATCTCATAACAAGCCATTTTGAGCTTCTAGATTGCTGAATCGATCAACTCTTCAGTGATAATGAGCTGTAATCTCATAACAAGCTGTTCTGAGCTTCCACATCACCAAATCGATCAACCATTCACTGATAATGAGTGTTAATCTCATAACAAGCCATTCTGAGCTTCCACATCACTAAATCGGTCAACCGTTCTCTGATAATAAGCTATAATCTCATAACAAGCCATTCTAAGCTTCTACATCGCTGAATCGATCAACTGTTCACTGATAATGAGCTGTAATCTCATAATAAGCTATTCTGAGCTTCCACATCGCCGAATCGATCAACCGTTCACTGATAATAAGCTGTAATTTCATGACAAGCTATTCTGAGATTCCACATAACCAAATCAGTCAATCATTCACTGATAATGAGCTATAATCTCATAACAAGTTGTTCTGAGCTTCCACTTTCCTGAATCAGTCAACCGTTCGCTGATAATAAGCTGTACTCTCATAACAAGCTGTTCTGAGCTTCCACATCGCCGAATCGGTTAACCATTCACTGATAATGAGTTGTAATCTCATAATAAGTTATTTTCATCTTCCACATTGCCCGAATCGATCAACCATTCAATGATAATAAGCTGTAATCTCATAACAAGCCATTCTGAGATTCCACATCGCTGAATCGATCAACCATTCACTGATAATAAGTTGTAATATCATAACAAGCCATTCTGAGCTTCCACATCACTTAATCTGTCAATCATTCACTGATAATGAGTTATAATCTCATAACAAGCTGTTATGAGCTTCCACATCAGTGAATCGATCAACCATTCACTGATAATGAGTTTTTATCTCATAACAAGCTGTTTTAAGCTTCCACATCACAGAATCGATCAACCATTCACTGATAATGAGCTGTAATCTCATAACAAGTTGTTCTAAGCTTCCACATCACCAAATCACTTAATCGTTCACTGATAATGAGTTGTAATCTCATAACAAGTCATTATGAGCTTCCACATCGCGGAATCAATCAACCATTTGCTAATAATGAACTATAATCTCATAACAAGCCATTTTAAGCTTCCACATTACCGAATCGACCAACCATTCACTGATAATGAGTTGTAATCTCATAACAAGTCATTCTAAGCTTCCAAATCACCAAATCGTTCAATCGTTTGCTGATAATGAGCTGTAATCTCATAACAAGCTGTTCTAAGCTTCCACATTGCTGAATCGATCAACCATTTGCTGATAATGAGTTGTAATCTCATAACAAGCCATTCTGAGCTTCCACATCGCAGAATCAGTCAACCATTCTCTGATAATGAGCAATCACATAACGAGCTGTTCTGAGCTTCCACATCACCGAATCGATCAACCGTTCACTGATAATGAGCTGTAATCTCATAACAAGATGTTCTAAGCTTCCACATCTCTGAATCAATAAACCGTTTGCTGATAATGAGTTGTAATCTCATAACAACCCATTCTGAGTTTCCACATCACCAAATTGATCAACCGTTCACTGATAATGAGTTGTAATCTCATAACAAGTTGTTCTGAGCTTCCACATCACTGAATCGGTCAACTATTTGCTGATAATGAGCTCTAATCTCATAACAAGCTGTTCTAAGCTTCCACATCACCGAATCAATCAACTGTTCACTGATAATGAGTTGTAATCTCATAACAAGCTTTTATGAGCTTCCACATCACCGAATCGATCAACCGTTCGCTAATAATGAGCTGTAATCTCATAACAAGCTCTTTTAAGCTCCACATCCCCAAATCGCTCAACCATTCACTGATAATGAGTTGTAATCTCGTAACAAGCCATTCTGAGCTTCCACATCGCCAAATCGATCAACCATTCGCTCATAATGAGCTATAATCTTATAACAAGCTATTCTAAGCTTCCACATCGCCGAATCGATCAACCGTTCACTAATAATGAGCTATAATCTCATAACAAGCTGTTTTGAGCTTCTACATCGCCGAATCGATCAACCGTTCGCTGATAATGAGTTGTAATCTCATATCAAGCTATTCTGAGCTTCCACATTGCCGAATCAATCAATCGTTTGCTGATAATGAGCTGTAATCTCATAACAAGTTGTTTTGAGCTTCCACATCACCGAATCGATCAACCATTTGCTAATAATGAGCTGTAATCTCATAACAAGCTATTTTGAGCTTCCACTTCACCGAATTGGTCAACCGTTAGCTGATAATGAGCTGTAATCTCATAACATGCTGTTCTGAGCTTCCACATCACCGAATCGGTCAATCATTCATTGATAATGAGTTGTAATCTCATAACAAGCCATTCTGAGCTTCCACATCACCAAATCGATCAACCGTTCGCTGATAATGAGTTGTAATCTCATAACAAGCCGTTCTGAGCTTCCACATTGTCGAATCGATCAACTGTTCACTAATAATGAGTTTTAATCTCATAACAAGCTGTTCTGAGCTGCAACATCACTGAATTTGTCAACCGTTTGCTGATAATGAGTTGTAATCTCATAACAAACTATTCTGACCTTCCACATCGCCGAATCAATCAACCATTCACTGATAATGAGTTGTAATCTCATAACAAGCCATTCTGAGCTTCCACATCACTGAATCGATCAACTATTCACTCATAATGAGTTGTAATCTCATAACAAGCTATTCTAAGCTTCCACATCGCCGAATCGGTCATCTGTTCACTGATAATGAGTTGTAATCTCATAACAAGCCATTCTGAGTTTCCACATTGCCAAATCGGTCAACCGTTCGCTGATAATGAGTTGTAATCTCATAACAAGCCATTCTGAGCTTCCAAATCGCCGAGTTAGTCAACGGTTCACTGATAATGAGCTGTAATCTCATAACAAGCCGTTCTGAGCTTCCACATTGTTGAATCGATCAACCGTTCACTAATAATGACTTGTAATCTAATAATAAGCTATTGTGAGCTTCCACATCACCAAATCGATCAACTGTTCACTGATAATGAGCTGTAATCTCATAATAATCTATTCTGAGCTTCTATTTCATCAAATTGGTCAACCGTTCATTGATAATGAGATGTAATCTCATAACAAGTTGTTCTGAGCTTCCACATCGCCAAATCGATCAACTGTTCACTGATAATGAGTTGTAGTCTCATAACAAGCCATTCTAAGCTTCCACATTGCCGAGTCAATCAACCGTTCGCTGATAATGAGTTTTAATCTCATAACAAGCTGTTCTGAGCTTCCCATCACCGAATCGGTCAACCATTCACTGATAATGAGTTGTAATCTCATAACAAGCCATTTTGAGCTTCCACATCACCGAATCGATCAACCGTTCACTTATAATGAGCTGTAATCTCATAAAAAGCTGTTCTGAGCTTCCACATCATCGAATCAATCAACCGTTCATTGATAATGAGTTGTAATCTCATAACAAGCTGTTCTGAGCTTCAACATCGCCGATTCAAACAACCGTTCGCTGATAATGAGCTGTAATCTCATAACAAGCTATTCTTAGCTTCCACATCACCGAATCGATCAACTGTTCACTGATAATGAGTTGTAATCTCATAACAAGTTGTTCTAAGCTTCCACATTGCCGAATCGATCAACTGTTCATTGATAATGAGCAGTAATCTCACAACATGCCATTCTAAACTTCCACATCGCCAAATCGATCAACTGTTCGATGATAATGAGTTGTAATCTTATAACAAGTTGTTCTGAGCTTCCACATCGCCGAATCGGTCAACCGTTCACTGATAATGAGTTGTAATCTCATAACAAGCTGTTCTGAGCTTCCACATCACAAAATCGATCAACTATTTGTTGATAATGAGCAGTAATCTCATAACAAGCCATTCTGAACTTCCACGTGACCGAATCGATCAACCGTTCGCTGATAATAAGTTGTAATCTCATAATAAGCCATTTTGAGCTTCCACATCACCGAATTGCTCAACTGTTCACTGATAATGAGTTGTAATGTTATAACAAGCTATTCTGAGCTTCCACATTTTGGAATCAATCAACTGTTCACTAATAATGAGCTCTAATCTCATAACAAGTTGTTCTGATCTTCCACATCGCCAAATCAGTCAACTGTTCACTGATAATGAGCTATAATCTCATAACAAGTTGTTCTAAGCTTCCACATCGCTGAATCGATCAACTGTTCTATGATAATGAGTTGTAATCTCATAGCAAGCTTACTTACTGAAACACATAGTCCAAGGCATGTTTAATCTCCTTTAGGAAATGGCGTTCGAGTCCAAAACGTTCAACACAATCGACGGCTCTCAAAGGCTCCGCAATATCCACCGGATACATGCCCAGCACTGCAATCCAAATATTTTAATTTTAGAGTCTGACATTCTCTGAATAATGCTTTCAAGTATTAAATACAACAATTACCATTATCTCCGAACTTTTTAACAAGGCTCGTCAAAAATCGTAGACACTTCCCGTCTCCTGTGTGCATGAATACGCAAGCTGTCTGAGCTTCCACATTGCAGAATCGGTCAACCATTCACTGATAATGAGCTGTAATCTCATAAAAAGTTGTTCTGAGCTTCCAAATCACTTAATCAATCAATGGTTCAGTGATAATGAGTTGTAATCTCATAACAAGCCATTCTGAGCTTCCACATCGCTGAATCGATCAACCATTCACTGATAATGAGCTGTAAACTCATAACAAGCTGTTCTAAGCATCCACATCGCTGAATCGATCAATCGTTCACTGATAATGAGTTGTAATCTCATAACAAGCTATTCTGAGCTTCCACGTCGCCGAATTGATCATTCATTCACTAATAATGAGTTGTAATCTCATAACAAGCCATTCTGAGCTTCCACATTTCCAAATTGATGAACCTTTCACTGATAATGAGCTGTAATCTCATAACAAGCCGTTCTGAGCTTCCACATCACCGAATCGGTCAACCATTCACTGATAATGAGCTGCAATCTCATAACAAGCTATTTTGAGCTTCCACATTGTCGAATCGATCAATCATTCACTAATAATGATTTATAATCTCATAACAAGCCATTCTGAGTTTCCACATCGCCGAATCGGTCAACCTATCACTGATAATGAGCTGTAATCTCATAACAAGCCGTTTTGAGCTTCCACATTGCTGAATCGATCAACCATTCACTGATAATAAGCTGTAATCTCATAACAAGCTATTTTAACCATACACATCGTTGAATTGATCAACTGTTCACTGATAATGAGCTGTAATCTCATAAAAATCTATTATGAGCTTCCATTTCATCGAATCAGTCAATCATTTGCTGATAATGAGTTGTAATCTCATAACAAGCCATTTTGAGCTTCAACATCACCGAATCGATCAACCGTTCACTGATAATGAGTTGTAATCTCATAACAAGTTGTTCTGAGCTTCCACATCACCAAATCGATCAACTATTCATTGATAATGAGTTGTAATCTCATAATAAGCCATTCTGAGCTTCCACATTGCTGAATTGATGAACCGTTCGCTGATAATGAGTTGTAATCTCATAACAAGTTGTTCTAAGCTTCCCATCGCCGAATCAATCAACCATTCGGTGATAATGAGTTGTAATCTCATAAAAAGCCATTCTAAGCTTTCACATCACCGAATCGATCAACTGTTTGCTGATAATGAGCTGTAATCTCATAACAAGCTATTCTGAGCTTCCACATCACCGAATTGATCAACCGTTCACTGATAATGAGGTGTAATCTCATAACAAGCTATTTTGAGCTTCCACATTGCCGAATCGGTCAATCATTCACTGATAATGACCTGTAATCTCATAACAAGCTATTTTGAGCTTCCACATCACTGAATCGATCAACCGTTCCCTGATAATGAGTTGTAATCTCATAACAAGCCATTCTGAGATTCCACATCGCCGAATCGGTCAACTGTTCACTGAATATGAGCTATAATCTCATAACAAGCTGTTCTAAGCTTCCACATCACCGAATCGGTCAACCGTTCACTGATAATGAGTTGTAATCTCATAACAAGCAATTCTAAGCTTCCACATTGCTGAATCGATCAACTGTTCATTGATAATGAGCAATAATCTCATAACAAGCCATTCTGAACTTCCACATTACCGAATTGATCAATTGTTCACTGATAATGAGTTGTAATCTCATAACAAGCCATTCTAATCTTCCACATCACTAAATCAGTCAACCGTTCAGTGATAATGATTTATAATCTCATAACAAGTTGTTATGAGCTTCCACATCACACAATCGATCAACCGTTCGCTGATAATGAGCTATAATCTCATAACAAGCCATTCTAAGCTTTCACATCATCAAATTGATCAACCGTTCACTGATAATGAGCTGTTATCTCATAACAAGATGTTCTAAGCTTCCACATCACTGAATCGATCAACCCTTCACTGATAATGAGTTGTAATCTTATAACAAGCTATTCTGAGCTTCCACATTGCCGAATTGATCAACCATTCACTGATAATGAGCTGTAATCTCATAACAAGCTATTCTGAGCTTCCACATCACTGAATAACTCAACCATTCACTGATAATGAGTTGTAATCTCTTAACAATCCATTCTAAGCTTTCACATCGCCGAATCGATCAACCGTTCATTAATAATGAGCTGTAATCTCATAATAAGCTGTTCTGAGCTTCCACATCACCGAATCGATCAACCATTCACTAATAATGAGTTGTAATCTCATAACAAGCCATTCTGAGCTTCCACATCACCGAATCGGTCAAGCGTTCACTGATAATGAACTATAATCTCATAATAAGTTGTTCTAAGCTTCCACATTGCTGAATCGATCAACCGTTCGCTGATAATGAGTTGTAATCTCATAACAAGCTGTTCTAAGCTTCCACATCGTCAAATCGATCAACCATTCACTGATAATGAGCTGTAATCTGATAACAAGCTATTCTGAGCTTCCACATCACCGAATCGATCAAGCGTTTGCTGATAATGAGTTGTAATCTCATAACAAGCCATTCTATGCTTTGACATCCCTGAATCGGTCAATCGTTCACTCATAATCAGCTTTAATCTCATAACAAGTTGTTCTGAGCTTCCACATCGCTGAATCGGTCAACCATTCACTAATAATGAGTTATAATCTCATAACAAGCCATTCTGAGTTTCCACTTTACTGAATCGATCAACTGTTCACTGATAATGAGCTGTAATCTCATAACAAGTTGTTCTAAGCTTCCACATCACTGAATTGATCAACCATTCCCTGATAATGAGTTGTAATCTCATAACAAGCTGTTCTGAGCTTCCACATCGCAGAATCGATCAGCCACTCACTGATAATGAGCTGTAATCTCATAAAAAGTTGTTCTGATCTTCCACATCACTGAATGAATCAACGGTTCACTGATAATTAGTTGTAATCTCATAACAAGCCATTTTGAGCTTCCACATCACTGAATTGATCAGCCGTTCATTGATAATGAGCTATAATTTCATAACAAGCCATTCTGAGCTTCCACATCACTAAATCGATCAATCGTTCACTGATAATAAGTTGTAATCTCATAACAAGCTATTCTGAGCTTCCACATCACCAAATTGATCATTCGTTCACTGATAATGAGTTATAATCTCATAACAAGCCATTCTGAGCTTCCACATCACCGACTTGATCAACTGTTCACTGATAATGAGCTTTAATCTCATAACAAGCCGTTATGAGCTTCCACATCACTTAATCGGTCAATCATTCGCTGATAATGAGCTGTAATCTCATAACAAGTTGTTCCTTCCACATCACCGAATCGATCAACCGTTCACTGATAATGAGTTGTAATCTTATAACTAGTCATTCTGAGCTTCCACATTGCCAAATCGGTCAACTATTCACTGATAATGAGCTGTAATCTCATAACAAGCTGTTCTGAGCTTCCACATCACCGAATCAATCAACTGTTCACTGATAATGAGTTGTAATCTGATAATAAGCCATTTTGAGCTTCCACATTGCCAAATCGGTCAACCGTTTGCTAATAATGAGTTGTAATCTCATAAGAAGCCATTCTGAGCTTCTACATCACTGAATCGGTCAACTATTCGCTGATAATGAGTTGTAATCTCATAACAAGCTATTCTGAGCTTCCACATCGCCGAATCAGTCAACCGTTCAATGATAATGAGCTATAATCTCATAACAAGATGTTCTAAGCTTCCATATCACCGAATCGGTCAATTATTCACTAATAATGAGTTGTAATCTCATAACAAGCTATTTTGAGCTTCCACTTCACTGAATTAGTCAATCGTTTGCTAATAATGAGCTGTAATCTCATAACAAGCTGTTCTGAGCTTCCACATCACCGAATTAGTTAACCGTTTGCTGATAATGAGTTGTAATCTCATAACAAGCTATTCTGAGCTTCCACATCACCAAATTGATGAACCATTCACTGATAATGAGTTGTAATCTCATAACAAGCCGTTCTAAGCTTCCACATCACCGAATCGGTCAACCGTTCACTGATAATGAGCTATAATCTCATAACAAGTTGTTCTGAGCTTCCACATCACTGAATCGATCAACTGTTTGTTGATAATGAGCTGTAATATCATAACAAGCTATTCTAAGCTTCCACATTGCCAAATTGCTCAACTGTTCACTGATAATGAGTTGTAATCTCATAACAAGCCATTCTGAGCTTCCCAATCACCGAATTGATCAACCGTTCACTGATAATGAGCTGTAATCTCATAACAAGCCGTTCTTAGCTTCCACATCACTGAATCGATCAACCGTTCATCGATAATGAGTTGTAATCTCATAACAAGCTATTTTGAGCTTCCACATCACTAAATCAGTCAACCGTTCATTGATAATGAGCTATAATCTCATAACAAGCTATTCTGAGCTTCCACATCACCGAATTGATCAACCATTCACTAATAATGAGTTGTAATCTCATAACAAGCCATTCTGAGCTTTCACATCGCCGAATCGATCAACCATTCCCTGATAATGAGCTATAATCTCATAACAAGCTGTTCTAAGCTTCCACATCGCCAAATGGCTTAACCGTTCACTAATAATGAGTTATAATCTCATAACAAGATATTCTGAGCTTCCACGTTGCCCAATCGGTCAACCGTTCGCTGATAATGAGCTGTAATCTCATAACAAGCTGTTCTGAGCTTCCACATCACCAAATTGATCAACCGTTCCTTGATAATGAGTTGTAATCTCATAACAAGCCATTCTAAGCTTCCACATCATCGAATCGGTCAACTGTTCACTGATAATGAGCTATAATCTCATAACAAGCTATTCTGAGCTTCTACATCACCAAATCGGTCAACCGTTCATTGATAATGAGTTGTAATCTCATAACAAGCCATCTTTAGCTTCCAAATCCCTGAACCAATCAACCATTCACTGATAATGAGCTGTAATCTCATAACAAGCTATTTTGAGCTTCCACATCACCGAATCGATCAACCATTCACTGATAATGAGTTGTAATCTCATAACAAGCCATTCTGAGCTTCCACATTGCTGCATCAATCAACCGTTCACTGATAATGAGCTGTAATCTCGTAACAAGCTATTCTGAGCTTCCACATCGTCGAATCGATCAACTATTCCCTGATAATGAGTTGTAATCTCATAACAAGCCATTCAGAGCTTCCACATTGCCGAATCAGTCAGCCATTCACTGATAATGAGTTGTAATCTCATAACAAGCTGTTCTAAGCTTCCACATCGCCGCATTGATCAATCGTTTGCTGATAATGAGTTTTAATCTCATCACAAGCCATTCTGAGCTTCCACATTGCCGAATTGATGAACCGTTCACTGATAATGAGCTATAATCTCATAACAAGCTATTTTGACCTTCCACATCACCGAATTGATCAACCGTTCGCTGATAATGAGTTGTAATCTCATAACAAGCTGTTCTGAGCTTCCACATCGCTGAATCAATCAACCGTTCGCTGATAATGAGTTGTAATCTCAGAACAAGCCATTCTGAGCTTCCACATCGCAAAATCGATCAACCGTTCACTGATAATGAGTTGTAATCTCATAACAAGCTGTTCTGAGCTTCCACATCACCGAATGGATCAATCATTCACTGGTAATATGTTGTAATCTCATAACAAGCTATTCTGAGCTTCCACATCGCCAAATCAATCAACCATTCACTGATAATGAGTTGTAATCTCATAACAAGCTATTCTAAGCTTTCACGTCGCCGAATCGGTCAACCGTTCATTGATAATGAGCTGTAATCTCATAACAAGTAGTTCTGAGCTTCCACATTGCCAAATCGATCAACTGTTCACTGATAGTGAGCTGTAATCTCATAACAAGCTGTTTTGAGCTTCCACATCACTAAATTGATCAACTATTCACTGATAATGAGATATAATCTCATAACAAGCTATTCTGAGCTTCCACTTCATCAAATCAGTCAACCATTTGCTGATAATGAGCTGTAATCTCATAGCAAGCTATTTTGAGCTTCCACATCGCTGAATCAGCCAATCGTTCACTGATAATGAGTTGTAATCTCATAACAAGCCATTTTGAGCTTCAACATCACCAAATCGATCAACCGTTCGCTGATAATGAGTTGTAATCTCATAACAAGCCATTTTGAGCTTTCACATCGCTGAATCGATCAACCATTTGCTGATATGAGCTGTAATCTCATAACAAGTTATTCTGATCTTCCACATCGCCAAATCGATCAACTATTCACTGATAATGAGCTGTAATCTCATAACAAGCCATTCTGAGCTTCCACATCACCGAATCTGTCAATCGTTCGCTGATAATGAGTTGTAATCTCATAACAAGCTGTTCTGAGCTTCCCATCACTGAATCGATCAACTGTTCGCTGATAATGAGCTGTAATGTCATAACAAGCTATTTTGAGCTTCTACATCGCCGAATCAATCAACCATCCACTGATAATGAGTTGTAATCTCATAACAAGCTGTTCTGAGCTTCCACATCATAAAATCGGTCAACTGTTCACTGATAATGAGTTGTAATCTTAGAAAAATCTATTTTGAGCTTCCACATCGCTGAATTGGTCAACCATTCACTGATAATGAGCTGTAATCTCATAACAAGTTGTTTGGAGCTTCCACATTGCCGAATCAATCAACCATTCACTGATAATGAGTTGTAATCTCATAACAAGCCATTCTAAGTTTCCACATCACCAAATCAATCAACTATTCACTGATAATGAGTTGTAATCTCATAACAATCTATTTTGAGCTTCCACATCACTGAATCCATCAACCGTTCACTGATAATGAGTTGTAATCTCATAACAAGCTGTTCTAAGCTTCCACATCGTAGAATCGCTCAAACATTCACTGATAATGAGCTGTAATCTCATAAAAAGATGTCCTGAGCTTCCACATCACTGAATGAATCAATGGTTTGCTGATAATGAGTTGTAATCTCATAACAAGCCATTTTGAGCTTCCACATCACCGAATCGATCAACCATTCACTGATAATGAGCTGTAATCTCATAACAAGCCATTCTGAGCTTCCACATCACCGAATTGATCAACCGTTCACTGATAATGAGTTGTAATCTCATAACAAGCTATTCTGAGCTTCTAATCTGCCCAATTGATCATTCATTTGCTGATAATGTGTTGTAATCTCATAACAAGCCATTTTGAGCTTCCACGTCGCCAAATCGATCAACCGTTCATTGATAATGAGCTGTAATCTCATAACAAGCCATTCTGAGCTTCTACATTGCTGAATCGGTCAACCATTTACTGATAATGAGCTGTAATCTCATAACAAGCTATTTTGAGCTTCCACACTGCCGAATCAATCAACCATTCGCTGATAATGAGTTTTAATCTCATAACAAGTCATTCTGAGCTTCCACATCGCTGAATCGGTCAACCGTTCACTGATAATGAGCTATAATCTTATAACAAGCTGTTCTGAGCTTCCACATCACTGAATCGATCAACCATTTGCTGATAATGAGTTGTAATCTCATAACAAGCCATTTTGAGCTTCCACATTGCCGAATCAGTCAACCGTTCACTAATAATGAGTTATAATATCATAACAAGCCGTTCTGAGCTTCCACATCACCGAATCGGTCAACCGTTCACTGATAATGAGTTGTAATCTCATAACGAGCCATTCTGAGCTTCCACATCACCGAATCGGTCAACCATTCATTGATAATGAGCTGTAATCTCATAACAAGCCATTCTGAGCTTCCATATCACCGAATTAGTCAATTGTTTATTGATAATGAGTTGTAATCTCATAACAAGTTGTTCTGAGCTTCCACTTCACCGAATCGGTCAATCGTTCACTAATAATGAGCTATAATCTCATAACAACTTGTTCAGAGCTTCCACATCGCCAAATCGGTCAACCATTCACTGATAATGAGTTGTAATCTCATAACAAGCTATTCTGAGCTTTTACATCACTGAATTGATCAACTGTTCGCTGATAATGAGCTATAATCTCATAACAAGCCATTCTGAGTTTCCACATCGCCGAATCGATCAACCATTCACTAATAATGAGTTATAATATCATAAAAACCTATTCTAAGCTTCCACATCGCCAAATCGATCAACCGTTTGCTGATAATGAGATATAATCTCATAACAAGCCGTTTTGAGCTTCCACATCACCGAATTGATCAACCGTTTGTTGATAATGAGCTGTAATCTCATAAAAAGCTGTTCTGAGCTTCCACATCACCAAATCAGCCAACTGTTCACTGATAATGAGTTGTAATCTCTTAACAAGCCATTCTGAGCTTCCACATCACTGAATCGGTCAACCATTTGCTGATAATGAGTTGTAATCTCATAACAAGCTGTTCTGAGCTTTCACATCACTGAATCGATCAACCGTTCACTAATAATGAGTTGTAATCTCATAACAAGCCATTCTGAGCTTCCATATCACTAAATCGGTCAACCATTCACTGATAATGAGCTATAATCTCATCACAAGCCATTCTGAGATTCCACATCGCTGAATTGATCAATCGTTCGCTGATAATGAATTGTAATCTTATAACAAGCCATTCTGAGCTTCCACATCACCAAATCGATCAACTGTTCACTGATAATGAGCTGTAATCTCATAACAAGCCATTCTGAGCTTCCATATCGCCGAATCAATCAACCATTCACTGATAATGAGTTGTAATCTCTTAACAAGCTATTCTAAGCTTCCACATCATGGAATCTATTAACCGTTCTCTGATAATGAGCTGTAATCTCATAACAAGCTGTTTTGAGCTTCCACATCATGAAATCGATCAACCGATCACTGATAATGAGTTGTAATCACATAACAAGCCATTCTGAGCTTCCACATTGCCAAATCGATCAACCGTTCGCTGATAATGAGTTCTAATCTCATAACAAGCCATTCTGAGCTTTCACATCACCAAATCAATCAACCATTCACTGATAATGAGTTATAATCTCATAACAAGTTGTTCTGAGCTTCCACATCATGGAATCGGTCAATCGTTTGCTGATAATGAGTTCTAATCTTATAACAAGCTATTCTGAGCTTCCACATCGCCGAATCGGTCAATAATTCACTAATAATGAGTTATAATCTCATAACAAGCTGTTCTGAGCTTCCACATCACTGAATTGATCAACTGTTCATTGACAATGAGTTGTAATCTCATAACAAGTCATTCTGAGCTTTCACATCGCTGAATTGATCAACCATTCACTGATAATGAGTTGTAATCTTATACCAAGCTATTCTGTGGTGCCACATCGCCGAATCAATCAACCGTTCGCTTATAATGAGTTGTAATCTCATAACAAGCCATTCTGAGCTTCCATGCAGAATTGATCAACTGTTCGCTGATAAAGAGTTGTAATCTCATAACAAGCCATTCTGAGCTTCCACATCACCAAATCGATCAACCCTTCGCTGATAATGAGCTATAATCTCATAACAAGCTATTCTAAGCTTCCACATCACCAAATCGATCAACCATTCACTGATAATGAGTTGTAATCTCATAACAAGCCATTCTAAGCTTCCACA
Source organism: Thuja plicata (assembly GCA_018584345.1). Classification (NCBI taxonomy): domain Eukaryota; kingdom Viridiplantae; phylum Streptophyta; class Pinopsida; order Cupressales; family Cupressaceae; genus Thuja; species Thuja plicata. The sequence continues at coordinate 1,221,225 of MU226665.1, forward strand.
TCACCGAATCAGTCAACCGTTTGCTTATAATGAGCTGTAATCTCATAACAAGCCATTCTGACCTTCCACATCGCCGAATCGATCAATCATTCACTGATAATGAGCTATAATCTCATAACAAGCTATTTTGAGCTTCCACATCGCCAAATCGATCAACCGTTCACTAATAATGAGCTATTCTAAGTTTCCACATCACCGAATCGGTCAATCATTCACTGATAATAAGATGTAATCTCATAACAAGTTGTTTTGAGCTTCCACTTCACCGAATCAGTCAACCATTTATTGATAATGAGCTGTAATAACATAACAAGCTATTCTAATCTCATAACAAGTTGTTCTAAGCTTCCACATTGCCAAATTGATCATTCATTTGCTAATAATGAGCTGTAATCTCATAACAAGCTATTCTGAGCTCCCACATCGTAGAATCGATAAATTGTTCACTGATAATGAGTTGTAATCTCATAACAAGCTATTCTGAGCTTCCACATCACCGAATCGATCAACCGTTCACTAATAATGAGTTGTAATCTTATAACAAGCCATTCTAAACTTTCACATCACCGAATCGATCAACCATTCACTTGTAATGAGTTGTAATCTCATAACAAGTCATTCTGACCTTCCACATTGCTGAATCGGTCAACCATTTGCTGATAATCAGCTGTAATCTCATAGCAAGCTATTCTGAGCTTCCACATTGCCAAATCGGTCAACCGTTCAGTGATAATGAGTTGGAACCTCATAACAGGCTATTTTGAGCTTCCACATCACCGAATCGATTAATTGTTCACTGATAATAAGCTGTAATCTCATAACAAGCTGTTCTGAGCTTTCACATCACCGAATTGATCAACACTTCACTGATAATGAGTTGTAATCTCATAACAAGCCGGTCTGAGCTTCCACATTGCCAAATTGGTCAACCGTTCGCTGATAATGAGCTGTAATCTCATAACATGTTGTTATGAGCTTCCACATCACCGAATCGATCAACCATTCACTGATAATGAGTTGTAATCTCATAACAAGCCATTATGAACTTCCACATCGCCAAATCGATCAACCGTTCACTGATAATGAGTTGTAATCTCATAACAAGCCATTCTGACCTTCCACATTGCTGAATCGGTCAACCGCTCAGTGATAATGAGCTATAATCTCATAATAAGCTATTCTGAGCTTCTACATCACCGAATCGATCAACCGTTTGCTAATAATGAGTTGTAATCTCATAACAAGCCATTATGAGCTTCCACATCACCAAACCGGTCAATCGTTCACTGATAATGAACTATAATCTCATAACAAGCTATTCTGAGCTTCCACATCATCGAATCAATCAATCTTTCACTGATAATGAACTGTAATCTCATAACAAGCTATTCTAAGCTTCCACATCGCCGAATCGATCAACCATTCACTGATAATGAGCTATAATCTCATTAAAAGCTATTCTGAGCTTCCACATTACCGAATCGATCAAGCATTCACTGATAATGAGTCGTAATCTCATAACAAGCCATTCTGAGCTTCCACATCCCTGAATCAGTCAACCGTTTGCTGATAATGAGCTTTAATCTCATAACAAGCTATTTTGAGTTTCCACATCACCGAATCGATCAACTGTTTGCTGATAATGAGCTATAATCTCATAACAAGCTATTCTGAGCTTCCACATCACCGAATCGATCAATCATTCCCTGATAATGAGTTGTAATCTCATAACAAGCTGTTCTGAGCTTCCACATCATAGAATCAGTCAACCGTTCGCTGATAATGAGCTGTAATCTCATAAAAAGCTATTCTGAGCTTCCACATCGCCAAATCAATCAATGGTTCACTGATAATGAGTTGTAATCTCATAACAAGCCATTTTGAGCTTCCACATCGCTGAATTGATCAACCGTTCATTGATAATGAGCTATAATCTCATAACAAGCCGTTCTGAGCTTCCATATCACCGAATCGATCAACCATTCACTGATAATAAGTTGTAATCTCATAACAAGTTGTTCTGAGCTTCCACATCGCCGAATCGGTCAACCATTCACTAATAATGAGCTGTAATCTCATAACAAGCTATTCTGAGCTTCCACATCATTGAATCAGTCAACCGTTTGCTGATAATAAATTATAATCTCATAACAAGCCATTCTGAGCTTCCACATCGCAGATTTAGTCAACCATTCACTAATGATGAGCTATAATCACATAACAAGCTATTTTGAGCTTCCATATCACCAAATCGGTCAATCATTCACTAATAATGAGTTGTAATCTCATAACAAGCTATTTTGAGCTTTCACTTTGCTGAATCAGTCAATCATTCACTGATAATGAGCTGTAATCTCATAACAAGCTGTTCTGAGCTTCCACATCACCGAATCGGTCAACCATTCACTGATAATGAGTTGTAATATCATAACAAGCTATTCTGAGCTTCCACATCACTGAATCGATCAACCATTCACTGATAATGAGTTGTAATCTCATAGCAAGCCGCTCTAAGCTTCCACATCACCGAATCGTTCAACTGTTCACTGATAATGAGCTAAAATCTCATAAAGAGTTGTTTTGAGCTTCCACATCACCGAATCGATCAACCGTTCACTGATAATGAGTTGTAATCTCATAACAAGCTGTTCTGAGCTTCCACATCCCCAAATCGATCAACTGTTTGCTGATAATGAGCTATAATCTCATAACAAGCTATTCTGAGCTTTTACATCACCAAATCGCTCAACCATTCACTGATAATGAGTTGTAATCTCATAAAAAGCCATTCTAAGCTTCCACATCACCGAATCAATCAACCATTCACGGATAATGACCTATAATATCATAACAAGCTATTCTGAGCTTTCACACAACTGAATCGATCAACCGTTCACTGATAATGAGTTGTAATCTCTTAACAAGCTGTTCTAAGCTTCCACATCACTAAATCGGTCAACCGTTCATTAATAATAAGTTATAATCTCATAACAAGTTGTTCTGAGCTTCCACATCGCTGAATCGATCAACCATTTGCTGATAATGAATTCTAATCTCATAACAAGCCATTCTGAGTTTCTACATCGCCGAATCGATCAACCGTTCATTGATAATGAGTTGTAATCTCATAACAAGTTGTTCTAAGCTTCCACATCGCCAAATCGCTCAACCGTTTGCTGATAATAAATTTTAATCTCATAATAAGCCATTATGAGCTTCCACATCACCAAATCGGTCAACCGTTCCCTGATAATGAGTTATAATCTCATAACAAGCCATTCTAAGCTTCCATATCACCAAATCGGTCAATTGTTCACTGATAATGAGTTGTAATCTCATAACAAGCTATTCTAAGCTTCCACATCACCAAATCGGTCAACTGTTTGTTGATAATGAGCTATAATCTCATAACAAGCTATCCTAAGCTTCCACATCCCCGAATCGATCAACCATTCGCTTTTAATGAGCTATAATCTCATAACAAGCTATTCTGAGCTTCCAAATCACCGAATCGATCAACCGTTCACTGATAATGAGTTATAATCTCATAACAAGCCGTTCTGAGCTATCACATCACTGAATCAGTCAACCATTCACTGATAATGAGCTGTAATCTCATAACCAGCTATTCTGAGCTTTCACATCGCCGAATTGATCAACCATTCGCTGATAATTAGTTGTAATCTCATAACAAGCCATTCTGAGCTTCCACATCGCCAAATCGGTTAACCATTCGCTTATAATGAGCTGTAATCTCATAACAAGCCATTCTGAGCTTTCACATTGCTGAATCAATCAACCGTTTGCTGATAATGAGTTGTAATCTCATAACAAGCCATTTTGAGCTTCCACATCGTTGAATCGATCAACCGTTCACTAATAATGACCTGTAATCTCATAACAATCTATTATGAGCTTGCAGATCACCAAATCGATCAACCGTTCACTGATAATGAGTTGTAATATCATAACAAGACGTTCTGAGCTTCCACATCACTGAATCAGTCAACCATTCGCTGATAATGAGCTGTAATCTCAAAATTGGTCTACCATTCATTGATAATGAGCTGTAATCTCATAACAAGTTGTTCTGAGCTTCCACATCACCAAATCAGTCAACCGTTTGCTGATAATGAGTTGTAATCTCATAACAAGCTATTATGAGCTTCCACATCACTGAATCAATCAACCGTTTGCTGATAATGAGTTGTAATCTCATAACAAGCCATTCTGAGCTTCCACATTCCTCAATCGGTCAACTGTTTGCTGATAATGAGTTGTAATCTCATAACAAGCTATTCTAAGGTTCCACATTGCTGAATCGATTAACCATTCATTGATAATGAGTTGTAATCTCATAACAAGAAGTTCTGAGCTTCCACATCGCCGAATCGATCGACCATTCGCTGATAATGAGCTATAATCTCATAACAAGTTATTCTGAGCTTTCACATCACCAAATCGATCAACTGTTCACTGATAATGAGTTGTAATCTCATAACAAGCCGTTCTGACCTTCCATATCACCAAATCGGTCAACCGTTTGCTGATAATGAGTTTTAATCTCATGACAAGCTATTCTGAGCTTCCCATCGCTGAATCGCTCAACTGTTCGCTGATAATGTCTTGTAATCTCATAACAAGCAGTTCTGAGCTTCCACATTGCTGAATCGGTAAACCATTTGCTGATAATGAGCTGTAATCTCATAACAAGCTATTCTGAGCTTCCTTATCACCAAATCGATCAACCATTCACTGATAATGAGTTGTAATATCATAACAAGCCATTCTGAGCTTCCACATTGCCAAATCGGTCAACTATTCACTGATAATGAGCTATAATATCATAACAAGCTGTTTTGAGCTTCCACATCATTGAATCGGTCAACCGTTCACTGATAATGAGTTGTAATCTCATAACAAGCCATTCTGAGCTTCCACATTGCCCAATCGATCAACCGTTCGTTGATAATAAGTAGTAATCTCATAACAAGCCATTCTAAACTTCCACATCACCGAATCGATCAACCATTTGCTGATAATGAGTTGTAATCTCATAACAAGCCGTTTTGAGTTTCCACATTGCCAAATCGGTCAATCGTTCACTAATAATGAGTTGTAATCTCATAACAAGCTATTCTGAGCTTCCACATCATAGAATTGATCAATCGTTTGCTGATAATGAGCTGTAATCTCATAACAAGCTATTCTAAGCTTCCACATAACCAAATGAGTCAACCGTTCACTGATAATGAGCTGTAATATCATAACAAGCTGTTCTGAGTATCCACATTGACGAATCGATCAACCACTCACTGATAATGAGTTGTAATCTCATAACAAGCTATTCTGAGCTTTCACATCACTAAATCGATCAACCGTTCATTGATAATGAGATGTAATCTCATAACAAGCTGTTCTGAGCTTCCACATCGCTGAATAACTCAACCGTTCGTTGATAATAAGTTGTAATCTCATAAGAAGCCATTCTGAGCTTCCAACTTTGCCGAATCTGTTAACCGTTCACTGATAATTAGCTGTAATCTCATAACAAGCTGTTCTAAGCTTCCACATCGCCGAATCAATCAACAGTTTGCTGATAATGAGTTGTAATCTCATAACAAGCCATTCTGAGCTTCCACATCGCCGAATCGGTCAACTATTCACTGATAATGAGCTGTAATCTCATAAAAGTTGTTCTGAGCTTCCACATCATCAAATCGATCAACCGTTCACTAATAATGAGTTATAATCTCATAACAAGCTGTTTTGAGCTTCCACATCACTGAATCGATCAACCATTCACAGATAATGAGCTATAATCTCATAACAAGCTGTTCTGAGCTTCCACATCGCCAAATCGATCAACCATTAATTGATAATGAGTTGTAATTTCATAACAAGCCGTTCTAAGCTTCCACATCGCCGAATCGGTCAACCATTCACTGATAATGAGCTGTAATCTCATAAAAAGTTGTTCTGAGCTTCCACATCACCGAATCGATCAACCGTTCGCTGATAATAAGTTATAATCTCATAATAAGCCATTCTAAGTTTCCACATCACTGAATCAATCAACTATTTGCTGATAATGAGGTGTAATCTCATAACAAGCTATTCTGAGCTTCCACATTGCCGAATCAATCAACCGTTCATTTATAATGAGTTGTAATCTCATAACAAGCTGTTATAAGCTTCCACATCATAGAATCGGTCAACCGTTCGCTGATAATGAGCTGTAATCTCATAAAAAGTTATTCTGATCTTCCACATCACTGAACTAATCAATGGTTCACTGATAATGAGTTGTAATCTTATAACAAGCCATTCTGAGCTTCCACATTGCAGAATTAATCAATGATTCACTGATAATGAGCTATAATCTTATAACAAGTCGTTCTGAGCTTCCACATCACCGAATTGATCAACCATTCACTAATAATGAGTTGTAATCTCATAACAAGCTGTTATAAGCTTCCACATCGCCAAATTGATCATTCGTTCATTGATAATGAGTTGTAATATCATAACAAGCCATTTTGAGCTTCCACATCGCCAAATCGATCAACCATTCGCTGATAATGAGCTGTAATCTCATAACAAGCCATTCTGAGCTTCCACATCACTGAATCAGTCAACCATTCACTAAAAATGAGCTATAATCTCATAACAAGCTGTTCTAACCTTCCACATCACCAAATCGATCAACCATTCACTTATAATGAGTTGTAATCTCATATCAAGTCGTTCTGAGCTTCCACATCGCCGAATCGGTCAACCGTTCATTGATAATGAGCTATAATCTCATAACAAGCTATTTTGAGCTTCCACATCATCGAATCGATCAACCATTCACTAATAATGAGTTGTAATCTCATAATAAGCCATTTTGAACTTCCACATTGCCGAAACGGTCAACCGTTCACTGATAATGAGCTGTAATCTCATAACAAGCCATTCTGAGCTTCCACATCACCGAATCGGTCAACTGTTCACTAATAATGAGTTGTAATCTCATAACAAGCTATTCTGAGATTTCACATCACCGAATCGGTCAATCGTTCACTGATAATGAGCTATAATCTCATAACAAGCCGTTCTGAGCTTCCATATCACCAAATCAGTCAATTGTTCACTGATAATAAGTTGTAATCTCATAACAAGCTCCTCTGAGCTTCCACTTCATCAAATCAGTCAATCATTCACTGATAATGTGCTGTAATCTCATAACAAGTTGTTCAGAGCTTCCACATCGCAGAATCCATCAATCGTTCACTGATAATGAGTTGTAATCTCATAACAAGCTATTCTGAGCTTCCATATCACCGAATCGATCAACTGTTCCCTGATAATGAGCTATAATCTCATAACAAGCCATTCTAAGCTTTTAAATCACTGAATCGATCAACCATTCACTGATAATGAGTTGTAATCTCATAACAAGATGTTCTAAACTTTCACATCGCCAAATTGATCAACCGTTCATTGATAATGAGTTGTAATCTCATAACAAGCTGTTCGGAGCTTCCACATCACCGAATCGGTCAATCGCTCACTGATAATGAGTTGTAATCTTATAACAAGCCATTCTAAGCTTCCACATTGCCAAATCAATCAACCATTCATTGATAATAAGCTGTAATCTCATAACAAGCCATTCTAAGCTTCTACATCACCGAATCAATCAACTATTCGCTGATAATGAGTTGTAATTTCATAACATGTTTTTTTGAGCTTCCACATTGCCAAATCGGTCAACCATTTGCTGATAATGAGTTGTAATCTCATAACAAGCCATTCTAAGCTTCCATATCGCCAAATCAATCAATCGTTCACTGATAATGAGTTGTAATCTCATAACAGGTCATTCTGAGCTTTCACATTGCCGAATCGGTCAACCATTCGCTGATAATGAGCTGTAATCTCATAACAAGCTGTTCTGAGCTTCCACATCGCCGAATCGAGCAACGATTCACTGATAATGAGTTGTAATCTCATAACAAGCCATTCTGAGTTTCCACATCACTGAATTGGTCAACCATTCACTGATAATGAGCTATAATCTCATCACAAGCCATTCTGAGCTTCCACATCACCGAATTGATCAACCATTCACTGATAATGAGTTGTAATCTCATAGCAAGCCGTTCTAAGCTTCCACATCACCAAATCGATCAACCATTCACAAATAATGAGCTATAATATCATAACAAGCCATTCTGAGCTTCTACATCACCGAATCAATCAACTATTCACTGATAATGAGTTGTAATCTCATAACAAGCTATTTTGAGCTTCCACATCATGGAATTGATTAACCGTTCACTGATAATGAGCTGTAATCTCATAACAAGCCGTTCGGAGCTTCCACATCACCGAATCGATCAACCGTTCACTGATAATGAGTTATAATCTAATAACAAGCCGTTTTGAGCTTTCACATCACCAAATTGATCAATCGTTCACTGATAATGAGTTATAATCTCATAACAAGTTGTTCTGAGCTTCTACGTCACCGAATCGGTCAACCATTCACTAAAAATGAGTTATAATCTCATAACAAGCCGTTCTAAGCTTCCACATCACTGAATTCATCAACCGTTCGTTGATAATGAGTTGTAATCTCATAACAAGCCATTCTGAGCTTCTACATCGCCGAATTGATCAACAATTCACTGATAATGAGTTTTATTCTCATAACAAGCCATTCTAAGCTTCCACATCACCAAACTGATCAACCATTCGTTGATAATGAGCTATAATCTCATAAGAAGCTATTATAAGCTTCCACATCACCAAATCGATCAACCGTTCACTGATAATGAGTTGTAATCTCATAACAAGCCATTCTAAGCTTCCATATCACCGAATGGGTCAACCATTTGCTGATAATGAGCTGTAATCTTATAACAAGCCATTCTAAGCTTCCACATCGCTGAATCGATCAATCGTTCGCTGATAATGAGCTATAATCTCATAACAAGCTATTCTGAGCTTTAACATCAGCAAATCGATCAACTGTTCACTAATAATGTGCTATTCTGAGCTTCCACATCAACGAATCAGTCAATCGTTCACTGATAATGAGATGTAATCTCATAAGAAGCTATTTTGAGCTTCTACTTCACTAAATCGGTCAAGCATTTACCGATCATGAGCTGTAATCTCATAATAAACTATTATGAGCTTCCACATCACCGAATCGGTCAATCGATCACTGATAATGAGTTTTAATCTCATAACAAGCCGTTCTGAGCTTCCACATCGCCGAATCGATCAACCATTCGCTGATAATGAGCTGTAATCTCATAACAAGTTGTTTTGAGCTTCCACATCGCCGAATCGATCAACCATTTGCTGATAATGAGTTGTAATCTAATAACAAGCCGTTCTAAGCTTCCACATCACCAAATCGATCAATCGTCCGCTGATAATGAGCAGTAATATCATAACAAGTCATTCTGAGCTTCCACATCGCCGAATCGATCAACCATTCGCTGATAATGAGTTATAATCTCATAACAAGCTATTCTGAGCTTCCACATCACCGAATCGGTCAACCATTCACTGATAATGAGCTATAATCTCATAACAAGCCATTTTAGGCTTCCACATTGCCGAATTGATAAACTGTTTGCTGATAATGAGTTTCAATCTCATAACAAGCTATTCTGAGCTTCCACATCGCCAAATTGATCAACCGTTCACTGATAATGAGTTGTAAACTCATAACAAGCCATTTTGAGCTTTCACATCACCGAATTGGTCAACCATTCGCTGATAATAAGTTGTAATCTCATAACAAGCTATTTTGAGCTTCCACATCGCTGAATCGATCAACCGTTCACTGATAATGAGTTGTAATCTCATAACAAGCCATTCTGAGCTTTCACATTGCCGAATCGGTCAAGCGTTCACTGATAATAAGCTGTAATCTCATAACAAGCCATTCTGAGCTTTCACATCACTGAATCGATCAACCGTTCACTAATAATGTGTTGTAATCTCATAACAAGTCGGTCTGAGCTTTCCCATTGCCAAATCGGTCAACCATTCGCTGATAATGAGCTGTAATCTCATAACAAGCTATTCTAAGCTTCCACATAACCGAATCGATCAACTGTTCACTGATAATGAGTTGTAATCTCATAACATGCCATTTTGAGCTTCCACATTGCCATATCGATCAAGAGTTCATTGATAATAAGTTGTAATCTCATAACAAGCCATTCTAACCTTCCACATTGCTGAATCAGTCAACCATTCACTGATAATGAGCTGTAATCTCATAAAAATCTATTTTGAGCTTCCACATCGCCAAATTGGTCAATCGTTCACTGATAATGAGTTGGAACCTCATAACAGGCTATTTTGAGCTTCCACATTGCCGAATCGATCAACCATTCACTGATAATGAGCTGTAATCTAATAACAAGCTATTCTGAGCTTCCACATCACTAAATCGATCAACCGTTTGCTGATAATGAGTTGTAATCTCATAACAAGCCATTCTGAGCTTCCACATCGCTGAATCAGTCAACCGTTCACTGATAATGAGCTGTAATCTCATAAAAAAAAATTTGAGCTACCACATTACTGAATCAATTAACCATTCATTGATAATGAGTTGTAATCTCATAACAAGCCATTCTGAGCTTCCACATTGCTGAATCGGTCAAGCATTCGCTGATAATGAGCTGTAATCTCATAACAAGTTGTTCTGAGCTTCCACATCACCAAATCGGTCAACCGTTCACTGATAATGAGTTATAATCTCATAACAAGCCGTTCTGAGCTTCCACATCGTCAAATCGGTCAATCATTCACTAATAATGAGCTGTAATCTCATAACAAGCTATTTTGAGCTTCCACATCACCGAATCGACCAACCATTCACTGATAATGAGTTACAATCTCATAACAAGCCGTTCTGAGCTTCCACATTGCCAAATCGGTCAACCGTTCACTGATAATGAGTTGTAATCTCATAACAAGCCGTTCTGAGCTTGCACATCGTCAAATCGGTCAACCGTTCGCTGATAATGAGCTGTAATCTCATAACAAGTTGTTCAGAGCTTCCACATCACTGAATCTATCAATTGTTCACTGATAATGAGTTGTAATCTTATAATAAGCTATTATGAACTTCCACATCACCGAATCGATCAACCGGTCGCTGATAATGAGCTGTAATCTCATAATAAGTTGTTCTGAGCTTCCACATCACCGAATCGCTCAACTGTTTGCTAATAATGACTTGTAATCTCATAACAAGCAGTTCTAAGCTTCCACAGCGCTGAATCGATCAACCGTTCGTTGATAATGAGCTTTAATCTCATAACAAGCTGTTCTGAGCTTCCACATCGCCGAATCCATCAACCATTCACTGATAATGAGTTGTAATCTCATAACAAGCTATTCTAAGCTTCCACATCGCTAAATCGATCAACTGTTCACTAATAATGAGTTGTAATCTCATAACATGCCATTCTGAGCTTCCACATTGCTGAATCAATCAACCATTCATTTATAATGAGCTGTAATCTCATAACAAGCTGTTATGAGCTTCCACATCGCTGAATCGGTCAACCATTGGCTGATAATGAGCTGTAATCTCATAACAAGTTATTCTGAGCTTCCACGTCACCGAATTGATCAACCATTCACTGATAATGAGTTATAATGTCATAACAAGTCATTCTGAGCTTCCACATCACTGAATCGATCAACCATTCACTGATAATGAGCTATAATATCATAACAAGCTGTTCTAAGCTTCCACATCGCTGAATCACTCAACTGTTCACTGATAATGAGTTTTAATCTCATAACAAGCCGTTCTGAGCTTCCACATTTCCGAATCTGCCAACCATTCACTGATAATGAGCTGTAATCTCATAACAAGCTATTTTGAGCTTCCACATCGCCTAATCGATCAACTGTTCACTCATAATGAGTTGTAATCTCATAACAGGCCATTCTATGCTTTCACATTGCTGAATCGGTCAACCGTTCACTAATAATAAGCTATAATCTCATAACAAGCTATTCTTAGCTTCCACATCGATGAATTGGTCAACCATTCACTGATAATGAGCTATAATCTCATAACAAGCCGTTCTGAGCTTCCACATTGCCAAATCAATCAACCATTCACTGATAATGAGCTATAATCTCATAACAAGCTCTTCTGAGCTTCCACATTGCCAAATCAATCAACCGTTTGCTGATAATGAGTTGTAATCTCATAACAAGCCATTCTGAGCTTCCACATTGCCGAATCGGTCAACCGTTCACTAATAATGAGCTATAATCTCATAACAAGCTATTCTGAGCTTCCACATTGCCGAATCGATCAACCATTCACTGATAATGAGTTGTAATCTCATAACAAGCCGCTCTAATCTTCCACATCGCCGAATCAGTCAACTATTCACTGATAATGAGCTGTAATGTCATAACAAGTTGTTATGAGCTTCCACATCGCCGAATCGGTCAACCGTTCACTGATAATGAGTTTTAATCTTATAACAAGCCATTTTGAGCTTCCACATTGCCGAATCGATCAACCGTTCACTGATAATGAGCTGTAATCTCATAACAAGTTGTTCTAAGCTTCCACATCACCGAATCGATCAACCGTTCGCTGATAATGAGTTGTAATCTCATAACAAGCTATTCTGAGCTTCCACATCCCAGAATCGGTCAACCGTTCACTGATAATGAGTTGTAATCTCATAACAAGCCATTCTGAGCTTCCACATCACTGAATTGATCAACCGCTCACTGATAATGAGCTGTAATCTCATAACAAGCCATTCTAAGCTTCCACATCGCCAAGTTGATCAACCATTCACTTATAATGAGCTGTAATCTCATAATAAGTTGTTCTAAGCTTCCACATCGCCGAATAAATCAATCATTCACTGATAATGAGTTGTAATCTCATAACAATCTTTTATGAGCTTCCACATCGCCGAATTGGTCAACCATTCAATGATAATGAGCTGTAATCTCATAACAAGCTGTTCTGAGCTTCCACATCATAAAATCAATCAACCATTCACTAATAATGAGTTGTAATCTCATAACAAGCCGTTCTGAGCCTCCATATCACTGAATCGGTAAACCATTCACTGATAATGAGTTGTAATCTCTTAACAAGCTATTCTGAGCTTCCACATTGCTGAATCGATCAATCATTTGCTGATAATGAGCTGTAATCTCATAACAAGCTATTCTAAGCTTCCACATCGCTGAATCGATAAACCGTTTGCTAATAATGAGTTGTAATCTCATAACAAGCCATTCTGAGCTTCCACATCATCGAATCGGTCAACTATTTGGTGATAATGAGCTATAATCTCACAACAAGTCATTCTGAGCTTCCACATCGCCGAATCGATCAACTGTTTGCTGATAATGAGCTGTAATCTCATAACAAGATATTCTGAGCTTCCACATCACCGAATCGATCAACCGTTCACTGATAATGAGTTATAATCTCATAACAAGCCATTCTGAGCTTCCACATTGCTGAATCGATCAACCATTCACTGATAATGAGCTGTAATCTCATAACAAGCCGTTCTAAGCTACCACATTGCTGAATCGATCAACCGTTCACTGATAATGAGCTGTAATCTCATAACAAGCTATTCTGAGCTTCCACATCAATAAATTGATCAACCATTCACTGATAATGAGTTGTAATCTCATAACAAGCCGTTCTGAGCTTCCACATCGCCGAATCGGTCAATCATTCACTGATAATGAGCTGTAATCTCATAACAAGCTATTCTGAGCTTCCACATTGCTAAATTGATCAAGCGTTCGCTGAGAATGAGTTGTAATCTCATAACAAGCCGTTCTGAGCTTTCACATCACCGAATCGGTCAACTATTTTTTGATAATGAGCTATAAGCTCATAACAAATTGTTCTGAGCATCCACATCGCCAAATCGGTCAACTGTTCACTGATAATGAGTTGTAATCTCATAACAAGACGCTCTGAGCTTCCACAACACTGAATTGATCAATCATTCACTAATAATTAGCTGTAATCTCATAACAAGCTCTTATGAGCTTCCACATCGCCGAATCAGTCAACCGTTCTCTCATAATGAGCTATAATCTCATAACAAGCTGTTCTAAGCTTCTACATCGCCGAATCGATCAATCGTTCACTGATAATGAGTTGTAATCTCATAACAAGCCATTCTGAGCTTCCACATTGCCGAATCGGTCAACCGTTCACTGATAATGAGCTGTAATCTCATAAAAAGCTATTATGAGCTTCCACATCGCCGAATCAGTCAACTGTTTGCTTATAATGAGTTTTAATCTCATAACAAGCCATTCTAAGCTTCCACATCACTGAATCGATCAACCGTTCACTGATAATGAGCTGTAATCTCATAACAAGCTGTTTTGAGCTTCCACATTGCCGAACCGATCAACCATTCATTGATAATGAGTTGTAATCTTGTAACAAGCTATTCTAAGCTTTAACATTGCAGAATCAGTCAACCGTTCGCTGATAATGAGTTGTAATCTAAGAACAAGCTGTTCAGACCTTTCACATCACCGAATCAATCAACCGTTCACTGATAATGAGTTGTAATCTCATAACAAGCTATTCTGAGCTTCCACATCATTGAATCGATCAACTGTTCACTGATAATGAGATGTAATCTCATAACAAGCCATTTTGAGCTTCCACATCACTGAATCGATCAACCGTTCATTGATAATGAGTTGTAATCTCATAACAAGCTATTCTGAGCTTCCCCATCACTGAATCAATCAACCATTCACTGATAATGAGTTGTAATCTCATAGCAAGCCATTCTAAGCTTTCACATCGCTCAATTGATCAACTGTTCGCTGATAATGAGCTGTAATCTCATAACAAGCTGTTCTGAGCTTCCACATCGCTGTATCAGTCAACCGTTCACTGATAATGAGCTGTAATCTCATAACAAGCTATTTTGAGCTTCCACATTGCCAAATCGATCAACCGTTAGCTGATAATGAGTTATATTCTCATAACAAGCCATTCTGAGCTTCCACATTGTCAAATCAGTCAACCGTTTGCTGATAATGAGCTATAATCTCATAACAAACTATTTTGAGCTTCCACATCACTGAATTGATCAACCGTTCGCTGATAATGAGTTGTAATCTCATAACAAGCTGTTCTGAGCTTCCACATCATCAAATCAGTCAACTATTTGCTGATAATGAGTTATAATCTCATAACAAGCCATTCTGAGCTTCCACATCGCTAAATTGGTCAATCATTCACTGATAATGAGTTGTAATCTCATAACAACCCGTTCTGAGCTTCCACATCATCAAATCGGTCAACCGTTCACTGATAATGACTTGTAATCTCATAACAAGCCATTCTGAGCTTCAACATCACCGAATCAATCAATCGTTCACTGATAATGAGTTTTAATCTCATAACAACCTATTCTGAGCTTCTACTTTGCCGAATCGGTCAACCGTTCACTGGTAATAAGCTATAATCTCATAACAAGCTATTCAAAGCTTCCACATTGCTGAATCAGTCAACCGTTCACTGATAATGAGTTGTAATCTCATAACAAGC
This sequence comes from Thuja plicata, assembly GCA_018584345.1. Taxonomy (NCBI): domain Eukaryota; kingdom Viridiplantae; phylum Streptophyta; class Pinopsida; order Cupressales; family Cupressaceae; genus Thuja; species Thuja plicata. Next base: position 1,236,841 of record MU226665.1, read on the forward strand.
TATTTTGAGCTTCCACATCACCGAATTGATCAACCGTTCGCTAATAATGAGCTGTAATCTCATAACAAGCCATTCTGAGCTTCCACATCACCGAATCGATCAACCATTTGCTGATAATAAGTTGTAATCTCATAACAAGCTATTCTGAGCTTCCACATCGCCGAATTGATCAACGGTTCACTAATAATGAGCTGTAATCTCATAACAAGCTATTATGAGCTTCCACATCACTGAATCGATCAACCGTTCACTGATGATGAGTTATAATCTCATAACAAGTCGTTCTGAGCTTTCACATTGCCGAATCGATCAACTGTTCACTAATAATGAGCTATAATCTCATAGCAAGCCATTCTGAGCTTTCACATCGCTGAATCGATCAACCGTTCACTGATAATGAGTTGTAATCTCATAACAAGCTGTTTTGAGCTTCCACATCACCGAATCGGTCAACCATTCACTGATAATGACCTGTAATCCCATAACAAGCCATTCTGAGCTTCCAAATCACCGAATCGATCAATTGTTTGCTGATAATGAGTTGTAATCTCATAACAACCTATTCTGAGCTTCCACTTTGCCGAATCGGTCAACCATTCACTGATAATAAGCTATAATCTCATAAGAAGCTATTCTAAGCTTCCACATCGCTGAATCGGTCAACCATTCACTGATAATGAGTTGTAATCTCATAACAAGCCATTCTAACCTTTCACATTGCCGAATTGGTCAACCGTTCACTGATAATGAGCTATAATCTCATAACAAGCTGTTCTAAGCTTCCACATCACTGAATCGATCAACCATTCACTGATAATGAGCTGTAATCTCATAACAAGCTGTTCTAAGCTTCCACATCACCAAATCAATCAACTGTTCACTGATAATGAGTTGTAAACTCATAACAAGCCATTCTAAGCTTCCATATCACCGAATCAGTCAACCGTTTGCTGATAATGAGCTATAATCTCATAACAAGTTGTTCTGAGCTTCCACATCACCGAATAGATTAACCGTTCATTGATAATGAGTTGTAATCTTATAACAAGCCATTTTGAGCTTCTACATCGCTGAATCGGTCAACTGTTCACTGATAATGAGCTGTAATCTCATAACAAGCTATTTTGAGCTTCCATATCGCCGAATCAATTAGCCGTTCACTGATAATGAGTTGTAATCTCATAACAAGCCATTCTGAACTTCCACATTGCCGAATCGATCAACCATTCACTAATAATGAGCTATAATCTGATAACAAGCCATTATGAGCTTCCACATCGCCGAATCGATCAACCATTCACTGATAATGAGTTGTAATCTCATAACAAGCTATTCTAAGCTTCTACATCACCAAATCGGTCAACCATTCATTGATAATGAGTTGTAATCTCACAACAAGCTGTTCTGAGCTTCCACATTGCTGAATCGATCAACCGTTCACTGATAATGAGCTGTAATCTCATAACAAGCTATTTTAAGCTTCCACATCGCTGAATCGGTAAACCGTTCACTGATAATGAGCTGTAATCTCATAACAAGCTGTTCTAAGCTTCCACATCACCAAATTGATCAACTGTTCACTGATAATGAATTGTAATCTCATAACAAGCCATTTTGAGCTTCCACATCACGGAATCGGTCAACTGTTTGTTGATAATGAGCTGTAATCTCATAACAAGCTATTCTAAGCTTCCACATTGCCAAATCGATCAATCATTCACTGATAATGAGTTGTAATCTCATAACAAGCCATTTCGAGCTTCCACATCGCTGAATCGATCAACCGTTCATTGATAATGAGTTGTAATCTCATAACAAGCTATTTTGAGCATCCACATCGTGGAATCGGTCAACTATTTGCTTATAATAAGCTGTAATCTTATAACAAGCTATTCTGAGCTTCCACATCACTGAATCGGTCAACCATTCACTGATAATGAGTTGTAATCTTATAACAAGCCATTTTGAGCTTCCACATCACTGAATTGATCAACCGTTCAGTAATAATGAGGTTTAATCTGATAACAAGCCATTCTGAGCTTCCACATCACCGAATCGATCAACCGTTCGCTGATAATGAGTTGTAATCTCATAACAAGCTGTTCTGAGCTTCCACATCGCCGAATCAATCAACCCTTCACTTATAATGAGTTGTAATCTCATAAAAAGCCATTTTGAGATTCCACATTGCTGAATCGATCAACCATTCACTTATAATGAGCTATAATCTCATAACAAATCATTTTGAGCTTCCACATCGCCGAATCGATCAACCATTCGCTGATAATGAGCTGTAATCTCATAACAAGTTGTTCTGAGATTCCACATCACTGAATCAATCAACTGTTCACTGATAATGAGTTGTAATCTCATAACAAGCCATTCTGAGCTTCCACATCACCGAATCGATCAACCGTTCTCTGATAATGAGTTGTAATCTCATAACAAGCATTTTTGAGCTTCTACATCGCCGAATCAGTCAGTCGTTTGCTGATAATGAGCTATAATCTCATAACAAGCTATTCTAAGCTTCCACATCACCAAATCGATCAACCGTTCACTGATAATGAGTTGTAATCTCATAATAAGCCATTTTTTAGCTTTCAGATCACTGAATCGATCAACTGTTTGCTGATAATGAGCTGTAATCTCATAACAAGCTATTCTAAGCTTCCACATCGCCAAATCAGTCAACCATTCACTCATAATGACCTATAATCTCATAACAAGCTTTTTTGAGCTTCCACATCGCCGAATCGATCAACCGTTCACTGATAATGAGCTGTAATCTCATAACAAGCCATTTTGATCTTCAACATCGCCAAATCGATCAACTATTTGCTAATAATGAGCTATAATCTCATAAAAAGCTCTTTTGAGCTTCCACCTCACTGAATTGATCAACCGTTCACTGATAATGAGTTGTAATCTCATAACAAGCCGTTCTGAGCTTCCACATCGCCGAATCGGTCAACCATTCACTGATAATGAGCTGTAATCTCATAACAAGCCATCATGAGCTTCCACATCACCGAATCGGTGAACCGTTCACTGATAATGAGTTATAATCTCATAACAAGCCATTGTGAGCTTCCACATCACCAAATTGATCAACCGTTCGCTGATAATGAGCTGTAATCTCATAACAAGCCGTTCTGAGCTTTCACATCACCAAATCGATCAACCATTCGCTGATAATGAGTTGTAATCTGATAATAAGCCATTCTGAGCTTCCACATCGCCGAATCGATCAACCGTTCGCTGATAATGAGCTGTAATCTCATAACAAGCTATTTTGGGCTTCCACATCACTGAATTAGTCAATCGTTCACGGATAATGAGCTATAATATCATAAGAAGCCATTCGCTGATAATGAGCTGTAATCTCATAACAAGCTGTTCTGAGCTTCCACATCGCTGAATCAGTCAACCGTTTGCTAATAATAAGTTGTAATCTCATAACAAGCCATTCTAAGCTTCCACATCACCAAATCGATCAACCATCCATTGATAATGAGCTATAATCTCATAACAAGCTATTCTGAGCTTCCACATTGCTGAATCAATCAATTGTTTGCTGATAATGAGTTTTAATCACATAACAAGCCATTCTAATCTTCCACATCGCCGAATCAGTCAACCGTTCGCTAATAATGAGCTGTAATCTCATAACAAGCTATTCTTAGCTTCCACATCGTTGAATCGATCAACCGTTCATTGATAATGAGTTTTAATCTCATAAAAAGCCATTTTGAGCTTCCACATTGCTGAATTGGTCAACCGTTTGCTGATAATGAGATGTAATCTCATAATAAGCCGTTCTAAGCTTCCACATCACTGAATCGGTCAACCGTTTGCTGATAATGAGCTTTAATCTCATAACAAGCCATTCTGAGCTTCCACATTACCGAATCGGTCAATCGTTTGCTGATAATGAGTTGTAATCTCATAACAAGCCATTCTGAGCTTCCACTTCGCTGAATCGGTCAACCATTCACTGATAATGAGCTGTAATCTCATAACAAGCTATTTTGAGCTTCCACATCACTGAATCGGTCAACCGTTTGTCGATAATGATTTGTAATCTCATAACAAGCTATTTTGAGGTTCCACATTGTTGAATCGATCAACCGTTCACTGATAATGAGCTGTAATCTCATAAGAAGCTATTCTGAGCTTCCACATCGCCGAATCGATCAACCGTTCACTAATAATGAGTTGTAATCTCATAACAAGCTATTCTGAGCTTCCACATGACTGAATCAATCAACCGTTCACTGATAATGTGCTATAATCTCATAACAAGCTAATCTGAGCTTCCACATCGTCGAATCGATCAACCGTTCACTAATAATGAGTTGTAATCTCATAACAAACCATTTTAAGCTTTCACATCGTTGAATTGATCAATCGTTCGCTGATAATGAGCTATAATCTCATAACAAGCCATTCTAAGCTTTCACGTCGCCGAATCGATCAACCATTCACTGATAATGAGTTGTAATCTCATAACAAGCTGTTCTGAGCTTCCACATCACAGAATCCATCAACTCTTCACTGATAATTAGCTGTAATCTCCTAACAAGCTGTGCTGAGCTTCCGCATCGCCGAATCGATCAACCGTTCACTGATAATGAGTTGTAATCTCATAACAAGCCATTCTGAGCTTCCACATCACCGAATCGATCAACCCTTCACTGATAATGAGCTGTAATCTCATAACAAGCTATTCTGAGCTTCCACATCACTGAATCGATCAACTGTTTGCTAATAATGAGTTGTAATCTCATAACAAGCTATTTTGACCTTCCACATTGCTGAATCAATCAACCGTTTGCTGATAATGAGCTATAATCTCATAACAAGCTATTCTGAGCTTCCACATCACTGAATTGATCAACCGTTCACTGATAATGAGTTGTAATCTCATAACAAGCCATTCTGAGCTTCTACATTGCCAAATCGATCACCTGTTCATTGATAATAAGCTTTAATCTTATAACAAGCCATTTTGAGCTTCCACATCACTGAATCAGTCAACCATTCACTGATAATGAGCTGTAATCTCATAACAAGCTGTTCTGAGCTTCCACATTGCCGAATCAATCAACCATTCACTAATAATGAGTTGTAATCTCATAACAAGTCGAGCTGAGCTTCCACATCACTGAATCAGTCAACCATTCGTGGATAATGAGCTGTAGTCTCATAACAAGCTATTCTGAGCATCCACATTGCCAAATCGATCATCCATTCGCTGATAATAAGTTGTAATCTCATAACAAGCTGTTTTGAGCTTCCACATCACCGAATCAGTCAACCGTTCACTGGTAATGAGTCGTAATCTCATAACAAGCTATTCTGAGCTTTGACATCACCTAATCGGTCAACCATTCACTGATAATGAGCTGTAATCTTATAACAAGCTATTCTGAGCTTCCACATCGCCGAATCGATCAATTATTTAGTGTTAATGAGTTGTAATCTCATAACAAGCTGTTCTGAGCTTCCACATTGCCAAATCGATCAACTGTTCACTGATAATGAGCTGTAATCTCATAACAAGCCATTCTGAGCTTTCACATCACCGAATTGATCAACCATTTGCTGATAATGTGTTGTAATCTCATAACAAGCTATTCTGAGCTTCCGCATCACTGAATCGATCAACCGTTCACTAATAATGAGTTGTACTCTCATAACAAGCTGTTCTGAGCTTCCACATCGCCTAATCGATCAATCGTTCACTGACAATGAGTTGTAATCTCATAAAAAGCTATTCTGAGCTTTCACATCCCCAAATTGATCAACTGTTCGCTGATAATGAGCTATAATCTTATAACAAGCTATTCTGAGCTTTCACATCACCAAATCGGTCAACCGTTCACTGATAATGAGTTGTAATCTCATAACAAGCCATTCTAAGCTTCCACATTGCCAAATCGATCAACCGTTCACTGATAATGAGCTATAATCTCATAACAAGCCATTCTGACCTTCCACATCACTGAATCGATCAACCGTTCACTGATAATGAGCTGTAATCTCATAACAAGCTATTTTAAGCTTCCACATTGCTGAATCAGTCAACCGTTCACTGATAATGAGCTGTAATCTCCTAACAAGCTATTCGGAGCTTCCACATCGCTGAATCAGTCAACTCTTCACTGATAATGAGTTGTAATCTCATAACAAGATGTTGTGAGCTTCCACAATGTTGAATTGATCAATCGTTTGCTGATAATGAACTGTAATCTCATAACAAGCTCTTCTGAGCTTTCACATCGCTGAATCGATCAACCATTCACTGATAATGAGCTATAATCTCATAACAAGCTGTTCTAAGCTTCTACATCGCTGAATCGATCAACCGTTCGCTGATAATTAGATGTAATATCATAATAAGCCATTCTGAGCTTCCACATTGCTGAATCGGTCAACCGTTTGCTGATAATGAGCTGTAATTTCATAACAAGCTATTCCGAGCTTCCACATCGCCGAATCAGTCAATCATTCACTTATAATGAGTTTTAATCTCACAACAGGCCGTTCTAACCTTCCACATTGCCGAATTGATTAATCGTTTTCTGATAATGAGTTGTAATCTCATAACAAGTTATTCTGAGCTTCCACATCGCCAAATCAATCAACCGTTCATTGATAATGAGTTGTACTCTCATAACAAGCTATTCTAAGCTTCAACATTGTAGAATCGGTCAACCGTTTACTGATAATGAGCTGTAATCTGATAACAAGCTGTTCATAGCTTTCACATTGCTGAATCAATCAACCGTTCGCTGATAATGAGTTATAATCTCATAACAGGCCATTCTGAGCTTCCACATAGCCGAATCGATCAACCGTTCACTGATAATGAGATGTAATCTCATAACAAGCTGTTTTGAGCTTCCACATCGCCGAATCGATCAACCGTTCGCTGATAATGAGTTGTAATCTCATAACAAGCTATTCTGAGCTTCCACATCGCCGAATCGATCAACCATTCATTGATAATGTGATGTAATCTCATAAAAAGCCATTCTAAGCTTCTACATCGCTGAATCGATCAACTATTCACTGATAATGAGCTGTAATCTCATAACAAGCCATTCTGAGCTTCCACATTGCCGAATCGGTCAACCGTTCACTGATAATGAGCTATAATCTCATAACAAGTTGTTCTGAGCTTCCACATCACCAAATTCATCAACCGTTTGCTGATAATGAGTTGTAATCTCATAACAAGCTGTTCTAAGCTTCCACATTGTCAAATCGGTCAACCGTTCACTAATAATGAGTTGTAATCTCATAACAAGCCGTTCTGAGCTTTCACATCGCTAAATTTGTCAATCATTCACTGATAATGAGTTGTAATCTCATAACAAGCCATTCTGAGCTTCCACATCGCGAAATCCATCCACCGTTCACTGATAATGACCTGTAATCTCATAACAAGCCATTCTGAGCTTCCACATCACCGAATCAATCAATCATTCACTGATAATGAGTTGTAATCTCATAACAACCTATTCTGAGCTTCCACTTTGCCGAATCGGTCAATCATTTGCTGATAATGAGCTATAATCTCATAATAAGCTATTTTGAGCTTCCACATCGCCGAATTGGTCAACCGTTCACTAATAATGAATTGTAATCTCATAACAAGCTATTCTGAGCTTCCCCATCGCCGAATTGATCAACCGTTCACTGATAATGAGCTGTAATCTCATAACAATCCATTTTAAGCTTCCGCATCACCGAATCGATCAACTGTTTGCTGATAATGAGCTATAATCTCATAACAAGCCATTCTGAGCTTCCACATCGCCGAATCAATCAATCATTCACTGATAATGAGTTGTAATCTCATAACAAGCTATTTCAAGCTTCCACATCACCGAATTGATCAACCATTCACTGATAATGAGTTGTAATCTCGTAACAACTCGTTCTGAGCTTCCACATTGCCCAATCGGTCAACCATTCACTGATAATGAGCTATAATCTCACAACAAGTTGTTCTGAGCTTCCACATCACTGAATTGATCAACGGTTCATTGATAATCAGTTGTACTTTCATAACAAGCCATTCTGAGTGTCCACATCGATGAATCAGTCAACTATTCACTAATAATGAGCTGTAATCTCATAACAACCTATTCTGAGCTTCCACATTGCAAAATTGATCAACCGTTCACTAATAATGAGTTGTAATCTCATAACAAGCCATTCTGAGCTTCCACATCACTGAATCGATCAACCATTTGCAAATAATGAGCTATAATCTTATAACAAGCTATTCTGAGCTTCCACATTACTGAATTGATCAACCGTTCGCTGATAATGAGCTGTAATCTCATAACAAGTTGTTCTGAGCTTCCACATCACCGAATCAATCAACCGTTCACTAATAATGAGTTGTAATCTGATAACAAGCCATTCTGAACTTCCACGTTGCCGAATTGATCAACCATTCACTGATAATGAGCTGTAATCTCATAACAAGCTATTTTGAGCTTCCACATTGCTGAATCGATCAACCGTTCACTGATAATGAGTTGTAATCTCATAACAAGCTGTTCTGAGCTTCCACATCACCAAATCGATCAACCATTCTTTGATAATGAGTTGTAATCTCATAACAAGCCATTCTGAGCTTCCACATTGCCGAATCAATCAACCATTCGCTGATAATGAATTGTAATCTCATAAAAAGTTGTTCTGAGCTTCCACATTGCCGAATCAGTCAACTGTTTGTTGATAATGAGCTGTAATCTCATAACAAGCTGTTCTAAGCTTCCACATCACCAAATTGATCAATCGTTCACTGATAATGAGTTGTAATCTCATAACAAGTTATTTTGAGCTTCCACATTGCCGAATCGGTCAACCGTTCACTGATAATGAGTTGTAATATCATAACAAGCTATTCTAAGCTTCCACATCATCGAATCGATCAACCGTTCACTGTAATAAGTTGTAATCTCATAACAAGCCATTCTAAGCTTTCACATCACCGAATCGGTCAACCATTCACTGATAATGATTTGTAATCTCATAACAAGCCATTCTGAGCTTCCACATCGCCGAATCAGTCAACCGTTGGCTGATAATGAGTTGTAATCTCATAACAAGCTATTCTGAGCTTCCACACCACCGAATCGGTCAACCGTTCGCTGATAATGAGCTGTAATCTCATAAAAAGCTGTTCTGAGCTTCCACATTGCCAAATGGGTCAATCGTTTGCTGATAATGAGTTGTAATCTCATAACAAGCTATTCTGAGCTTCCACTTCGCCAAATCGGCCAACCATTTGCTGATAATGAGCTGTAATCTCATAAAAAGTTGTTCTGAGCTTCCACATCGCCAAATGGGTCAATCATTTGCTAATAATGACTTGTAATCTCATAACAAGCTATTCTGAGCTTCCACATTGCCGAATCGGTCAACCATTCACTGATAATGAGTTGTAATCTCATAACAAGCCATTCTGACCTTCTCCATCACTGAATTGGTCAACCGTTCGCTGATAATGAGCTGTAATCTCATAAGAAGCTGTTCTGAGCTTCCACATCGCTAAATCGATCAACCGTTCACTGATAATGAGCTATAATCTCATAACAAGCTATTCTGAGCTTCCACATTGCCAAATCAATCAACCGTTCATTGATAATGAGTTGTAATCTCATAACAAGCCGTGCTAACCTTCCACATCACCGAATCATTCAACCGTTCACTGATAATGAGCTGTAATCTCATAACAAGTTGTTCTGAGCTTCCACATCACCGAATAGATCAACCGTTCACTGATAATGAGTTGGAATCTCATAACAAGCCGTTCTGAGCTTCCACATCACTGAATCAGTCAACCGTTTGCTGATAATGAGCTGTAATCTCATAACAAGCTATTCTGAGCTTCCACATTGCCGAATCAATTATCCATTCACTGATAATGAGTTATAATCTCATAACAAGCCATTCTGAACTTCCACATCACCGAATCGATCAACTGTTCACTAATAATGAGCTATAATCTCATAACAAGCCATTCTGAGCTTCCACGTCGCCGAAACGATCAATCATTCACTGATAATGAGTTGTAATCTCATAACAAGCTATTTTGAGCTTCCACATCACCGAATTGGTCAACCATTCATTGATAATGAGTTGTAATCTCATAACAAGCCATTTTGAGCTTCCACATTGCCGAATCGATCAACCGTTCACTGATAATGAGTTGTAATCTCATAACAAGCTATTCTGACCTTTCACATCACCAAATTGGTAAACTGTTCACTGATAATGAGCTTTAACCTCATAACAAGTTGTTCTAAGCTTCCACATCACTGAATTGATCAACTGTTCAATGATAATGAGCTGTAATCTCATAACAAGCTCTTCTGAGCTTCCACATCACTGAATCGATCAACCATTTGCTGATAATGAGTTGTAAGTCCCTAAACAACTCATTCTGAGCTTCCACATCATGGAATCGGTCAACCCTTTGCTAATAATGAGCTATAATCTCATAACAAGCTGTTCTTAGCTTCCACATCGCCAAATCATTCAACCGTTCGCTGATAATAAGTTGTAATCTCAAAACAAGCTGTTCTGAGCTTCCACATCACCGAATCGATCAACCGTTTGTTGATAATGAGTTGTAATCTCATAATAAGCTATTCTAAGCTTCCACATCGCAGAATTGGTCAACCGTTCACTTATAATGAGTTGTAATCTTATAACAAGTTGTTCTGAGCTTCTACATCACCGAATCGGTCAATCGTTAACTAATAATGAGTTGTAATCTCATAACAAGCCATTCTGAGCTTCCACATCACCGAATCGATCAACCATTCACTAATAATGAGCTGTAATCTCATAACAAGCCATTCTAAGCTTCCACATCGCCGAATCGATCAATCATTCACTAATAATGAGTTGTAATCTCATAACAAGCTATTCTGATCTTCCACGTCGCCGAATCAATCAACCCTTCGCTGATAATGAGCTATAATCTCATAACAAGCCATTTTGAGCTTCCACATCACCGAATCGATCAATTATTCACTGATAATGAGCTATAATCTCATAACAAATCATTTTGAGCTTCCACATCACCGTATCGATCAACCATTCGCTGATAATGAGCTATAATCTCATAAAAAGTTGTTCTGAGATTCCACATCACTGAATCGATCAACCGTTCACTGATAATGAGTTGTAATCTCATAACAAGCCATTTTGAGCTTCCACATTGCCGAATCGGTCAACCGTTCACTTATAATGAGCTGTAATCTCATAACAAGCTATTTTGAGCTTCTACATTGCCGAATCGATCAACCGTTCACTGATAATGAGCTGTAATCTCATAACAAGCTATTCTGAGCTTCCACGTCGCCGAATGGATCAACTATTCACTGATAATGAGATGTAATCTCATAACAAGCTGTTCTAAGCTTCCACTTCACCAAATTGGTCAACCATTCACTAATAATAAGCTGTAGTCTCATAACAAGTTGTTCTGAGCTTTGACATCACCAAATCGGTCAACCGTTCGCTGATAATGAGCTGTAATCTAATAACAAGCTATTTTGAGCTTCCACATCATTGAATCGATCAACCGTTCACTGATAATGAGTTGTAATCTCATAACAAGCTATTCTGAGCTTCCACATCACCGAATCGATCAACAGTTCACTGATAATGAGTTGTAATCTCATAACAAGTATTTTTGAGCTTCTACATCACTGAATCGGTCAATTGTTATTTGATAATGAGCTATAATCTCATAACAAGCTATTCTGAGCTTTCACATCATCAAATCGATCAACCGTTCACTGATAATGAGGTGTAATCTCATAACAAGCCATTCTGAGCTTCCACATCACTGAATCGGTCAACTGTTGACTGAAAATGAGCTGTAATCTCATAATAAGCTGTTCTGAGCTTCCATATTGCCAAATCGGTCAACTGTTCACTCATAATGACCTATAATCTCATAACAAGATTTTTTGAGCTTCCACATCACCGTGTCGATCAACCGTTCACTGATAATGAGTTGTAATCTCATAACAAGCTATTTCAAGCTTCCACATCATCGAATCGATCAACCGTTAGCTAATAATGAGTTGTTATCTCATAACAAGCTATTTTGAGCTTCCACATCACCAAATTGATCAATCGTTCACTGATAATGAGTTGTAATCTCATAACAAGCTATTCTGAGCTTCCACATTGCCGAATCGGTCAACTATTCACTGATAATGAGCTGTAATCTCATAACAAGCTATTCTAAGCTTCCACATCATCGAATCAGTGAACCGTTCCCTGATAATGAGTTGTAATGTCATAACAAGCCATTCTGAGCTTCCACATCATTGAATCGATCAACTGTTTGCTTATAATGAGCTGTAATCTCATAACAAGCCATTCTGAGCTTCCACATCACCAAATCGATCAACCGTTCGCTGATAATGAGTTGTAATCTCATAAGAAGCTGTTCTGAGCTTCCACATCACCGAATCGATCAACCGTTCCCTGATAATGAGCTATAATCTCATAACAAGCTATTCGGGGGTTCCACATTGTCGAATCAGTCAACCGTTTGCTGATAATGAGCTATAATATCATAAGAAGCTGTTCGCTGATAATGAGCTGTAATCTCATAACAAGCTATTTTGAGCTTCCTAATCATTGAATCAGTCAACTATTCGCTAATAATGAGTTGTAATCTCATAACAAGTTGTTCTAAGTTTCCACATCACCGAATCGATCAACCGTTCATTGATAATGAGCTGTAATCTCATAACAAACTGTTCTGAGCTTTGACATCGCTGAATCGATAAACCGTTCACTGATAATGAGTTGTAATCTCATAACAAGCCATTCTGAGCTTCCACATTGCTGAATCAGTCAACTGTTTGCTGATAATGAGCTGTAATCTCATAACAAGCTATTCTGAGCTTCCACATCGCGGAATCGATCAACCGTTTGCTAATAATGAGTTGTAATCTCATAATAAGCCATTCTAAGTTTCCACTTTGCTATATCAGTGAATTGTTCGCTAATAATGAGCTTTAATCTCATAACAAGCTGTTCTAAGCTTCCAAATCGCTAAATCGGTCAACCGTTCGCTGATAATGAGCTATAATCTCATAACAAGCTATTCTGAGCTTCCACATCGCCGAATCGATCAACCATTTGCTAATAATGTGTTGTAATCTCATAACAAGCCATTTCGAGTTTCCACATCGCTGAATCGATCAAGCATTCACTGCTAATGAGTTGTAATCTCATAACAAGTTGTTCTGAGCTTCCACATCGCTGAATCGATAAATTGTTCACTGATAATGAGCTGTAATGTCATAACAAGCTATTCTAAGCCTCCACATCGCTGAATCGATCAACCATTCACTGATAATGAGTTGTAATCTCATAACAAGCTATTCTCAACTTCAACATCACCGAATTGATCAATCATTAACTGATAATGAGCTGTAATCTCATAACAAGCTATTCTAAGTTTCCACATCACCGAATCGGTCAATCGTTCGCTGATAATGAGTTGTAATCTCATAACAAGTTGTTCTGAGCTTCCACATCGCTGAATCGGTCAATTGTTTGCTGATAATGAGCTGTAATCTCCTAACAAGCTATTCTGAACTTCCACATCACTGAATCAGTCAACCGTTCACTGATAATAAGTTATAATCTCATAACAAGCCATTCTAAGCTTCCACATCGCCGAATCGATCAACCGTTCACTGATAATGAGCTGTAATCTCATAACAAGCTATTCTAAGCTTCCACATCACTGAATCGATCAACCATTCACTGATAATGAGTTGTAATCTCATAACAAGCCATTCTGAGCTTCCACATCACTGAATCGGTCAACTGTTTGCTGATAATGAGTTGTAATCTCATAACAAGCCATTCTGAGCTTCCACATCACTGAATCGATCAACCGTTTGGTGATAAAAAGTTCTAATCACATAACAAGCCATTCTGAGCTTCCACATCACCAAATCGGTCAATAATTCACTGATAATGAGCTGTAATCTCATAACAAGCTATTTTGAGCTTCCACATCGCTAAATTGATCAACCGTTCATTGATAATGAGTTTTAATCTCATAACAAGCCGTTCTGAGCTTCCACATCACTGAATCGGTTAACCGTTTGTTGATAATGAGTTGTAATCTCATAACAAGTCATTCTAAGCTTTCACATCACTGAATCGATCAACCATTTGCTTATAATGAGCTGTAATCTCATAACAAGCCATTCTGAGCTTCCACATCACCAAATTGGTCAATCATTCACTAATAATGAGTTGTAATCTCATAACAAGCTATTCTGAGCTTCCACTTCACTGAATCAGTCAACCATTCACTAATAATGAGCTATAATCTCATAACAAGCTATTCTGAGCTTCCACATTGCTGAATCGGTCAACCATTAGCTGATAATGAGTTGTAATCTCATAATAAGCTATTCTGAGCTTCCACATTGCCAAATCTATCAACCATTCGCTGATAATGAGCTATAATCTCATAAGAAGCTATTCTGAGCTTCCACATTGCCAAATCTATCAACCATTCTCTGATAATGAGCTATAATCTCATAAGAAGCTATTCTGAGCTTCCACATTGCCGAATCGATCAACCGTCTGCTGATAACGAGCTGTAATCTCATAACAAGCTGTTCTGAGCTTCCACATCGTCAAATCAATCAACCATTCACTGATAATGAGTTGTAATCTCATAACAAGCTATTTTGAACTTCCACATCATGGAATCGGTCAACCCTTCACTAATAATGAGCTGTAAACTCATAACAAGCTATTCTGAGCTTCCATCGCCGAATCGATCAACCGTTCACTAATAATGAGTTGTAATCTCATAATAAGCTATTCTGAGCTTCCACGTTGCCAAATCAATCAACCGTTCACTGATAATGAGCTGTAATCTCCTAACAAGCTGTGCTAAGCTTCCACATCGCCGAATTGATCAACCGTTCGTTGATAATGAGTTGTAATCTCATAAAAAGTTATTCTGAGCTTCCACATCGCCGAATCGGTCAACCCTTAACTGATAATGAGCTATAATCTCATAACAAGCTATTCTGAGCTTCCACATCACCGAATCAGTCAACCATTCACTGATAATGAGCTGTAATCTCATAACAAGCTATTCTGAGCTTCCACATCCCCGAATCGATCAATCGTTCGCTAATAATGAGTTGTAATCTCATAAAAAGTCATTTTGAGCTTCCACATCACTGAATCGGTCAACCATTCACTGATAATGAGCTGTAATCTCATAACAAGCTATTCTGAGATTCCACATCGCCGAATCGATCAACCATTCACTAATAATGAGTTGTAATCTCATAACAAGCCATTCTAAGCTTCCACATCACTGAATTGTTCAACCATTCACTGGTAATGAGTTGTAATCTCATAACAAGCCATTTTGAGCTTCCACATCACCGAATCGGTCAACCGCTCGATGATAATGAGCTGTAATCTCATAACAAGCTGTTCTGAGCTTCCACATCACCAAATCGATCAACCGTTCACTGATAATGAGCTGTAATCTCATAATAAGCTATTTTGAGCTTCCACATTGCCAAATCGATCAACTGTTCGCTGATAATGAGTTGTAATCTCATAACAAGCCATTTTGAGCTTCCACATCGCTGAATCGATCAACCATTCACTGATAATGTGCTGTAATCTCATAACAAGCTATTCTTAGCTTCCACATCACCGAATCGATCAACCGTTCGCTAATAATGAGTTGTAATCTCATAACAAGCTATTCTGAGCTTCCACATCACCTAATCAATCAACTGTTCCCTAACAATGAGTTGTAATCTCATAAAAGGCTATTCTGAGCTTCCACATCAGCGAATCGATCAACTGTTCGCTGATAATGAGCTGTAATCTTATAACAAGCTGTTCTGAGCTTCCACATCGCCGAATCGGTCAACCGTTCACTGATAATGAGTTATAATCTCATAACAAGCCATTTTGAGCTTCCACATCGTCAAATTGATCAACCATTTGCTGATAATGAGCTATAATCTCATAACAAGCCATTGTAAGCTTCCACATCAGTGAATCGATCAACCATTCGCTGATAATGAATTATAAACTCATAAAAAGCTATTCTGAGCTTCCACACCACCGAATCGATCTATCATTTGCTGATAATGAGTTGTAATCTCATAAAAAAGCCATTCAGAGCTTCCACAATGCCGAATTGATCAACCGTTCACTGATAATGAGCTGCAATCTTATAACAAGCCATTCTGACCTTCCACATCACTGAATCAATCAACCGTTCAATAATAATGAGCTGTAATCTTATAACAAGCTATTCTGATCTTCCACATTGTCAAATCGATCAACTGTTCAGTGATAATGAGTTGTAATCTCATAACAAGCCATTCTGAGCTTCCACATCGCCCAATCGGTCAACTGTTCACTGATAATGAGCTATAATCTCATAACAAGCTGTTCTGAACTTCCACATCGCCGAATCGATCAACCATTCACTAATAATGAGCTGTACTCTTATAACAAGCTATTCTGAGCTTCCAAATTGCTGAATTGATCAACCATTCACTGATAATGAGATGTAATCTCATAACAAGCTGTTCTGAGCTTCCACATCATCGAATTAGTCAATCGTTCACTGATAATGAGTTGTAATCTCATAACAAGCTGTTCTGAGCTTCCACTTTGCAAAATCAGTCAACCGTTCACTGATAATGAGATATAATATCATAATATGTTGTTCTAAGCTTCCACATCACCGAATCGGTCAATCGTTCGCTGATAATGAGTTGTAATCTTATAACAAGCTGTTCTGAGCTTCCACATTGTTGAATCGATCAACCATTCACTGATAATGAGCTATAATCTCATAACAAGCTGTTATGAGCTTCCACATCGCTGAATCGGTCAACCGTTCCCTGATAATGAGCTGTAATCTCATAACAAGCTGTTCTAAGCTTCCACATCACCAAATTGGTCAACCGTTCGCTGATAATGAGTTGTAATCTCATAACAAGCCATTTTGAGTTGTAATCTCATAACAAGTTGTTCTAAGCTTCCACATCATTGAATCGGTCAACCATTCAATGATAATGATTTGTAATCTCATAACAAGCCGTTCTGAGCTTCTACATCGCCAAATCAATCAACCGTTCGCTGATAATGAGCTGTAATCTCATAACAAGCTATTCTGAGCTTCCACATCACCTAATCGATCAACCGTTTGCTGATAATGAGTTGTAATCTCATAACAAGCTGTTCTAAGCTTCCACATTGCTGAATCGGTCAATCATTTGCTGATAATGAGTAGTAATCTCATAACAAGCTATTTTGAGCTTCCACATCCCTGAATCGGTCAACCATTCACTGATAATGAGCTATAATCTCATAACAAGCTATTTTGAGCTTTGACATCGCCGAATCGGTTAACTGCTCACTAATAATGAGTTGTAATCTCATAACAAGCCATTCTGAGCTTCCACATCGCCGAATCGGTCAACCATTCGCTGATAATGAAGTGTAATCTCATAACACGCTATTCTGAGCTTCCACATCACCAAATTGATCAACCGTTCACTAATAATGAGCTATAATCTCATAACAAGGTATTCTGAGCTTCCACATCACTGGATCAGTCAACCGTTCACTAATAATGAGCCGTAATCTCATAACAAGCCGTTCTAAGCTTCCACATTGCCAAATTGATCAATCGTTCACTGACAATGACTTGTGATCTCATAACAAGCTATTCTGAGCTTCCACATCGCTGAATTAGTCAACCGTTCAATGATAATAAGTTGTAATCTCATAACAAGCTTTTCTAAGCTTTCACATCACCGAATCGATCAACCATTCGCTGATAATGAGTTGTAATCTCATAACAAGCCATTCTAAGCTTCTACATCAACGAATCAGTCAACAGTTTGCCGATAATGAGCTGTAATCTCATAACAAGCTATTCTAAGCTTCCACATCGCCGAATCAATCAACCGTTCACTGATAATGAGTTGTAATCTCATAACAAGCTATTATGAGCTTTCACATTGCAGAATCGATCAACCGTTCACTTATAATGACCTGTAATCTCATAACAAGCTATTCTGAGCTTCCACATCACTGAATCGATCAACCATTCACTAATAATGAGTTGTAATCTCATAACAAGCCGTTCTAGGCTTTCAGATCACTGAATTGGTCAACCATTCACTGATAATGAGCTCTAATCTCATAACAAGCTATTTTGAGCTTCCACATTACTGAATCGATCAATCGTTCGCTAATAATGAGTTGTAATCTCATAACAAGCCATTCTGAGCTTCCACATCACCAAATCAGTCAATCGTTCACAGATAATGAGGTGTAATCTCATAACAAGCTGTTCTGAGCTTCCACATTGCCGAATCACTCAACCATTCACTGATAATGAGTTGTAATCTCATAACAAGCCATTTTGAGCTTCCACATCACTGAATTGATCAACTGTTTGCTGATAATGAGCTGTAATCTCATAACAAGTTGTTTTGAGCTTCCACATTGCCAAATCGATCAACCGTTCACTGATAATGAGTTGTAATCTCATAAAAGGTTGTTCTGAGCTTCCACATTGCAGAATCGGTCAACCATTCACTGATAATGAGCTGTAATCTCATAAAAAGCTATTCTGACCTTCCACATTGCCGAATCAATCAACCTTTCACTGATAATGAGTTGTTATCTCATAACAAGCCATTTTGAGCTTCCACATTGCCGAATCAATCAACTGTTCACTGATTATGAGCTGTAATCTCATAACAAGCCATTCTGAGGTTCCACATCGCCAAATTGATCAACCGTTCACTGATAATGAGTTGTAATCTCATAACAAGTTGTTCTGAGCTTCCACATCGCCGAATCGATCAATTTTTCGTTGATAATGAATTGTAATCTCATAACAAGCCATTCTGAGCTTCCACATCACCGACTCGATCAATCATTTGCTGATAATGAGTTGTAATCTCATAACAAGTTGTTCTAAGCTTCCACATCACCGAATTGGTCAATCGTTCACTGATAATGAGCTATAATCTCATAACAAGCTATTCTGAGCTTCCACATCACTGAATCGATCAACCGTTCACTGATAATGAGTTGTAATCTCATAATAAGTCATTCTAAGCTTCGACATTGCCAAATCGGTTAACCATTTGCTGATAATGAGTTGTAATCTCATAACAAGCTATTTTGAGCTTCCACATCACTGAATTGGTCAACCGTTAGCTGATAATGAGTTGTAATCTCATAACAAATCATTCTGAGCTTCCACATCACTGAATCGGTCAACCGTTCGCTTATAATGAGGTTTTATCTCATAAAAAGCTATTCTGAGCTTCCACATATCTGAATCGGTCAATCATTCACTAATAATGAGTTGTAATCTCATAACAAGTTGTCCTAAGCTTCCACATCGCCAAATCAATCAATCATTCACTGATAATGAGTTGTAATCTCATAACAAGCTATTCTAAGCTTCCACATCTCTGAATCAATCAACCACTCACTGATAATGAGTTGTAATCTCATAACAAGCCATTCTAAGCTTCCACATCGTCGAATCGATCAATCGTTCACTAATAATGAGCTGTAATCTCATAACAAGTTGTTTTGAGCTTCCACATTGCAGAATCGGTCAACTGTTCACTGATAATGAGTTGTAATCTCACAACAAGCCATTCTGAGCTTCCACATCATCAAATCAATCAACCATTCACTAATAATGAGCTGTAATCTCATATCAAGCTGCTCTGAGCTTCCACATCGCCGAATCGATCAACCTTTCACTGATAATGAGTTGTAATCTCATAACAAGCCATTCTGAGCTTCCATATTGCCGAATCGATGAACCGTTCGCTGATAATGAGTTATAATCTCATAACAAGCTGTTCTGAGCTTCCACATCGCTGAATCGGTCAACCATTCACTGATAATGAGCTGTAATCTCATAACAAGCCATTCTGAGCTTCCACATCATTGAATCGATCAACTATTCACTGATAATGAGCTGCAATCTCATAACAAGTCATTTTGAGCTTCCACATCACCGAATCGATCAACCGTTCGCTGATAATGAGCTGTAATCTCATAACAAGCCGTTCTGAGCTTCCACATCCCTGAATCAATCAACCGTTTGCTGATAATGAGCTATAATCTCATAACAAGCCATTCTGAGCTTCGACATCACCAAATTGATCAACCATTCACTGATAATGAGTTGTAATCTCATAACAAGCTGTTTTGAGCTTCCACATCACAGAATTGGTCAAGCGTTCACTGATAATGAGCTATAATCTCATAACAAGATATTCTGAGTTTCCACATCGCCGAATCGATCAATCATTCACTGATAATGAGTTGTAATCTCATAACAAGCCATTCTGAGCTTCCACATTGCCGAATAGATCAACCATTCACTAATAATGAGTTGTAATCTCATAACAAGTTATTTTGAGCTTTCACATCACCGAATCGATCAACTGTTCACTGATAATGAGTTGTAATCTAATAACAAGCCATTCTGAGCTTCCACATCGCCTAATTGATCAACCGTTCGCTGATAATGAGCTATAATCTCACAAGAAGCCATTCTAAGCTTCCACATCACCAAATCAGTCAACCATTCACTGATAATGAGCTGTAATCTCATAACAAGCTATTCTGAGCTTCCACATTGTTGAATCGATCAACCGTTTGTTGATAATGAGTTGTAATCTCATAACAAGCCGTTCTGAGCTTCTACATCACCGAATCGATCAACCGTTCACTGATAATGAGATGTAATCTCATAACAAGCTGTTCTAAGCTTCCACATCACCGAATCAGTCAATCATTCACTGATAATGAGTTGTAATCACCTAATAAGCCATTTTGAGCTTCCACATTGCCGAATCAGTCAACCGTTCACTGATAATGAGTTGTAATCTCATAACAAGCCATTATGAGCTTCCACATCACTGAATCGGTCAACCATTCACTGATAATGAGTTGTAATCTCATAACAAGCTGTTTTAAGCTTCCACATCACTCAATCGGTCAACCATTCACTGATAATGAGTTGTAACCTTGTAACAAGCTATTCTGAGCTTCCATTTCACAGAATTGGTCACCTTTTCACTGATAATGAGCTATAATCTCATAACAAGTTGTTCGTAGCTTCCACATCACCGATTCGGTCAACCATTCATTGATAATGAGCTGTAATCCCATAACAAGCCGTTCTGAGCTTCCACATCACTGAATCGATCAACCGTTCGCTGATAATGAGTTGTAATCTCATAACAAGCTATTCTGAGCTTCCACATTGCCGAATCAGTCAACCATTCACTGATAATAAGTTGTAATCTCATAACAAGCCATTCTAAGCTTCCACATCACTGAATCGATCAATCATTCCCTGATAATGAGCTGTAATCTCATAACAAGTTGTTCTAACCTTCCACATCATCGAATCGATCAACTGTTCGCTGATAATGAGCTATAATCTCAAAACAAGCTATTCTGAGCTTACACATCGCTGAATCGATCAACCGTTCACTGATAATGAGTTGTAATCTTATAACAAGCAGTTTTGAGCTTCCACATCACCTAATCGGTCAACTATTCACTGATAATGAGCTATAATCTCATAACAAGCTATTTTGAGCTTCCACATCACTAAATCGATCAACCGCTCACTGATAATGAGCTGTAATCTCATAACAAGTCTTTCTAAGCTTCCAAATTGCCGAATCGGTCAACTGTTCATTGATAATGAGCTGTAATCTAATAACAAGCTATTCTGAGCTTCCACATCGCCGAATCGATCAACCATTCCCTGATAATGAGTTGTAATCTTATAACAAGTCATTTTGAGCTTCCACATCACTGAATCGGTCAACTGTTCATTAATAATGAGCTGTAATCTCATAACAAGCTATTCTGAGCTTCCACATCGCTGAATCATTCAACCGTTTGCATAACAAGCTTTTCTGAGCTTCCACATCGCCGATTCAGTCAACCATTTGCTGATAATGAGTTGTATTCTCAAAACAAGCTGTTATGAGCTTCCACATCACCGAATCGATTAACCATTCACTGGTAATGAGTTGTAATCTCATAACAATCCATTATGAGCTTCCACATCACTGAATCGGTCATTCGTTCACTGATAATGAGTTGTAATCTCATAACAAGCTCTTCTGAGCTTCCACATCGCTGAATCGATCAAATTTTTACATAAAAAGCTATTCTGAGCTTCCACATCGCCGAATCGATCAACCATTCCCTGATAATGAGTTCTAATCTCATAACAAGCTATTTTGAGTTTCCACATCATGGAATCGGTCAATCGTTCACTAATAATGAGTTGTAATCTTATAACAAGCTTTTCTAAGCTTCCACATTGTAGAATCGGTCAACCATTCACTGATAATGAGTTGTAATTTCATAACAAGCTATTCTGAGCTTCCACATCACCGAATTGATCAACCATTCGCTAATAATGAGTTATAATCTCATAACAAGTCATTCTGAGCTTCCACATCGCCGAATCGGTCAACCGTTCACTGATAATGAGTTGTAATCTCATAACAAGCCGTTCTGAGCTTCCACATCACCGAATCGGTCAACCATTCACTGATAATAAGTTGTAATGTCATAATAAGCCATTCTGAGCTTCCACATCGCCGAATCGATCAACCGTTCACTGATAATGAGCTCTAATCTCATAACAAGCTATTCTGAGCTTCCACATCGCCGAATCGATCAACCGTTTGCTGATATTGAGTTGTAATCTCATAACAAGATTTTCTAAGCTTCCACATCACCAAATCGAATAACCATTCGCTGATAATAAGTTGTAATCTCATAACAAGCCATTCTGAGCTTCCACATTGCTTAATCAGTCAACCATTCACTAATAATGAGCTGTAATCTCATAACAAGCTATTCTGAGCTTCCACATCGCCGAATCGATCCACCATTCACTGATAATGAGCTGTAATCACATAAAAAGCTTTACTGAGCTTCCATATCGCTGAATCGATCAACCGTTTGCTGATAATGAGCTGTAATCTCATAACAAGCTGTTCTAAGCTTCTACATCATGGAATCGGTCAATCATTTGCTGATAATGAGCTGTAATCTCATGATAAGATGTTCTGAGCTTCCACTTCACTGAATCGGTCAACCATTCGCTGATAATGAGCTGTAATCTCATAACAAGCTATTCTGAGCTTTGACATCGCTGAATCGGTCAACCATTCACTAATAATGAGTTGTAATCTCATAACAAGCTGTTCTAAGCTTCTACATCGCCGAATCGATCAACCGTTCGCTGATAATGAGCTATAATCTTATAACAAGCCGGTCTGAGCTACCACATCGCCGAATTGATCAACCATTCACTGATAATGAGCTATAATCTTATAACAATCCATTCTGAGCTTCCACATCGCCGAATCGGTCAACCGTTCACTGATAATGAGCTGTAATCTCATAACAAGCTATTCTGAGCTTCCACATCGTCGAATCGATCAACCGTTCACTGATAACGAGTTGTAATCTCATAACAAGCCATTCTGAGCTTCCACATCGCCGAATCGGTCAACCATTCACTGATAATAAGCTGTAATCTCATAATAAGTTGTTCTGAGCTTCAACATCGCTGAATCGATCAACCATTCGCTGATAATGAGTTGTAATCTCATAACAAGATGTTCTGAGCTTCCACATCACCGAATCGGTCAACTGTTCCCTGATAATAAGCTATAATCTCATAACAAGTTTTTTTGAGCTTCCACATCGCCATATCAATCAACCATTCACTAAAAATGAGTTGTAAACTCATAACAAGCTGTTCTGAGCTTCCACATCGCTGAATCGGTCAACCATTCACTGATAATGAGCTATAATCTCATAACAAGCTATTCTGAGCTTCCACATCACTGAATCGGTCAACTGTTCACTGATAATGAGTTGTAATCTCATAACAAGCTGATCTGAGCTTCCACATCACTGAATCAGTCAACCGTTTGCTAATAATGAGTTGTAATCTCATAACAAGCCATTCTGAGCTTCCACAATGCTGAATCAGTCAACTGTTCATTGATAATGAGTTGTAATCTCATAACAAGCTATTCTGAGCTTCCACATCGCCAAATCGGTCAACCATTCACTGATAATGAGTTGTAATCTCATAACAAGCTATTCTGAGCTTCCACATCACCGAATCGATCAATCCTTCACTGATAATGAGCTGTAATCTCATAACAAGTCATTCTGAGCTTCCACATCACCGAATCGATCAACCATTCGCTGATAATGAGTTGTAATCTCATAACAACTTATTCTGAGCTTCCACATCACCGAATTTATCAACCATTCACTGATAATGAGCTGTAATCTCATAACAATCCATTCTGTGCCTCCACATCACCAAATCGATCAACCATTCACTGATAATGAGTTGTAATCTCATAACAAGCTATTCTGAGCTTCCACATCGCCGAATCGATCAACCGTTCACTGATAATGAGCTGTAATCTCATAACAAGCCATTTTCAGCTTCCACATCGCCGAATCAATCAAACATTCACTGATAATGAGTTGTAATCTCATAACAAGCTATTCTGAGCTTCTACATGGCCGAATCGATCAACCGTTCGCTGATAGTGAGTTGTAATCTCATAAAAACCCATTCTCAGCTTCCACATCACTTAATCGATCAACCATTCACTGATAATGAGCTGTAATCTCATAACAAGCCATTCTAAGCTTCCACATCGCCAAATCAATCAATCATTCACTAGTAATGAGCTGTAATCTCATAACAAGCTATTCTGAGTTTCCACATTGTTGAATCAATCAACCGTTCACTGATAATGAGTTGTAATCTCATAACAAGCCATTCTAAGCTTCCACATCGCCGAATCGGTCAACCGTTCACTGATAATGAGCTGTAATCTCATAACAAGCTGTTCTAAGCTTCCACATCACCGAATCGATGAATCATTCGCTGATAATGAGTTGTAATCTCATAACAAGCTATTTTTAGCTTCCACATTGTCGAATCGATCAACCGTTCGCTAATAATGAGCTATAATCTCATAACAAGCTATTTTGAGCTTCCACATCGCCAAATTGATCAACCGTTCGCTGATAATGAGTGTAATCTCATAACTAGCCATTCTGAGCTTCCACATCATCAAATCGGTCAATCATTTGCTGATAATGAGCTGTCATAACAAGCTATTCTAAGCTTCCACATCACCAAATCGGTTAACCGTTCGCTGATAATGAGTTGTAATCTCATAATGAGCCGTTCTGAGCTTCCACATCACTGAATCCATCAACTGTTCACTGATAATGAGCTATAATCTCATAACAAGCTATTCTGAGCTTCCACATCACCAAATCGATCAACCATTCACTGATAATGAGTTATAATCTCATAACAAGCCGTTCTAAGCTTCCACATGGCCGAATCGGTCAACCGTTCACTGATAATGAGCTGTAATCTCATAACAAGCTGTTCTGAGCTTCCACATCACTGAATCGATCAACCGTTCACTGATAATGAGTTGTAATCTCATAACAAGCCATTCTTAGCTTCCACATCACTAAATCGATCAACCGTTCGCTGATAATGAGTTGTAATCTGATAACAAGCCATTCTGAGCTTCCACATCGCTGAATCAATCAATCGTTCACTGATAATGAGCTGTAATCTTATAACAAGCTATTTTGAGCTTCCACATCACCGAATCGATCAACCATTCATTGATAATAAGTTGTAATCTCATAACAAGCCATTCTAATCTTCCACATCGCTGAATCGGTTAACCGTTTACTGATAATGAGTTGTAATCTCATAACAATTCATTCTCAGCTTCCACATCGCCGAATCAATCAACCATTCGCTGATAATGAGCTGTAATCTCATAACAAGTTATTCTGAGCTTCCACATCACTGAATTGAACAACCGTTCGCTGATAATAAGTTGTAATCTCATAGTAAGCTATTTTGAGCTTCCACATCGCCGAATCGATCAAACATTTGCTGATAATGAGTTGTAATCTCATAACAAGCTATTTTGAGCTTCCACATCACCGAATTGATCAATCGTTCACTGATAATGAGCTGTAATCTCATAACAAGTTGTTCTGAGCTTCCACATTGCCGAATCAATCAACCATTTGCTGATAATGAGTTGTAATCTCATAACAAGCCGTTTTGAGCTTGCACATCACCGAATCGATCAACCTTTTGCTGATAATGAGCTGTAATATCATAATAAGCTATTCTGAGCTTCCACATTGCCGAATCGATCAACCGTTCACTGATAATGAGTTGTAATCTCAAAACAAGCCATTCTGAGCTTCCACATCACTGAATCGATCAATCATTCACCGATAATGAGCTGTAATCTCATAACAAGCCATTCTAAGCTTCCACATCACTGAATCAATCAACCATTCACTGATAATTAGTTGTAATCTCATAACAAGCTATTCTGAGCTTCCACATCGTAGAATCTGTCAACCGTTCCCTGGTAATGAGTTGTAATTTCATAACAAGCTGTTCTGAGCTTCCACATTGCCGAATCAATCAATCATTCACTGATAATGAGCTTTAATCTTACAACAAGCCATTCTGAGCTTCCACATCACTGAATCAGTCAACCATTTGATGATAATCAGCTACAATCTCCTAACAAGCTGTTCTGAGGTTCCACATCACTGAATCAATCAACTGTTCACTGATAATGAGTTCTAATCTCATAACAAGCCATTCTGAGCTTCCACATCGCCGAATCGGTCAACCATTCACTGATAATGAGTTGTAATCTCATAATAAGCCATTTTGAGCTTCCACATCACTGAATCGGTCAACCGTTCACTGATAATGAGTTGTAATCTCATAACAAGCCATTCTGAGCTTCCACATCGCCAAATCAGTCAACCCTTCACTGATAGTGAGTTGTAATCTCATAACAAGCTATTCTGAGCTTCCACTTCACTGAATAGGTCAACCATTTGCTAATAATGAGCTTGAATCTCATAACAAGCTATTTTGAGCTTCCACATCACTAAATCAGTCAACCGTTCACTGATAATGAGTTGTAATCTCATAACAAGCTATTCTGAGCTTCCACATCATTGAATCGATCAACCGTTCACTGATAATGAGCTGTAATCTCATAACAAGCCATTCTGAGCTTCCACATCACCAAATTGATCAACTGTTCACTGATAATGAGTTGTAATCTCATAATAAGCTATTCTGAGCTTCCACATCACCGAATCGGTCAACCGTTCTCTAATAATGAGCTGTAATCTCATAAAAAGCTATTCTGAGCTTCCACATCGCCGAATCAATCAATCATTCACTGATAATGAGATGTAATCTCATAACAAGCTATTGTGAGCTTCCACATCGCCGAATTGATCAACCGTTCATTGATAATGAGCTATAATCTCATAACAAGTCGTTCTAAGCTTCCACATCACCGAATCGATCAACCATTCACTGATAATGAGGTGTAATCTCATAACAAGTTGTTGTTAGCTTCCACATCACCAAATCGGTAAACCGTTTGCTGATAATGAGTTGTAATCTCATAACAAGCTATTCTCAGCTTCCACATCACTGAATCGATCAATTGTTCACTGATAATGAGTTGTAATCTCATAACAAACCATTTTGAGCTTCCACATCATCAAATTGGTCAACCTTTCGCTAATAATGAGCTGTAATCTCATAACAAGTTGTTCTAAGCTTCCACATCGCCGAATCGATCAACCATTCATTGATAATGAGTTGTAATCTCATCACTAACCATTCTGAGATTCCACATCGCCGAATCGGTCAACTGTTCGCTAATAATGAGTTGTAATCTAATAACAAGCTGTTATGAGCTTCCACATCACCAAATCCATCAACCATTGATAATGAGTTGTATTCTTATAAAAAGCCGTTCTGAGCTTCCACATCACCAAATCGATCAACCGTTCGCTGATAATGAGCTATAATCTCATAACAAGCCATTTTGAGCTTCTACATCACCGAATCGATCAACTGTCCATTGATAATGAGTTATAATCTCATAACCAGCTATTCTAAGCCTCCACATTGCAGAATCAGTCAACTATTCATTGATAATGAGCTATAATCTCATAAGAAGCTATTTTGAGCTTCCACATCATAGAATCGATCAATCGTTCACTGATAATGAGTTGTAATCTCATAACAAGCCATTCTGAGCTTCCACATTGCCGAATTGATCAATCGTTCGCTGATAATGAGTTGTAATCTCATAACAAGCCATTCTGAGCTTCCACATCGCTGAATCAATCAACCATTTGCTGATAATGAGTTGTAATCTCATAACAAGCTGTTCTAAGCTTCCAAATCATGAAATCAGTCAACCATTTGCTGATAATTAGTTATAATCTTGCAACAAGCTATTCTGAGCTTCCACATTGCCGAATCAGTCAACCGTTCACTAATAATGAGTTGTAATCTCATAACAAGCCATTCTGAGCTTCCACATTGCCGAATCAATCAACCGTTCACTTATAATGAGTTGTAATCTCATAACAAGCCATTTTGAGCTTCCACATCGCCAAATCAAACAACTGTTTGTTGATAATGAGTTGTAATCTCATAACAAGTTGTTCTGAGCTTTCACATCGCTGAATCGATCAACCATTCACTGATAATGAGTTGCAATCTCATAACAAGCCATTCTGAGCTTCCACATCACCAAATTGATCAACTATTTGCTGATAATGAGCTGTAATCTCATAACAAGCCATTCTGAGCTTCCACATCACCAAAACGATCAACCATTCGCTGATAATGAGCTGTGATATCATAATAAGCTATTCTGAGCTTCCACATCACCGAATCGATCAACTGTTCACTGATAATGAGTTGTAATCTCATAACAAGCCATTCTGAGCTTCTACATCGCCGAATCAGTCAACCGTTCACTAAAAATGAGCTGTAATGTCATAACAAGTTGTTCTGAGCTTCCACATCACCGAATTGATCAACCGTTCACTAATAATGAGCTGTAATCTCATAACAAGCTATTCTTAGCTTCCACATCGCCGAATCGATCAACCGTTCACTGATAATGAGTTGTAATCTCATAACAAGCTATTCTAAGCTTCCACATCACCGAATCGATCAATCATTCGCTGATAATGAGCTATAATCTCATAACAAGCTATTCTAAGCTTCCACTTCACCGAATCGGTCAACCGTTCACTAATAATGAGTTATAATCTCATAACAAGTGGTTCTGAGCTTCCACATCACCGAATCAATCAATCATTCACTGATAATGAGTTGTAATTTTATAACAAGCTTTTCTGAGCTTCCACTTCACTGAATCGGTCAACCATTCGCTGATAATGAGCTGTAATCTCATAACAAGGTGTTCTGAGCTTCCACATCACTGAATTGGTCAACCATTCACTGATAATGAGTTGTAATCTCATAACAAGCTATTCTGAGCTTCCACATCGCTGAATTGATCAACCGTTCACTGATAATGAGCTATAATTTCATAACAAGTAGTTATGAGCTTCCACATCGCCGAATCGATCAACCGTTCATTGATAATGAGTTATAATCTCATAACAAGCCATTCTAAGCTTCTACATCACTGAATCGATCAACTATTCACTGATAATGAGCTGTAATCTCATAACAAGCTATTCTGAGCTTCCACATCGCCGAATAGATCAACCGTTCGCTGATAATGAGCTATAATCTCATAACAAGCCTTTCTAAGCTTCCACATTGCCTAATCGATCAAACGTTCACTAATAATGAACTATAATCTCATAACAAACTATTTTGAGCTTCCACATTGCTGAATCGATCAACCGTTCACTGATAATGAGTTGTAATCTCATAACAAGCTATTCTGAGCTTCCACATCGCCGAATCGGTCAACCGTTCACTGATAATGAGCTGTAATCTCATAACAAGCTGTTCTGAGCTTCCACATTGCCAAATCAATCAACCGTTCACTGATAATGAGTTGTAATCTCATAACAAGCCATTCTGAGCTTCCACATCGCCGAATCGGTCAACCATTGTTGATAATGAGCTATAATCTCATAACAAGCTTTTCTAAGCTTTCACATCGCCGAATCGATCAACCGTTCACTGATAATGACTTGTAATCTCATAACAAGCCATTCTAATCTTCCACATCATTGAATCAATCAATCATTCACTGATAATGAGTTGTAATCTCATAACAAGTTATTTTGAGCTTCCACATCACAGAATCGGTCAACTATTCGCTGATAATGAGCTATAATCTCATAACAAGCTGTTCTAAGCTTCCACATCGCTGAATCAATCAATCGTTTGCTGTTAATGAGTTGTAATCTCATAACAAGCCATTCTAAGCTTCCACATCACTGAATTGATCAACCATTCACTGATAATGAGCTATAATCTCATAACATGCCATTCTGAGCTTCCACATCGCCAAATCCATAAACTATTTGCTGATAATGAGTTGTAATCTCATAAAAAGCTGTTCTGAGCTTCCACATTTCCAAATCAATCAACCGTTCATTGATAATGAGTTGTAATCTCATAATAAGCCATTCTGAGCTTCCACATCACTGAATCAATTAACTGTTTTCTGATAATGAGCTATAATCTCATTACAAGCTGTTCTGAGCTTTCACATCGCCAAATCAGTCAACCGTTTATTGATAATGAGTTGTAATCTCATAACAAGACATTTTAAGCTTCCACATCATCGAATCGATCAACCATTCACTGATAATGAGCTGTAATCTCATAACAAGCCATTCTGAGCTTCCACATCGCCAAATCGATCAACCGCTAACTGATAATGAGCTATAATCTCATAACAAGTTGTTCTAAGCTTCCAGATTGCCGAATCGATCAACCATTCACTGATAATGAGTTATAATCTCATAACAAGCCGTTTTGAGCTTCCACATCGTCGAATTGGTCAACCATTTGCTGATAATGAGCTAAAATCTCATAACAAGCTGTTCTGAGCTTCCACATTGCCGAATCAATTAACAGTTCGCTAATTATGAGCTGTAATCTCACAACAAGCTATTTTGAGCTTCCACATTGCCGAATCGATCAAGCGTTCACTGATAATGAGCTATAATCTCATAACAAGCCGTTCTGAGCTTCCACATCGCCAAATCGATCAACCATTCACTGATAATGAGCTATAATCTCATAACAAGCTGTTCTGAGATTCCACATCACCGAATCAATCAACCGTTCACTGATAATGAGCTGCATTCTCATCAGAAGCCATTCTAAGCTTCCACATCGCCCAATTAATCAACTGTTCACTGATAATGAGTTGTAATCTCATAACAAGCTGTTCTGAGCTTCCACATCACTGAATCGATCACCTATTCACTGATAATGAGTTGTAATCTCATAAAAACCAATTCTGAGCTTCCACATCGCTCAATCGATCAACCGTTCACTGATAATGAGTTCTAATCTCATAACAAGCCATTTTGAGCATCCAAATCATCAAATCGGTCAACTGTTCGCTGATAATAAGCTGTAATCTCATAACAAGTTGTTCTGAGCTTCCATATCATCAAATCGATCAACCATTCACTGATAATGAGTTGTAATCTCATAAAAAGCTATTCTGAACTTCCACATTGCCAAGTCGGTCAACCGTTCCCTGATAATGAGCTATAATCTCATAACAAGTTGTTCTGAGCTTCTACATGGCCGAATTGATCAACTATTTGCTGATAATAAGCTATAATCTCATAACAAGCCATTTTGAGCTTCCACATCACCGAATCGGTCAACCGTTCGCTGATAATGAGTTGTAATCTCATAACAAGCCATTCTGAGCTTCCACATCGCTGAATCGGTCAATTGTTCACTGATAATGAGTTGTAATCTCATAACAAGCTATTCTGAGCTTCCACATCGCCAAATTGGTCAACCATTCACCGATAATGAGCTATAATCTCATAACAAGCCATTCTGAGCTTCCACATCACCGAATCAGTCAATTTTTCACTGATAATGAGTTGTAATCTCATAATAAGCTATTTTGAGCTTCCAATTTGCTGAATCAGTCAACCGTTCACTGATAATGAGTTGTAATCTCATAACAAGCTATTCTGAGCTTCCACATCGCCAAATCGGTCAACCGTTCGCTGATAATGAGTTGTAATCTCATAACAGGCTATTCTGAGCTTCCACATTGCCGAATCGATCAACCATTCACTGCTAATGAGTTGTAATCTCATAAGAAGTTGTTTTGAGCTATCACATCGCCGAATTGATCAACCGTTCACTGATAATGAGCTGTAATCTCATAACAAGCTGTTCTGAGCTTCCACATTGCTGAATTGATCAAGTGTTCACTGATAATGAGTTGTAATCTCATAACAAGCCATTCTAAGCTTCCACATCACCGAATCGATCAACCGTTCACTGATAATGAGCTGTAATCTCATAACAAGTTGTTTTGAGCTTCCACATCGCCAAATCGATCAACCATTCACTGATAATGAGTTGTAATCTCATAACAAACTGTTCTGAGCTTCCACATCACCGAATCGGTCAACCGTTCACTGACAATGAGTTTTAATCTCATAACAAGCCATTCTGAGCTTCCACATCGTTGAATCGATCAACCGTTCGCTGATAATGAGATGTAATCTCAAAACAAGCTATTCTGAGCTTCCATATCACTGAATCAATCAATCGTTCACTAATAATGAGTTATAATCTCATAACAAGCCGTTCTGAGCTTCCACATCACCGAATCGGTCAACCATTTACTAATAATGAGTTGTAATCTTATAACAAGCTATTGTAAGCTTCCACATCACTGAATTGATCAACTGTTCACTGATAATAAGCTATAATCTCATAACAAGCTATTTTGAGCTTCCACATCACCGAATCCATCAACCGTTCACTGATAATGAGCTATAATCTCATAACAAGCCATTCTAAGCTTCCACATCACTGAATCGATCAATCATTCACTGATAATGAGTTGTAATCTCATAAAAATCTATTCTGATCTTCCACATCACAGAATCGGTCAACCATTCGCTGATAATGAGCTGTAATCTGATAACAAGTTGTTCTAAGCTTCCACATCGCTGAATCGATCAATCGTTCACTGATAATGAGATGTAATCTCATGACAAGCTATTCTGAGCTTCCACATCGCTGAATCGATCAACCATATGTTGTTAATGAGTTGTAATCTCATTACAAGCTGTTCTAAGCTTCCACATCATGGAATCAGTCAATCGTTCGCTAATAATGAGCTGTAATCTCATAACAAGTTGTTCTGAGCTTCCACATCGTCGATTCAATCAACCATTCACTAATAATGAGTTGTAATCTCATAACAAGTTGTTTTGAGCTTCCACTTCACCGAATCGGTCAATCGTTTACTGATAATGGGCTGTAATCTCATAACAAGCTGTTATGAGCTTCCACATCGCCAAATCGGTCAACCGTTCATTGATAATGAGTTGTAATCTCATAACAAGCTATTCTGAGCTTCCACATCACTGAATCGATCAACTATTTGCTGATAATGAGATGTAATCTCATAACAAGCCGTTCTGAGCTTCCACATCACCAAGTTGATCAACCGTTCACTGATAATGAGTCGTAATCTTATAACAAGCTGTTCTGAGCTTCCACATTGCCGAATCAGTCAACTGTTCACTAATAATGAGCTGTAATCTCATAACAAGATATTCTGAGCTTCCACATCGCCGAATCGATCAACCATTCACTGATAATGAGCTATAATCTGATAACAAGCTATTCTGAGCTTCCACATCACCGACTCGATCAACCGTTCACTAATAATAAGTTGTAATCTCATAACAAGCCATTCGAAGCTTCCACATTCCTGAATCGATCAACCGTTCGCTGATAATGAGCTGTAATCTCATAACAAGCTATTATGAGCTTCCACATCATTGAATCGATCAACCGTTTAGTGATAATGAGCTGTAATCTCATAACAAGCCATTCTGAGCTTCCACATCACCGAATCGATCAACCATTCACTGATAATGAGTTGTAATCTCATAAAAATCTATTCTGAGTTTCCAGATTGCTGAATCAATCAACCGTTCATTGATAATGAGTTGTAATCTTATAACAAGCCACTCTGAGCTTCCACATCACCAAATCGATCAATCATTCACTAACAATGAGCTGTAATCGCATTACAAGCCATTTTGACCTTCCCAATCACCAAATCAGTCAACCATTCACTAATAATGAGCTGTAATCTCATAACAAGCTTTTTTGAGCTTTCACATCGCTGAATCGATCAACCGTTCACTGATAATGAGTTGTAATCTCATAACAAGCCATTTTGAGCTTCCACATCACCAAATCGGTCAACCGTTCACTGATAATGAGCTGTAATCTCGTAACAAGTTGTTCTGAGCTTCCACTTCACCAAATCGGTCAACCATTCGCTGATAATGAGCTGTAATCTCACAAGCCATTCTGAGCTTCCACATCACTGAATTGGTCAACTGTTTGCTGATAATGAGCTATAGTCTCATAACAAGCTATTCTGAGCTTCCACATCGCCAAATCGATCAATCGTTCGCTGATAATGAGTTGTAATCTCATAACAAGCCGTTCTGAGCTTCCACATTGTCGAATCGATCAACCGTTTGCTAATAATGAGTTGTAATCTCATAACAAGCCATTCTAAGCTTCCACATCGCCGAATAGGTCAACCATTCACTGATAATGAGTTGTAATCTCTTAACGAGCCATTCTGAGCTTCTACATTGCCAAATCAATCAATCGTTCATTGATAATGAGCTGTAATCTCATAACAAGTTGTTCTGAGCTTCCACATCGCCGAATCGATCAACTATTCGCTGATAATGAGTTGTAATCTCATAACAAGCCGTTCTAAGCTTCCACATTGTGAAATCGGTCAATTGTTCAATGATAATGAGCTATAATCTCATAATAAGCCATTCTGAGCTTCCACATCACTGAATCGATCAACTATTCGCTGATAATGAGTTGTAATCTCATAACAAGCCATTTTGAGCTTCCACATCATGAATTGGTCAACTGTTCATTGATAATGAGCTCTAATCTCATAACAAGCTGTTCTGAGCTTCCACATCATGGAATCGGTCAATCATTCACTGATAATGAGTTGTAATCTTATAACAAGCTAGTCGTAGCTTCCACATCACCGAATCGGTCAACCATTTGCTGATAATGAGTTCTAATCTCATAACAAGCCATTCTGAGCTTCCACATCACTGAATTGATCAACCGTTCGCTGATAATGAGCTGTAATCTCATAACAAGTCATTCTAAGCTTCCACATCACTGAATCGATCAACCATTCGATGATAATGAGTTAAAATCTCATAACAAGCCATTCTGAAGTTCCACATCACCAAATCGATCAATCGTGCACTGATAATGGGCTATAATCTCATAACAAGCCGTTCTAAGCTTTCACATTGCTGAATCGATTAACCATTCGTTGATAATGATTTGTAATCTCATAACAAGCTGTTCTGAGCTTCCACATTGCCGAATCGATCAACCGTTCACTGATAATGAG
The DNA here is from genome assembly GCA_018584345.1 of Thuja plicata. Classification (NCBI taxonomy): domain Eukaryota; kingdom Viridiplantae; phylum Streptophyta; class Pinopsida; order Cupressales; family Cupressaceae; genus Thuja; species Thuja plicata. The sequence goes on from MU226665.1 coordinate 1,272,567, forward strand.
TTGTAATCTCATAACAAGCTGTTCAGAGCTTCCACATCGCCAAATCGATCAACCGTTTGCTGATAATGAGCTGTAATCTCATAACAAGAAGTTCTGAGCTTGCACATCACCGAATCGATCAACCATTCACTAATAATGAGTTGTAATCTCATAACAAGATGTTATGAGCTTCCACATCACTGAATCAATAACCTGTTCGCTAATAATGAGCTATAATCTCATAAAAAGCTATTCTGAGCTTCCACATCACCAGATCGGTCAATCGTTCGCTGATAATGAGCTATAATCTCATAACAAGCTATTCTGAGCTTCCACTTCACTGAATCGGTCAACAATTTGCTGATAATGAGCTTTAATCTCATAACAAGCTATTCTGAGCTTCCACATCACCGAATCGGTCAACCATTCACTGATAATGAGTTTTAACCTCATAACAAGCCATTTTGAGCTTCCACATTGTAGAATCGATCAATTGTTCGCTGATAATGAGCTGTAATCTCATAACAAGCCATTTTGAGCTTCCACATCGCCAAATCAGTCAACCATTCACTGATAATGAGTTGTAATCTCATAACAAGCCATTCTGAGCTTTCACATTGCCGAATTGATCAACCGTTCACTGATAATGAGCTGTAATCTCATAACAAGCCATTCTGAGCTTCCACATCATTGAATCGATCAACCATTTGCTGATAATGAGTTGTAATCTCATAACAAGCCATTCTAAGCTTCCACATTGCTGAATCGGTCAATCGTTCATTGATAGTGAGCTGTAATCTCATAACAAGCCATTCTGGGCTTCCACACCACCGAATCGATCAACCGTTCACTGATAATGAGTTGTAATCTCATAACAAGCCGTTCTAAGCTTCCACATCACTGAATCGGTCAACCATTCATTGATATTGAGTTGTAATCTCATAACAAGTTATTCTGAGCTTTCACATCGTCGAATCAATCAACTGTTCACTGATAATGAGTTGTAATCTCATAACAAGCTGTTATGAGCTTTCACATCACCAAATCGCTCAACCATTTGCTAATAATGAGTTGTAATCTCATAACAAGCCGTTCTGAGCTTCCACATCACCTAATCGGTCAACCGTTCACTGATAATGAGCTGTAATCTCATAAAAAGCTATTCTAAGCTTCCACATTGCTGAATCGATCAACCGTTCACTGATAATGAGTTGTAATTTCATAACAAGATGTTCTGAGCTTCCACATCGCCGAATCAGTCAACCATTCACTGATAATGAGCTGTAATCTCATAACAAGTTGTTCTGAGCTTCCACATCGCTAAATTGGTCAACCGTTCGCTAATAATATGTTGTAATCTCATAACAAGCCGTTCTTTGCTTCCGCATCGCCAAATCGATCAACCGTTCGCTGATAATGAGCTATAATCTCATAACAACTTGTTCTGAGCTTCCACATCACTGAATCGATCAACCATTCACTGATAATGAGTTGTAATCTCATAACAAGCCATTCTAAGCTTTCACATTGCTGAATCGGTCAATCATTTGCTGATAATGAGCTGTAATCTCATAACAAGCTATTCTGAGCTTCCACATCGCCGAATTGATCAACCGTTCACTGATAATGAGTTGTAATCTTATAACAAGCCATTCTAAGCTTCCACATCGCCAAATCAGTCAACAGTTTGTTGATAATGAGCTGTAATCTCATAACAAGCTATTCTGAGCTTCCACATCGCCGAATCAGTCAACCGTTCACTAATAGTGAGTTGTAATCTCATAACAAGCCATTCTAAGCTTCTACATCGCCGAATCGATCAACCGTTCACTGATAATTAGCTATAATCTCATAACAATTTGTTCTAAGCTTTCACATCACCGAATCAATCAACTATTCACTGATAATGAGGTGTAATCTCATAACAAGCCAATTTGAGCTTCCGCATCATCAAATCGGTCAACCGTTCCCTGATAATGAGCTGTAATTTGATAACAAGCTATTCTGAGCTTCCACATCGCTGAATCGATCAACCGTTCACTAATAATGAGTTGTAATCTCATAAAAATCCATTCTGATCTTTCACATCATTGAATCGGTCAACCGTTCACTGATAATGAGCTATAATCTTATAACATGTCGTTCTGAGCTTCCACATCGCCGAATCGATCAACTGTTCACTAATAATGAGTTGTAATCTCATAACAAGCCATTGTGAGATTCCACATCGCCAAATTGATCAACCATTCATTGATAATGAGTTATAATCTCATAACAATCTGTTCTAAGCTTCCACATCGTCGAATCGATCAACCGTTCGCTGATAATGAGTTGTAATCTCATAACAAGTTGTTCTAAGCTTTCACATCGCCGAATCGATCAACCGTTCGCTGATAATGAGCTGTAATCTTATAACAAGCTGTTTTGAGCTTGCATATCACCGAATCGGTTAACCATTCGCTGATAATGAGCTCTAATCTCATAACAAGCCCTTTTGAGCTTCCACATCACCGAATCGATCAACCGTTCGCTGATAATGAGTTGTAATCTCATAACAAGCCATTCTGAGCTTCCACATCGCTGAATTGGTCAACCGTTCATTGATAATGAGTTGTAATCTCATAACAAGCTATTCTGAGCTTCCAAATCACAAAATCGATCAACTATTCTCCGATAATGAGTTGTAATCTCATAACAAGCCATTCTGAGCTTCCACTTTACCGAATTGGTCAATCGTTCGCTGATAATGAGTTGTAATCTCATAACAAGCTGTTCTGGGCGTCGACATCACTAAATCAGTCAACCATTCACTGATAATAAGTTGTAATCTCATAATAAGCCATTCTGAGCTTCCACATTGCCGAATCGGTCAACCATTCACTGATAATAAGCTGTAATCTCATAACAAGCTGTTCTGAGCTTCCACATCACCAAATCGCTTGTTACAGAATTGTAGCTTATTCTCATCGAACATTTGACTTATTCAGTCATTTGTAAGCTCAAAATGGCTTGTTATGTGATTGTAATTGATTCTAATTGAATGGTTGACCGATTTGGTGATTTATAAGCTCAGAATGGCTTTTTACAAAATTGTAGCTGATTATCATCGAATGGTTGATAGATTCGGTGATTTGTAAGCTCAGAATGGCTTGTTACATGAGTGTAGCTGATTCTTATCAAATGGTTGATTGATTCAGTGATTTATAAGCTCAGAATGACTTGTTATGTGATTGTAATTGATTCTCATTGAACGGTTGACCGATTCCATGATTTGTAAGTTCAAAATGGCTTGTTATGTGATTCTAATTGATTATAATTGAACAGTTGACCACTTCGATGATTTTTAAGTTTAGAATGACTTTTTACATGATTGTAATTGATTCTCATTGAACGGTTGACTGATCGAGTGATTTGTAAGCTCAGAATGGCTTGTTATGTGATTGTAACTGATTGTGATGAAACGGTTGACCGATTCGGTGATTTGTAAGCTCAGAATGGCTTGTTATGTGATTGTAGCTCATTCTCATCGAATGGTTGACCTACTCGGTGATTTGTAAGCTTACAAAGGCTTGTTATGTGATTGTAATTGATTCTCATCAAACGGTTGACCGCTTCGCTGATTTGTAAGCTCATGAAGGCTTCTTACATGATTGTGGCTTATTCTCATCGAACGTTTGACCGATTCGGTGATTTGTAAGCTTAGAATCCGTTGTTATGTGATTGTCATTGATTATAATTGAACGGTTGACCGCTTCAGTGATTTGTAAGTTTAGAATGATTTGTTACGTGATTGTAGCTGATTCTCATCCAACGGTTGAACGATTCAGTTATTTCTATGCTCAGAATGGCTTGTTATGTTGTTTTTATTGATTCTAATCGAATGGTTGACCGATTTCATAATTTGTAAGCACAGAATGACTTGTTACATGATTGTAGTTGATTCTCATTGAATAGTTGACTGATTTAGTGATTTGTAAGTTCAGAATGGCTTGTTACATGATCATAGTTTATTCTCATCAAACGGTTGACCGATTCGATTATTTGTAAGGTCAGAATGGTTTGTTATGTAATTGTAGCTGATTCTCATCGAACTGTTGACCGATTCGGTGATTTGTAAGCTTGTTACATGATTATAATTGATTCTCATTAAACGGTTGACCGATCCAGTGATTTGTAAGCTTAGAATGGCTTGTTACATGATTGTAACTGATTGTTATCAAATGGTTGACCGATATAATGATTTGTAAGCTCAGAAAGACTTGTTACGTGATTGTAGCTGATTTTTATCAAATTATTGACCTATTCGATGATTTGTAAGCTTAGAATGCCTTATTATATGATTTGTAAGCTCAAAATGGCTTGTTAGGTTATTGTAATTGATTGTCATCGAATAGTTAACCGATTTGGTGATTTATAAGCTCAGAATGGCTTGTTATGTGATTGTAGTTTATTCTCATCGAATGGTTGATTGATACAGTGATTTGTAAGCTCAGAATGGCTTGTTAGATAATTGTAGCTTATTCTCATAAAATGATTGACCAATTCAGTGATTTGTAATCTCAAAATTACTTGTTACATCATTGTAATTGATTCTGATTGAATGGTTGACCGATCCAGTGATTTGTAAGCTCAGAATGGCTTACGTGATTGTAACTGATTATCGTCAAACAGTTCACCGATTCGGTGATTTGTAAGCTCAGAATATCTTGTTACATGATTGTAACTGATTGTCATCGAATGGTTGACCTATTCGGTAATTTTTAAGCTCAGAATAGCTTGTTATGTGATTGTAATTGATTCTCATTGAATGGTTGACCGCTTTGGTGATTTGTAATCTCAGAATGGCTTATTATAGGATTGTAGCTTATTCTCATCAAACATTTGACCGATTCAATCATTTGTAAGCTAGGAATGACTTGTTATTTGATTATTATTAATTCCAATCAAATAGTTGACTGATTTGGTGATTTGTAAGCTCAGAATGGCTTTTTACGTGATTGTAGCTGATTGTCATCAAACCGTTAATAGATTTAGTGATTTGTAAGCTCAGAATGGCTTGTTACGTGATTGTAGCTAATTTTTATCAAATGGTTGATTGATTCAGTGATTTCTATGCTCAGAATGGCTTGTTACATGATTGTAATTAATTATCATCGAACGTTTGACCGATTCAGTTATTTGTAAGCTCAGAATGGCTTATTATGTGATTGTAACTGATTATAATTGAACGGTTGACCGTTTCAGTGATTTGTTAGTTCAGAATGGCTTGTTACATGATTGTAGCTGATTCTCATCCAATGGTTGAATAATTCAGTCATTTGTAAGCTTAGAATGGCTTGTTATGTGATTTTTATTTATTCTAATCGAACGGTTGATCGATTTTGTGATTTGTAAGCTCAGAAAGGCTTGTTACATGATTGTCATTGATTGCCATCGAACAGTTGACCGATTCGATCATTTGTAAGTTTAGAATGGCTTGTTACATTATTATAGCTGATTCTCATCGAACGGTTGAACAATTCAGTGATTTATAAGCTCAGAATGGCTTGTTATGTGATTTTTATTGACTCTAATCAAACGGTTGACCGATTCATTGACTTGTAAGTTTAGAATGGCTTGTTACATGATTGTAATTGATTATCATTGAATAGTTAACCGATTCGGTGATTTGTAAGCTCAGAATGGCTTGTTACGTGATTGTAGTTTATTCTGATCAAACAGTTGACCGATTTGATGATTTGTAAACTCAGAATGGCTTATTATGTAATTGTAACTGATTCTTATCAAATAGTTGACCGATTCGGTGATTTATAAGCTCAAAATCGCTTTTTACATGATTGTAGTTTATTCTCATTGAACGGTCGACTGATGCAGTGATTGGTAAGCTCAGAATGGCTTGTTACATGATTGTAACTGATTTTCATCAAATGGTTGACTGGTTCAGTGATTTGTAAGCTCAGAATGGCTTGTTACGTGATTGTAGCTGATTCTCATCGAATGGTTGACCTATTCAGCGATTTGTAAGCTTAGAATGGCCTTTTATGTGATTGTAATTGGTTCTCATCGAATGGTTGACCGCTTCGGTGATTTGTAAGCTCAGACTGGTTTGTTACGTGATTGTAGGTTATTCTCATCGAATGTTTGACCAATTTGGTCATTTGTAAGCTCATAATGGCTTGTTATTGATTCTAATTGAATGGTTGATCGATTCAGTGATTTGTAAGCTCATAATGGTTTTTTACATGATTGTAGCTGATTCTCATCGAACAGTCGACAGATTCGATAATTTGTAAGCCTAGAATGGCTTTTTACGTGATTGTAGATGATTCTCATCGAATGGTTCATAGATTTGGTGATTTGTAAGCACAGAATGGCTTATTACATGATTGCAGCTGATTCTTATCAAATGGTTGGCCGATTCGGTGATTTATAAGCCAAGAATGGCTTGTTACGTGATTGTAGTTGATTCTCATCGAACGGTTGACCAATTTGGTGATTTGTAAGCTTAGAATGGCTTCTTATATGATTGTAATTGATTATAATTGAACGGTTGACCTCTTTAGTGATTTATAAGTTCAGAATGGCTTGTTACGTGATTGTAGCTGATCCTCATCCAACAGTTGAACGATTCGGCGATTTGTAAGCTCAAAATGGCTTGTTATGTGATTGTTATTGATTCAAATTGAACGGTTGATTGATGAAGTGAGTTGTAGGCTCAGAATGACTTATTACATGATTGTAGCTGATTCTCATTGAATGGTTGACCGATTCGATGATTTGTAAGTTCAAAATGGCTTGTTACATGATTGGAGCTGATTCTCATTGAACGGTTGAACGATTCGGTGATTTGTAAGCTCAGAATGGCTTTTTATGTGATTGTTATTGATTCTAATTAAATGGTTGACTGATTCAATGATTTGTAAGCTCAAAATGGCTTGCTACGTGATTATAATTGATTGTCATTGAATAGTTGACCGATTTGGTGATTTGTAAGCTTAGAATGGCTTGTTACGTGATTATAGTTTATTCTCATTGAACGTTTGACTGATTCAGTCATTTGTAAGCTCAGAATGGCTTGTTATTGATTCTAATCAAACAGTTGACAGATTTGGGGATTTGTAAGCTCAGAATGGCTTGTTACATGATTGTAGCTAATTCTTATCAAAGGTTGACTGATTCGGTGATTTTGAAGCTCAGAATGACTTGTTACGTGATTGTAATTGATTCTCATCGAACGATTGATCGATTCAGTAATTTGTAAGCTCAGAATAGCTTGTTATGTGATTGTAATTGATTATAATTGAACGGTTGACTGCTTCAGTGATTTGTAAGTTCAGAATGGCTTGTTATGTGATTGTAGCTGATTCTCATCCAACGGTTGAACGATTCAGTGATTTGTCAGCTCCAAATGGCTTGTTATGTGATTATTATTGATTTTAATCGAACGGTTGACCGATTTGGTGATTTGTAAGCTCAGAATGGCTTGTTACATGATTGTAGCTGATTATCATTGAATGGTTGACTGATTTGGTGATTTGTACATTTAAAATGGCTTATTACATGACTGTAGCTGATTCTCATCGACTGGTTGAATCATACGGTGATTTGTAAGCTCATAATAGATTGTTATGTGATAGTTATTGATTTAAATCGAATGATTGACCGACTTGGTGATTTGGTAGCTCAGAATTGCTTGTTACGTGATAGTAATTGATTATCATCAAATGGTTGACCGATTAAGTGATTTGTAGGCTGAAAATAACTTATTACATGATTTTAATTTATTCTCATCGAACGGTTAACCGATTCGGTGATTTGTAAGCCCATAATGGCTTGTTACATAATTGTAGCTGATTCTCATCGAACGATTAACCGATTCAGTGATTTGTAAGCTCAGAATGACTTGTTACATGATTATAGCTTATTCTCATTAAACATTTGACCAATTCGGTCATTTGTAAGCTTAGAATGGCTTGTTATGTGATTGTTATTGATTCTAATCAAACAATTGACTAATTCAGTGATTTGTAAACTCAAAATGGCTTTTTACATGATTGTAGCTGATTCTCATCGAACCGTTGATAGATTTAGCAATTTGTAAGCTCATAATCACTTGTTACATGATTGTAGCTGATTCTCATTGAATGGTTGACCGATTCATTGATTTGTAAGCTCACAATCGCTTGTTACGACATTGTAATTGATTCTCATTGAATGGTTGACCGATCTAGTGATTTGTAAGCTTAGAATGGCTTGTTACATGATTGTAACTAATTGTCATCAAACGGTTGACCGATTCGGTGATTTGTAAGCTCAGTATGGCTTGTTACGTGATTATAGATGATTCTCATGGAATGGTTGACCTATTTAGTGATTTGTAAACTCAGAATGACTTGTTATGTAAATAAAATTGATTCTCATCAAACGGTTGACCGCTTGAGTGATTTGTAAGCTCAGAATGCCTTGTTATATGATTGTAGCTTATTCTCATCGAATGTTTGACTGATTTCATCATTTGTAAGCTCAGAATGGCTTGTGATGTGATTGTTATTGATTCTAATTAAACGGTTGACCGATTCGGTGATTTGTAAGCTCAGAATGACTTTTTCTGTGATTGTAGCTAATTCTAATCGAATGGTTGACAGATTCGGTGATTTGTAAGTTTAGAATGGCTTGTTACATGATTATAGCTGATTGTCATCAAACAGTTGTCCGATTCATTGATTTGTAACCTCAGAATGGCTTGTTATGTGATTGTAGCTGATTCTTATCGAATGGTTGACCTATTCGGTGATTTGTAAGCTTGGAATAGCTTTTTATGTGATTCTAGCTGATTCTCATCGAACGGTTTACCAATTCAGTTATTTGTAAGCTCAGAATGGCTTGTTATGTGATTGTTATTGATTCTAATCAAATGGTTGACCGATTCGGTGATTTGTAAGCTCAGAATGGCTTTGTCAATTGTCACATGATTGTAATTGATTGTCATTGAACAATTTACTGATTCGATGATTTGTAAGCTCAGAATGGCTTGTTAGCAGATTGTAGCTGATTCTAATCGAATGGTTGACCTATTCAGTGATTTGTAAGCATAGAATGGCTTATTATCTGATTGTAATTCATTATAATTGAACGGTTGACCGCTTCAGTGATTTGTAAGTTTAGAATAGTTTGTTACGTGATTGCAGTTGATTCTCGTCCAATGGTTGAATGATTCGGCGATTTGTAAGCTCAGAATGGCTTGTTATGTATTTTTTTTTATTCTAATCGAACGATTGACCGATTCGGTGATTTGTAAGCTCAAAATAGCTTGTTACATGATTGTAGCTAATTCTCATTGAACGGTTGACCGATTCGATGATTTGTAAGTTTAGAATGACTTGTTACGTGATTATAGCTGATGCTCATCGAATGGTTAAATAATTTGGTGATTTGTAAGCTCAGAATGGCTTGTTATGTAATTGTTATTGATTCTAATCAAACAGTTGACCGATTCAGTGATTTGTAAGCTCAGAATGGCTTGTTACGTGATTGTAATTGACTGTCATCAAATGGTTGACCGATTTGGTGATTTGTAAGCTTAGAATGGCTTGTTATGTGATTGTAGTTTATTCTCGTCGAACAGTTGATCGATTTGGTGATTTGTAAACTCAGAATGACTTGTTACATAATTGTAGCTGATTCTCATTGAATGGTTGACTAATTTCATGATTTGTAAGCTCAAAATTGCTTGTTATGTGATTGTAATTGATTGTCATTGAATAGTTGACCAATCCAATTATTTGTAAGCTCAGAATAGCTTGTTACGTGATTGTAACTGATTGTCATCAAACGGTTGACCGATTCGGTGATTTGTATGTTCAAAATGTCTTATTTTGTGATTGTAGCTAATTCTCATCCAACGGTTGAATGATTCGGCAATTTGTAAGCTCAGAATGGCTTGTTATGTGATTGTTAATTATTCTAATCGAACGTTGACCGATTTGGTGATTTGTAAGCTTAGAATGGCTTGTCACGTGATTGTCATTGAACAGTTGACTGATTCAGTGATTTGTAAGCTCAGAATGGCTTGTTACTTGATTATAGTATATTCTCATCAAACAGTTGACCGATTCGGTGATTTGTCAGCACAGAATGGCTTGTTACGTAATTCTAACTAATTCTCATCAAACAGTTGACCAATTCGGTAATTTGTAAGCTCAAAATCGCTTGTTACATGATTGTAATTGATTCTCATTAAACGGTTGACCGATCTAATGATTTGTAAGCTCAGAATGGCTTGTTACATGATTGTAACTGATTGTCATCAAATGGTTCACCGATTTAGTGATTTGTAAGATCAGAATAGCTTGTTACGTGATTGTAACTAATTTTCATTGAATGGTTGTCCTATTGGGTAATTTTTAAGCTCAGAATGGCTTGTTATGTGATTGTAATTGATGCTCATCGAATGGTTGATAGCTTTGGTAATTTGTAATTTAGGAATAGCTTATTACATGATTGTAGCTTATTCTCATCGAACGATTGATTGATTTAGTCATTTATAAGCTCAGAATGGCTTGTTATGTGATTGTTATTAATTCTAATCCAACGGTTTACCGATTTGGTGATTTGTAAGCTTAAAATGGCTTTTTACATGATTGTAGCTGATTCTTATCAAATGGTTGACCGATTCGGTGATTTCTAAGCTCAGAATGACTTGTTACATGATTGTAATTGATTCTCATAAAACGGTTGACCGATTCGGTGATTTGTAAGGTCAGAATGGCTTCTTATGAGATTGTAATTGATTATAATTGAACGGTTGACCACTTCGGTGATTTGTAAGTTCAGAATGACTTGTTACGTGATTGTAGCTGATTCTCATCTAACGGTTCAACGATTTGGCGATTTGTAAGCTTAGAATGGCCTGTTACGTGATTGTAATTGATTCTCATTAAACGGTTGACTGATCCAATGATTTGAAAGCTCAGAATGGCTTGTTACGTGATAGTGATTGATTCTCATTCAATGGTTGACCAATCCAATGATTTGTCAACTTAGAATGGCTTGTTACGTGATTGTAATTAATTGTCATCAAACGGTTGACCAAGTCGGTGATTTGTAACCTCAGAATGGCTTGTTACGTGATTGTAGCTGATTCTCATCGAATGGTTGACCTATTCGCTGATTTGTAAGCTCATAATAGCTTGTTATGTGATTGTAATTGATTCTCATCGAATGATTGACCGTTTCCTTGATTGGTAAGCTCAGAATGACTTGTTACATGATGGTAACCTATTCTCCTTGAATATTTGACCGATTCGGTCATTTATAAGCTCAGAATGGCTTGTTATGTGATTGTTATTGATTCTAATCAAATGGTTGACTGAGTCAATAATTTGTAAGCTCAAAATGGATTTTTACGTGATTGTATCTAATTCTAATCGAACGGTGATTTGTAAACTCAGAATGGCTTATTACGTGATTTTAGCTTATTCTCATTGAACGGTTGAAGGATTCGGTGATTTGTAAGCTCAGAATGGTTTGTTAGGTGATTTTTATTGATTCTAATCGAATGGTTGACCATTTCAGTGATTTCTAAGCTCAAAATCGCTTGTTACATGATTGTAATTGATTCTCATTGAACGATTGACCGATCTAGTGATTTGTAAGTTCAAAATGACTTGTTACATGATTATAACTGATTATCATCAAACAGTTGACCGATTCAGTGATTTGTAAGCTCAGAATGGCTTTTTACATGATTGTAGCTTATTCTCATTGAATGGTTGACCTATTCGGTGATTTGTAAGCTTAGAAAGGCTTGTTATGTGATTGTAATTGATTCTCATCAAACGGTTGACCGCTTCGGTAATTTGTAAGCTCATGACGGCTTCTTACATGATTATAGCTTATTCCCATCGAACATTTGACCGATTCAGTGATTTGTAAGCTTAGAATCGATTGTTATGTTATTGTAATTGATTATAATTGAATAGTTGACCGCTTCTGTGATTTGTAAGTTCAGAATGGCTTGTTACGTGATTGTAGCTGATTCTCATCCAACGGTTGAATGATTCGGCGATTTGTAAGCTCATAATGGCTTGTTATGTGATTCTTATTGATTCTAATGGAATGGTTGACCGATTCGGTGATTTGTAAGGTTAGAATGGCTTGTTACATGAATGTAGTTGATTCTCAATGAATGGTTGGCCGATTTGGTGATTTGTAAGTTCAAAATGGCTTGTTACGTGATTGTAGCTTATTCTCATCAAACGGTTGAACAATTCAGTGATTTGTAAGCTCAGAATGGCTTGTTATGTGATTTTTATTGACTGTAATCGAATGGTTCACCGATTCAATGATTTGTAAGCACACAATGGCTTTCTACGTGATAGTAGATGATTCTCATCAAATGGTTGACCGATTTAGTGATTTGTAAGATTAAAATTGCTTATTACGTGATTGTAATTGATTCTCATTGAACGGTTGACCGATCTAGTGATTTGTAAGCTCAGAATGGCTTCTTACGTGATTGTAACTGATTGTAATCAAATAGTTGTCTGATTCTATGACTTGTAAGCTCAGAATGGCTTGTTACATGATTGTAATTGATTCTCATCAAATGTTTGACCTATTCGGTGATTTGTAAGCTTAGAATGGCTTGTTATGTGATTGTAATTGATTCTCACTGAACAGTTGACCACTTCGGTGATTTGTAAGCTCAGAATGGCTTGTTACATGATTGTAGCTTATTCTCATCAAACGTTTTACCGATTCGGTCATTTGTAAGCTCAAAATGGCTTGTTATGTGATTTTTATTGATTCTAATTGAATGGTTCACCGATTTAGTGATCTGTAAGCTCAAAATGGGTTTTTACGTGATTGTAGCTGATTCTCATCGAACGGTTGACAGATTCAGTGATTTGTAACCTCAAAGTGGCATGTTACATGATTGTAGCTAATTTTTGTTGAACAGTTGACCGATTCAATGATTTCTAAGCTTAGAATGGCTTGTTACGTGATTGTAGCTGATTCTCATCCAATAGTTGAATGATTTGGTGATTTGTAAGCTTAGAATAGCTTTTTATTTGATTTTTATTGATGCCAATCAAATGGTTGACTGATTCGGTAATTTGTAAGCTCAGAATAGCTTGTTATATGATTATAGCTGATTCTCATTGAACGGTTGACCGATTCATTGATTTGTAAGTTCAGAATGGCTTATTACATGGTTGTAGTTGATTCTTATCGAACGATTGAACAATTCAGTGATTTGTAAGCTCATAACAGAATGTTATGTGATTGTTATTAATTCTAATCAAACGGCTGACCGATTCGGTGATTCGTAAGCTCAGACTGGCTTGTTACGTGGTTGTAATTGATTATCATCAAACGGTTGACTGATTCAGTGATTTGTAAGCTTAAAATGACTTGTTACATGATTGTAGTTTATTCTCATCGAATGGTTGACCAATTTGGTGATTTGTAAGCTCAGAATGGCTTGTTACATAATTGTAGCTGATTCTCATTGAATGGTTGACCGATTCAGGGATTTGTAAGCTCAAAATTGCTTGTTACATGATTGTAATTGATTTTCATTGAATGATTGACCGATCCAGTGATTTATAAGCTCAGAATGGCTTGTTACGTGATTGTAACTATTTGTCATCAAACGGTTGACTGATTCAATGATTTGTAAGCTCAGAATGGCTTGTAACGTTATTGTAGCTGATTCTCATTGAATGGTTAACCAATTCAGTGATTTGTAAGCTCAGAATGGCTTGTTATATGATTGTAATTGATTCTCATTAAACGGTTGACCGCTTCAAAGATTTCTAAGCTAAGAATGGCTTGTTACATGATTATAACTTATTCTCATTGAACGTTTGACTGATTCGATCAGTTGTAAGCTCAGAATGACTTCCTATGTGATTGTTATTGGTTTTAATCAAACGGTTGACCAATTCAGTGATTTCTAAGCTCAGAATGGCATTTTATGTTATTATAGCTATTTCTCATCGAATGGTTGACAGATTTGGTGATTTGTAAGCTTAGAATAGCTTGTAACATGATTGTAGCTAATTCTTATCCAACAGTTGAACGATTCGGTAGTTTGTAAGCTAAGAATGGCTTGTTACATGATTGTAATTGATTTTCATCAAACGGTTGACCGACTCGCTATTTTGTAAGATCAAAATGGCTTGTTACGTGATTGTAGTTTATTCTGATCGAACGGTTGACCGATTCGGTGATTTGTAAGCTCAGAATGGCTTGTTACAAAATTGTAGCTGATTCTCATCGAACTGTTGACCGATTCGTTGATTTGTAACCTCAAAATCACTTGTTATGTGATTGTAATTGATTCTCATTGAACGACTGACTGATCCAGTGATTTGTAAGCTCAGAATGGCCTGTTCCATGATTGTAGCTGATTCTTATCGAACGATTGTCTGATTCGGTGATTTCTAAGCTCAAAATGGCTTGTAACATGATTATAATTGATTCTTATCAAACCGTTGACCGATTCGGTGATTTATATGCCCAAAATGGCTTGTTATGTGATTGTTATTAATTCTAATCAAATGGTTGACTGATTCAGTGATTTCTAAGCTCAGAATGGCTTGTTACATTATTGTAATTGATTATCATCAAACAGTTGACCGATTCAGTGATTTGTAAGCTTATAATGGCTTGTTATGTGATTGTAGTTTATTCGCACCGAATGGTTAACCGATTTGGTGATTTGTCAGCTCAAAATGGCTTGTTACATAATTGTAGCTCATTCTCATTGAATGGTTGACCGATTCAGGGATTTGTAAGCCCAAAATCACTTGTTACATGATTGTAACTTATTCTCATTGAACAATTGACCAATCTAGTGATTTGTAAGCTCATAATGGCTTGTTACATGATTAAAACTGATTGTCATCAAACGGTTGACTGATTCAATGACTTGTAAGCTTAGAATGGCTTGTTACGTTATTGTAGCTGATTCTCATCAAATGGTTGACCAATTCAGTGATTTGTATGCTCAGAATGGCACGTTATGTGATTGTAATTGATTCTCATCAAACAGTTGACCACTTCGGAGATATGTAAGCTCAGAATGACTTGTTACATGATTGTAGCTTATTCTCATCGAACATTTGACTGGTTCGGTCATTTATAAGCTCAGAATGACTTCTTTTGTGATTGTTATTGATTCTAATCAAACGGTTGACCGATTCAGTGACTTGTAAGCTCAGAATGGCTTTTTACATGATTGTAGCTGATTCTCATTGAACGGTTGATAGATATAGTGATTTATAAGCTCAGAATAGCTTGTTACGTGATTGCAGCTGATTCTTAACTAATAGTTGACCGATTCAGTGATTTCTAAGCTCAGAATGGCTTGTTACATGATTGTAATCGATTCTCATTGAACAGTTGACCAATTCGGCAATTTCTAAGCTCAAAATGGCTTGTTATGTGATTGTAATTGATTATAATTGAACGGTTGACCGCTTTGGTGATTTGTAAGTTTAGAATGGCTTGTTACGTGATTGTACCTGATTCTCAACCAAGGGTTGAATGATTCGATGATTTGTAAGCTTAGAATAGCTTGTTATGTGATTATTATTGATTATAATCAAACAGTTGACCGATTCGGTCATTTGTAAGCTCAAAATGGCTTATTACGTGATTGTAATTAATTGTCATTGAATGGTTGATCGATTAGGTGATTTGTAATCTCAGAATAGCTTGTTACATGATTGTAATTGATTCTCATTGAATAGTTGACTGATCCAGTGACTTGTAAGCTCAGAATGGCTTGTTATGTCATTGTAACTGATTGTCATCAAATGGTTGACTAGTTTGGTGATTTGTAAGCTCATAATGGCTTGTTACATGATTTTAGCTAATTCTTATCAAATGGTTGACCTATTCGGTAATTTGTAACCTAAAAATGGCTTGTTATGTGATTTTAATTGATTCTCATCAAATGGTTGACCGCTTCGGTGATTTGTAAGCTTAGAATGGCTTGTTACTTGGTTGTAGCTTATTCTCATTGAACATTTGATCGATTTTGTCATTTGTAAGCTCAGAATGGCTTGTTATGTAATTGCTATTGATTTTAATCGAACAGTTGACCTCTTCGGTGATTTATAAGTTCAGAATGGCTTGTTACGTGATTGTAGCTAATTCTCATCGAACGGTTGAATGATTCGGTAAGGTTAGAATGGCTTGTTATTTGATTGTTATTGATTCTAATCGAACAGTTGACCGATTCAATGATTTGTAAGCTCAGAATGGCTTGTTACATGATTATAGTTGATTCTCATTGAATGGTTGACATCTTTAGTGATTTGTACATTCAGAATGGCTTGTTACTTGATTGTAGCTGATTCTCATCGAACGGTTGAATGATTTGGTGATTTGTAAGCTCAGAATGGCTTTTTATATGATTGTTATTGATTCTAATCAAACAGTTGACCGATTAGGTTATTTTTAAGGCCAGAATAGCTTGTTACATGATTGTAATTGATTGTCATCGAACAGTTGACCGATTCGGTGATATATAAGCTTAGAATGGCTTGTTATGTGATTGTTATTAATTGTAATCAAACGGTTGAACGATTCAGTGGTTTGTAAGCTTAGAATGGATTTTTAAGTGATTGTATTTGATTCCCATCGAACGATTAATAGATTTGATGAGTTGTAATCTTAGAATGGCTTGTTACGTGATTGTAGCTGATTCTTATCGAACGGTTGACCAATTCACTAATTTGTAAGCTCAAAATAGCTTGTTACATGATTGTAATTCATTCTCATCAAACGGTCGACCCATTCGGTAATTTGTAAGCTCAGAATGGCTTGTTACGTGATTGTATTTAATTCTTATCAAACGGTTGACCGATTCGATGATTTATAAGCTCAGAATGGGTTGTTCCATGATTGTAGCTGATTTCCATTGAACGGTTAACCTATTCGGTGATTTGTAAACTCAGGATGGCTTGTTATGTGATTGTAATTGATTCTCATCAAACGGTTGACTGCATTGGTGATTTGTAAGATTAGAATGGATTATTATATAATTGTTGCTTATTCTCATAAAATGTTTGACCGATTCAGTCATTTGTAAGCTCAGAATGGCTTGTTATGTGATTGTTATTGATTCTAATCAAACAGTTGACTAATTCGATGATTTATAAGCTCAGAATGGCTTTTTACATGATTATAACTGATTCTCATTGAACGGTTGACAGATTTGGTGATTTGTAAGCTCATAATGGCTTGTTACGTGATTGTAGCTGATTCTTATCGAATGTTTGACTGATTCGGTAATTTCTTAGCTTAGAATGGCTTGTTACATAATTGTAATTGATTCTCATCGAACAGTTGACCGATTTAGTGATTTGTAAGCTTAGAATAGCTTGTTATGTGATTCTAATTAATTATAATTGAACGGTTGACCGCTTCGACTGATTCGATGATTTGTAAGCTCAGAATGGCCTGTTATGTGATTGTTATTGATTCTAATCCAATGGGTGACAGATTCGGTGATTTGTAAGCTCATAATGGCTTATTATGTGATTTTTATTGATTCAAATTGAACGGTTGACCGATTTGGTGATTTGTAAGCTTAGAATGGCTTGTTACATCATTGTAGCTGATTCTCATTGAACGGTTGATTGATTCGGTGATTTGTAAGGTCAAAAAGGCTTTTTACATGATTGTAATTGATTCTCATCGAACAGTTGTTAGATTCAGTGATTTGTAAACTCAGAATGGCTTGTTATGTGATTATAATTGATTGTCATCGAATGGTTGACTGATTCAGTGATTTGTAAGTTCAGAATGGCTTGTTACATGATTGTAGATGATTCTTATCAAATGGTTGACTAATTCAGTGATTTCTAAGCTTAGAATGGCTTGTTACATGATTGTAATTGATTCTCATCGAACGATTGACCTATTCGGTGATTTATAAGCTCAGAATGGCTTTTTATGTGATTTTAATTGATTATAATTGAACAGTTGACCGCTTTAGTGATTTGTAAGTTTAGAATGGCTTGATACATGATTGTAGCTGAGTCTAATCCAACGGTTGAATGATTTGGTGATTTCTAACCTCAGAATGACTTTTTATGTGATTGTTATTGATTCTAATTGAATGGTTGACCGATTCGGTGATTTGTAAGATCATAATGGCTTGTTACATGATTGTAGCTGATTCTCATCGAATGGTTGACCGATTTCATTATTTGTAAGTTCAGAATGATTTGTTACATGATTGTAACTTATTCTCATCGAACGGTTGAATGATTGGGTGATTTGTAACCTCAAAATGACTTTTTATTTGATTGTTATTGATTCTAATCGAACGGTTGATCGATTTGGTGATTTATAAGCTTAGAATAGCTTGTTATGTTATTGTAATTAATTATCATTGAACGATTGACCGATTA
This sequence comes from Thuja plicata, assembly GCA_018584345.1. Classification (NCBI taxonomy): domain Eukaryota; kingdom Viridiplantae; phylum Streptophyta; class Pinopsida; order Cupressales; family Cupressaceae; genus Thuja; species Thuja plicata. The sequence continues at coordinate 1,290,980 of MU226665.1, forward strand.
AGTGATTTGTAAGCTGAGTATGGCTTGTTACATGATTGTAGTTTATTCTCATCGAACAGTTGAGCGATTCGATGATTATTAAGCTCAGAGTGGTTTGTTATGTGATTATTATTGATTTTAATCAAACGGTTAGCCGATGTAGTGATTTGTAAGCTCAGAATGACTTGTTACATGATTGTAGCTGATTCTCATTGAACGGTTGACCGATTCAGTGATTTGTAAATTTAGAATGGCTTGTTACATGATTGTAGCTATTTTCATCGAACAGTTGTACGATTCAGTAATTTGTAAGCTCAGAATAGCTTGTTATGTGATTTTTATTGACTCTAATCAAACGGTTGACTGATTCAGTGATTTGTAAGCTCAGAATGGCTTGTTACGTGATTGTAATTGATTGTTATCAAATGGTTGACCAATTTGGTGATTTGTAAGCTCAGAATGGCTTGTTACCTAATTATAGTTTATTCTCATCAAACGGTTAACCGATTCCATGATTTCTAAGCTTAGAATGGCTTGTTACATAATTATAGATGATTCTCATCGAATGGTTAATTGATTCAGTGATTTGTAAGGTCAAAATTGCTCGTTACGTGATTGTAATTGATTCTCATTGAACGGTTGACTATTCCAGTGATTTGTAAGCTCAGAATGGCTTGTTACATGATTGTAACTGGTTGTCATCAAATGGTTGACTGGTTTGGTGAATTGTAAGCGTAGAATGGCTTGTTATATGATTATAGCTAATTCTCATCGAATGGTTGACCTATTCGGTGATTTTTAAGCTTAGAATGGCTTGTTATGTGATTGTAACTAATTTTCATCGAATGGTTGACCAGTTCTTATGATTTGTAAGCTCAGAATGGCTTGTTACACATGATTATAGCTTATTCTTATCAAACGGTTGACCGATTTGGTGATTTGTAAGCTCAGAATGGCTTTTTACATTGTTGTAGCTAATTTTTATCGAGCAGTTGATTGATTCAATGATTTTCATCAAACGGTTAACCGATTCGATGATTTGTAAGCTCAAAATTGCTTGTTACGTGATTGTAATTGATTCTCATTGAATGGTTGACCGATCCAGTGATTTGTAAGCTCAGAATGGCTTGTTACATGATTGTAACTAATTGTCATTAAACGGTTGACCTATTTGGTGATTTGTAAGCTCAGAATGGCTTGTTACGTGATTGTAGCTGATTCTCATTGAATGGTTAACCTATTTGGTGATTTGTAAGGTTAGAATGGCTTGTTATGTGATTGTAATTGATTCTCATCGAATGATTGACAAATTCACTGATTTTTAAGCTCAGAATCACTTTCTACATGATTGTAGCTAATTTTTAACGAACGGTTGACCGATTCAGTGATTTGTAAGCTCATAATGGCTTGTTACATGATTGTAATTGATTCTCATCGAATGGTTGACTAATTCAATGATTTGTAAGCTCAGAATGGCTTGCTATGTGATTCTAATTGATTATCATTGAACGGTTGACCGCTTTGGTGATTTGCAAGTTCAGAATGGCTTGTTACGTGATTTTAGCTGATTCTCATCCAACAGTTGAATGATTCAACAATTTTTAACCTCAGAATGGCTTGTTATGTGATTTTTATTGATTCTAATCAAATGATTGACCGATTCAGTGATTTGTAAGTAGAGAATGGCTTGTTACATGATTGTGACTGATTCTCATTGAATGGTTGACCGATTCGGTGATTTGTAAGCTCAGAATGACTTGTTATGTGATTGTAATTGATAATAATTGAATGGTTGACTGCTTCAGTGATTTGTAAGTTTAGAATAGCTTGTTACATGATTATAGCTGATTCTCATCCAATGGTTGAATGATTCAGCACTTTGTAAGCTCAGAATGGCATGTTATGTGATTATTATTGATTCTAATTGAGCGGTTGACCGATTCGGTGATTTGTAAGCTCAGAATGGCTTGTTACATGATTGTAATTGATTCTCATCAAATAGTTGACGGATTCAGTGATTTGTAAGCTTAGAATGGCTTGTTATGTGATTGTTATTGATTCTAATTGAATGGTTGACCGATTTGGTGATTTGTAAGCTCATAATGGCTCGTTACGTGATTGTAGCTGATTTTTCTCAAACGGTTGACTGATTCGGTGATTTCTAAGCTCAAAATGGCTTGTTACATAATTGTAATTGATTCTCATCAAACGGTTGACCAATTTGATGATTTGTAAGCTCAGAATGGCTTGTTATGTGATTATAGTTGATTATAATTGAACGGTTGATTGCATCGGTAATGGCTTGTTATGTGATTGTATCTAATTCTCATCCAACGGTTGAATAATTCGATGATTTGTAAGCTGAGAATGGCTATTTATGAGATTGTTATTGATTCTAATCGAACGGTTGACTGATTCAGTGATTTGTAAGCTCACAATAGCTTGTTACATGATTGTAGCTGATTCTCAGTGAACGGTTGACCAATTCGATAATTTGTAAGCTCAGAATGGCTTGTTACATAATTATAGCTGATTCTCATTGAACGGTTGACTGATTCGATGATTTGTAAGTTCAGAATGGCTTGTTACATGATTGTAGCTAATTCTCATCAAACGGTTGAATGATTCAATGATTTGTAAGCTCAGAATGTCTTTCTATGTGATTGTTACTGATTCTAATCAAACGGTTGACTGATTCGGTCATTTGTAAGCTCAGAATGACTTGTTACATGATTGTAGCTGATTCTTATTGAACGGTTGACCGATTCGGTGATTTATAAGTTTAGATTGGCTTGTTTGGTGATTAAGCTTAGAATGACTTGTTACATAATTGTAGCTAATTCTCATTAACCAGTTGACCGATTCATTTATTTGTAAGTTTAAAATCACTTGTTACATGATTTTAATTGATTCTCATTAAACGATTGACCGATCCAGTGATTTGTAAGCTTAGAATGGCTTGTTACATGATTGTAAATGATTGTCATCAAATGGTTGACTGATTCGATGATTTGTAAGCTCAGAATAACTTTTTACATGATTGTAGCTGATTCTCATCGAACAGTTGCCAAATTTGGTGATTTGTAAGCTTAGAATGGCTTGTTACATGATTGTAGTTGATTCTTATCAAATGGTTGACTGATTCGGTGATTTCTAAGTTTAGAATGGCTTGTTACATGATTGTAATTGATTCTCATCAAACGGTTGACCGATTCAATGATTTGTCAGCTCAGAATGGCTTGTTATGTGATTATAATTGATTATAATTGAACGGTTGACTGCTTCGGTGATTTGTAAGTTTAGAATGGCTTGTTACATGATTGTAGCTGATTCTCATCCAATGGTTGAATGATTCAGTGATTTTTAGATTTAGAATGGCATGTTATGTGATTGTTATTGATTCTAATCGAACAGTTGACCGATCAGTGATTTGTAAGCTCAGAATGGCTTTTTACATGATTGTAGATGATTCTCATTGAATGGTTGACCGATTCTATGATTTGTAAGTTTAGAATGGCTTGTCAACCATTCAATGAGAATCAGCTAGAATCATGTAACAAGTCATTCTTAGCTTACAAATCATTTGAAACGGTCAACCATTCGTTAAGAATAATCTACAAATCACCAAATTGGTCAACCGTTTAATGAGAATTAGCTACAATCACATAACAACCCATTATGAGCTTACAAATCACTAAATTGTTCAACCGTTCAATGAGAATCAGCTACAATCATGTAACAAGGCATTCTAAACTGACAAATCATCGGATCGGTCAACCGTTCAATGAGAACCAACTACAATCATGTAACAAGTCATTCTGAGCTAACAAATCACCAAATCATTCAATCGATCAATTAGAATCAATAACAATCACATAATAAGCCATTCTGAGCTTACAAATTACTAACTCGTTCAACCGTTGGATAAGAATCGGCTACAATCATGTAACAAGCCATTCTAAAATGACAAATCATAGAAACGGTCAACCGTTCAATGAGAATCAGCTACAATCATGTAACAAGCCTTTCTGAGCTTACAAATCATCGAATCTGTAAACCATTCAATTAGAATCAATAACAATCACATAACAAGCCATTCTAAGATTACAAATCATTGACTCATTCAACCATTGGATAAGAATCAGCTACAATCATGTAACAAGTCATTCTAAACTTACAAATCACCGAAGTGGTCAACCATTCAATTATAATCAATTACAATCATATAACAAGCTATTTTGATCTGACAAACCATCGAATCGGTCAACCATTCAATGAGAATAAATTACAATCATGTAACAAGCTACAATCACGTAACACAGGATTCTGAGCTTACAAATCACTGAATCTATCAACTGTTTGATGAGAATCAGCAACAATTATGTAACAAGTCACTATGAGCCTACAAATCATCAAATTGATCAACCGTTCAATGAGAATAAACTACAATCAGGTAACAAGCCATTCTGAGCTTACAAATCACCGAATCATTCAACCATTCAATTAGAATCAGCTACAATCACGTAACAAGTCATTCTAAACTTACAAATCACCGAATTGGTCAATAGTTCAATCAGAATCAGCTACAATCATGTAACAAGCCATTCTCAGCTTACAAATCACCGAATTGATCAATTGTTTGATTAGAATCAATAACAATAACATAACAAGCCATTCTAAGCTTACAAATTGCCTAATCATTCAACTGTTGGATGAGAATCAGTTACAATCACATAACAAGTCATTCTGAACTTACAAATTACCGAAGCGGACAACCGTTCAATTATAATCAATTACAATCACATAACAAGTCATTCTGAGCTTATAAATCACCAAATCGATCAACCGTTCAATGAGAATTAGATTAGAATCATGTAACAAGCTATTATGAGCTTAGAAATTGCTGAATCTGTCAATCATTTGATAAGAATCAGCTACAATCACGTAACAAGCCATTCTGAGCTTACAAATCATTGAATCGGTCAACCGTTTGATAAGAATAAGCTACAATCACGTAGAAAGCCATTCTGAGCTTACAAATCATAGAATCAATCAACCATTCGATTAGAATCAATAACAAGTCATTCTGAGATTACAAATGACTAAATTGGTCAAATGTTTGATGAAAATAAGCTACAATCATGTAACAAGCCATTCTAAGCTTACAAATCACTAAAGCGGTCAACCGTTCTAATCAAACGGTTGACCAATTCGGTAATTTGTAAGCTCAGAATGGCTTGTTACATGATTGTAGTTGATTCTCATTGAACGGTTGACCAATTCGGTGATTTGTAAGTTTAGAATGGCTTGTTACATCATTGTAACTGATTCTCATCAAACGGCTGAATGATTCGGTGATTTATAAGCTCAAAATGCCTTGTTATGTGATTATTATTGATTCTAATCAAAGGGTTGACCGATTTGGTGATTTGTAAGCTCAGACTGGTTTGTTACATGTCTGTAATTGATTGTCATTGAATGATTGACCAATTCATTGATTTGTAAGCTCAGAATGGCTTGTTACGTGATTGTAGTTTATTCTCATTGAATGGTTGACTGATTTGAAAATTTATAAGCTCAGAATGGCTTGTTACGTAATTGTAGCTGATTCTCATTGAACGGTTGAACGATTCAGTGATTTGTAAGCCTGTTACCTAATTGTAATTGATTCTCATTGAACGGTTGATCGATCCAGTGATTTTTAAGCTCAGGATGGCTTTTTACGTGATTGTAGCTAATTCTTATTGAACGGTTGACCAATTCAGTGATTTGTAAGTTTAGAATTGCTTGTTACATGATTTTAATTTATTTTCATCAAACGACTGACCAATTCGGTGATTTGTTAGCTCAGAATGGCTTGTTATTTAATTGTAGATGATTCTCATCCAACAGTTGAACAATTTGGTGATTTGTAAGCTCGAAATGGCTTGTTATGTGATTGTTATTGATTCTAATCAAACGGTTGTCTGATTCAGTGATTTGTAAGATCAGAATGGCTTGTTACATGATTATAGCTAATTCCCATCGAACGGTTGACCGATTCGATGATTTTTAAGATCAAAATTGCTTGTTACATGATTGTAATTTATTCTCATTAAACGGTTGACCAATCCAATGATTTGTAAGCTTAGAATAGCTTGTTACATGATTGTAACTGATTGTCATCAAACGGTTGACCAATTCAGTGATTTGTAAGCTCAGAATGAATTTTTACGTGATTATAATTGATTGTCATTGAAAAGTTGACCGATTCAGGGTTTTGTAAACTTAGAATGGCTTGTTACGTGATTGTAGTTTATTCTCATAGAACGGTTATCTGATTCGGGGATTTGTAATCTCAGAATGGCTTGTTACATAATCATAGTTGCATCTCATCGAACGGTAGACTGATTCAGGGATTTGTAAGCTCAAAATTGCTTGTTACGTGATTGTAATTGAGTCTCATTAAACGGTTGACTGATCTAGTGATTTGTAAGCTCAGAATGGCTTATTACGTGATTATAACTTATTATCATCAAATGGTTGACCGATTCGGTTATTTGTAAGATCAGAATAGCTTGTTACATGATTATAGCTTATTCTCTTTGAATGTTTGGCTAATTCGGTCATTTGTAAGCTCAGAATGGCTGTTATGTGATTGTTATTGATTTTAATCAAATAGTTGACCAATTCGGTAATTTGTAAGCTCAAAATGACTTTTTACATGATTGTAGCTGATTGTCATGAAACGGTTAATAGATTCGGTGATTTGTAAGCTCAGAATGGCTTGTTACGTGATTGTAGCTGATTCTTATCAAACAGTTGACCGATTCAGTGAGTTTTAAGCTCAGAATGGCTTATTACTTTATTGTAATTGATTCTCATTGAACGGTTGACCGATTTGATGATTTGTAAGCTTAGAATGGCTTGTTATGTGATTGTAATTGATTATAATTGAATAGTTGACTGCTTCGATGATTAGTAAGTTCAGAATGGCTTCTTATGTGATTGTAGCTAATTCTCATCCAACGGTTGAACGATTTAGCAATTTGTAAGCTCAGAATGGCTTGTTATGTGATTATTATTGATTCTAATCGAATTGTTGACCGATTCGGTGATTTGTAAGCTCAGAATGGCTTGTTACATGATTGTAGTTGATTGTCATTGAATGGTTGACTAATTCAGTGAATTGTAAGTTTAGAATAGCTTGTTACGTGATTGTAGCTCATTCTGATCAAACGGTTCACTGATTTGGTGATCTATAAGCTCAAAATGGCTTGTTATATGATTGTTATTGATTCTAATTAAACGGTTGACCGATTTAGTGATTTGTATTCTCAGAATGGCTTGTTACATGATTGTAATTGATTTTCATTGAATGGTTGACTGTTTCAGTGATTTGTAAGCTCAAAATGCCTTGCTATGTGATTATAATTGATCATAATTGACCAGTTGACCGATTCGGTGATTTGTAAGCTCAGAATAGCTTTTTACGTGATTGTAATTGATTATAATTGAACGGTTGACAGATTCACTGATTTGTAAGCTTAGAATGGCTTGTTACATGATTGTAGTTTATTCTCATCGAACGGTTGACTGATTCAGTGATTTGAAAGCTCAGAATGGCTTGTTACGTAATTGTAGCTGATTCTCATCGAACAGTTGACAGATTCGATGATTTCTAAGCTCAAAATCGCTTCTTACGTGATTGTAATTGACTCTCATCGAATGGTTGACTGATTTGGTGATTTGTAAGCTCAGAATGGCTTGTTGTGTGATTGTAATTGATTATAATTGAACGGTTGACCGCTTCGGTGATTAGTAAGTTTAGAATGACTTATTACATGATTGTAGTTGATTCTCATCCAATGGTTGAACGATTCAGTGATTTGTAAGCTTAGAATAGCTTGTTATATGATTATTATTGATTCTAATTGAACGGTTGACTGATTCAGTGATTTGTAAGCTCACAATGGATTGTTACATGATTGTAGCTGATTCTCATTGAATGGTTGATCGATTCGGTGATTTCTAGCTTCAAAATGACTTGTTACGTGATTGTAGCTGATTCTGATCGAACGGTTGACCGATTGGGTGATTTGTAAGCTCATAATGGCTTGTTATGTGATTGTTATTGATTTTAATTGAATTTGTAAGCACAAAATGACTTGTTACATGATTGTAACTGATTATCATCAAATGGTTGACCGATTCGGTGATTTGTAAGCTTATAATGGCTTGTTACATGATTGTAGCTAATTCTTATGGAATGGTTGACCTATTCATTGATTTGTAATCTCATAATGGCTTGTTATGTGATTGTAATTGATTCTCATTAAATAGTTGACCGCCTCAGTGATTTTTAAGCTCAGAATGACTTATTATTTGATTGTAATTGATTATAATTGAACGGTTGACCGCTTTGGTGATTTATAATTTTAGCCTCTTACGTGATTTTAGTTGATTCTCATCTAACAATTAAATGATTCAGAGATTTGTAAGCTTAGAATGGCTTGTTATGTGATTGTTATTTATTTTAATCGAATAGTTCACCGATTTGGTGATTTGTTAGCTCAGAATGGATTGTAACCTAATTGTAATCGATTGTCATCAAACAGTTGTTTGATTCGGTGATTTGTAAGCTCAAAATGGCTTATTACGTGATTGTAGCTGATTCTCATTGAATGGCTGACCTATTCGATGATTTCTAAGCTTAGAATGGCTTGTTATATGATTGTAATTGATTCTCATCAAATGGTCGACCGCTTTGGTGATTTGTAAGCTCATAATGGCTTGCTACATGATTGTAGCTTTTTCTCATCGAACCTTTGACCGATTCTGTCATTTGTAAGCTCATAATGGCTTGTTATGTGATTGTTATTGATTCTAATCAAACGGTTGACCAATTCGGTGATTTGTAAGCTTAGAATGACTATTTACGTGATTGTAGCTGATTCTCATCGAATGGTTGATAGATTCAGTGATTTCTAACCTCAGAATGGCTTGTTACATGATTATAGCTGATTTTTATCGAACGGTTGACCGATTCAGTGATTTTTAAGCTCAGAATGGCTTATGACGTGATTGTAATTGATTCTCGTTGAACAGTTGACTGATTCGGTGATTTGTAAGCTCAAATTGGCTTGTTATATGATTGTAATTGATTATAATTGAATGGTTAACAGCTTTGATGATTTGTAACTTTAGAATGGCTTGTTACGTGATTGTAGTTGATTCTCATCCAACGGTTGAACAATTCAGCCATTTGTAAGCTCAGAATAGTTTGTTATGTGATTGTTATTGATTCTCATCGAACGGTTGACTGATTTGATGATTTGTAAGCTCAGAATGGCTTGTTACATGATTGTAGCTGATTCTCATTGAACGGTTGACCAATTCAGAGATTTGTAAGTCCAGAATGGCTTGTTATGTGATTGTAGCTGATTCTCATCAAACAGTTGAATGAGTCAGTGATTTGTAAACTTAGAATAGCTTGTTATGTGATTGTTATTGATTCTAATTGAACGGTTGACTGATTCAGCTATTTGTAAGCTCAGAATGGCTTGTTACATGATTGTAGCTGATTCTCATTGAATGGTTGATCGATTCGGTAATTTGTAAGTTCAGATTGGCTTATTATGTGATTGTAGCTTATTCTCATCAAACTGTTAAATGATTTTGTGATTTATTAGCTTAGAATGGCTTGTTATGTGATTGTTATTAATTCTAATCAAACTGTTGACCGATTAGGTGATTTGTAAGCTCATTATAGCTTGTTACATGATTGTAATTGATTATCATCAAATGGTTGACTGATTTTGTGATTTGTAAGCTTAGAATGGCCTGTTACGTTATTGTAGTTTATTCTCATCGAACAGTTGACCGATTCGGTGATTTGTAAGCTCAAAATAGCTTGTTACATAATTGTAGCTGATTCTCATCAAACGACAGACCGATTCGGTGATTTGTAAGATCAAAATTGCTTGTTACATGATTGTAATTGATTCTCATTGAATGGTTGACCGATCTAGTGATTTGTAAGCTTAGCATGACTTGTTACGTGATTGTAGTTGATTATCATCGAATGGTTGACCTATTCGGTGATTTGTAAGCTCAAAATAGCTTCTTATGTGATTGTAATTGATTCTCATCGATCGGTTGACTGCTTCGGAGATTTGTAAGCTCAGAATAGCTTATTACATGATTGTAGCTTATTCTCATCAAAAGTTTGATCGATTCAGTCATTTGTAAGCTCAGAATGGCTTGTTATTTATTCTAATCGAACGGTTGACCAATTCAGTGATTTGTAAGCTCAGAATAGCTTTTTAAGTGATTGTAGCTGATTCTCATCAAATAGTTGACAAATTCAGTGATTTGTAGGATCAAAACTGCTTGTTACCTGAATGTAGTAGATTGTTATCGAACGGTTGACCGATTTGGTGATTTCTAAGCTCAGAATGGCTTGTTACATGATTGTAATTCATTCTCATCGAACTGTTGACTAATTCCTTCATTTTTAAGTTCAAAATGGCTTGCTACATGTTTGTAGCTAATTTTCATTGAACGGTTGATCGATTCGGTGATTTGTAAGTTTAGAATGGCTTGTTACATGATTCTGGCTAATTCTCATCGAACGGTTGAACGATTTGGTGATTTGTAAGCTCAGAATGGCTAGTTATGTGATTGTTATTAATTCTAATCAAATAGTTGACTGATTCGGTGACTTGTAAGCTCAGAATGGCTTGTTACGTGATTGTAATTGATTGTCATCAAACAGTTAACCAATTCCTTGATTTGTAAGCTCAGTATGACTTGTTACGTGATTGTATTTCATTCTTATCAAACGGTTGACCAATTCGGTGATTTGTAAGCTTAGATTGACTTGTTACATAATTATAGCTGAGTCTCTCGAATAGTTGACCAATTCAGTGATTTGTAAGGTCAAAATTGCTTGTTACATGATTATAATTAATTCTCATTGAACGGTTGACCAATCCAGTGATTTGTAAGCTCAAAATGGCTTGTTGCGTGATTGTAATTAATTGTCATCAAACGGTTGACCGATTCGGTGATTTGTAAGCTCAGAATGGCTTGTTACGTGATTGTAGCTAATTCTCATTGAATGGTTGACCTATTCAATGATTTGTAAGCTTAGATTGACTTGTTATGTGATTGTAATTGATTCTCATTGAACGGTTAACCACTTTGGTGATTTTTAAGCTTAAAATGGCTTGTTACGTGATTGTAACTGATTATCATCAAACAGTTGATCGATTCGGTGATTTGTAATCTCATAATGGCTTGTTATGTGATTGTAGCTGATTCTTATCGAATGGTTGACCTATTCAGTGATTTGTAAGCTCAGAATGGCTTGTTATGTGATTGTAATTGATTCTCATCGAATGGTTGATTGGTTCGGTGTTTTGTAAGCTCAGAATGACTTGTTACATGATTATAGCTTATTCTCATCAAACGTTTGACTGATTTGGTGATTTGTAAACTCAGAATGGCTTGTCACGTGATTGTAATTGATTCTCATTGAATAGTTGACTGATTCGGTGATTTGTAAGGTCAAAATGGCTTGTTATGTGATTGTAATTTATTATAATTGAATGGTTGACCGCTTCGATAATTTTTAAGTTCAAAATGGCTTGTTACATGATTGTAGCTTATTGTCATCGAAGGGTTGATCACTTCGGTGATTTGTAAGTTCAGAATGGCTTGTTACGTGATTATAGCTGATTCTCATCCAAGGGTTGAATGATTCAGCAATTTGTAAGCTAAGAATAGCTGGTTATGTGATTGTTATTGATTCTCATTGAATGGTTGATCGATTCAGTGATTTGTAAGCTCAGAATGACTTGTTACATGATTGTAGTTGATTCTCATTGAACGGTTGGCTGATTTGGTGATTTGTAAGTTCAAAATGCCTTGTTACATGATTGTTATTGATTCTAAATGAACATTTTATTGATTCGGTGATTTGTAAGCTCATAATGGCTTGTTACGTGATGTTAATTAATTGTCATCGAATGGTTGACTGGTTCTGTGATTTGTAAGATCAGAATGGCTTTCTATTAGATTGTAATTGATTATCATCGAATGGTTGACCGATTATGTGATTTGTAAGCTCAGAATGGCTTGTTACGTGATTGTAATTTATTCTCATTGAACTGTTGACCGATTTGGTGATTTGTAAGCTCAAAATGGCTTGTTACATTATTATAACTGATTCTCATTGAATGGTTGACCGATCCAGTGATTTGTAAAGTTAGAACAGCTTGTTACATGATTGTAACTGATTATCATCAAACGGTTGCCCGATTCAGTGATTTGTAAGCTCATAGTGGCTTGTTATGTGATTGTAGCTGATTCTGATCAAATGGTTGACCTATCCGGTGATTTGTAAGCTTAGAATGGATTGTTACCTAATTGTAGCTAATTCTCAACAAATAGTTGACCGATTCAGTGATTTATAAGATCAAAATCACTTGTTACATGATTGTAATTGATTCTTATTGAATGGTTGACCAATCTAGTGATTTATAAACTCAAAATGTTTTGTTACGTGATTGTAACTGATTTTTAGGAAACGGTTAACCAATTCGGTGATTTGTAAGCTCATAATGGCTTGTTATGTGATTGTAGCTGATTCTCATCAAATGGTTGACCTATTCAGTGATTTGTAAGCTCAAAAAGTCTTGTTATGTGACTGTAATTGATTCTCATTGAATGGTTGACTACTTCAGTAATTTGTAAGCTCAGAATGGCTTGTTACATGATTATAGCTTATTCTCATCAAACGTTTGACCGATTTGGTCATTTGTAAGCTCAGAATGACTTGTTATGTGATTGTTATTAAATCTAATCAAATGTTTGACTGATTCAGTGAATTGGAAGCTCAGAATGGCTTTTTACATGATTGTAGCTGAGTCTCATCAAACGATTGACAGATTCGGTGATTTGTAACTTCAGAATAGCTTGTAATATGATTGTAGTTGATTTTTATTGAATGGATGATTGATTTGGTCATTTCTAAGCTCATAATACCTTGTTACATGATTGTAATTGATTCTCATCGAACGGTTGACCGATTCGGTGATTTGTAAGCTTAGAATGGCTTGTTATGTGATTGTAATTGATTAGAATTGAATGGTTGACTGCTTCCATGATTTGTAAGCTCAAAATGGCTTGTTATGTGATTGTTATTGATTCTAATCGAATGGTTTACCGATTCGGTGATTTGTAAGCTCTGAATGGCTAGTTACATGATTGTAGCTAATTCTCATTGAATAGTTGACCAATTCAGTGATTTGTAAGTTAAAAATAGCTTGTTACATGATTGTAGCTGATTCTCATCGAAAGGTTGAATGATTCAATGATTTGTAAGCTCAGAATGAATTTTTATGTGATTGTTATTCATTCTAATCTAATGGTTGACAGATTCGGTGATTTGTAAGCTCAGAATTATTTGTTACATTATTGTAATTGATTGTAGCTGATTCTCATCGAATGGTTGACCTATTCGGTGATTTGTAAGCTCAAAATGGCTTGTTATGTGATTGTAATTGATTCTCATTGAACGGTTCACTGCTTCCATAATTTGTAAGCTTAGAATGGCTTGTTAAATGATTGTAGATTATTCTCATCAAACGTTTGATCGATTTGGTTATTTGTAAGCTCACAATCATTTGTTATGTGATTGTTATTGATTCTAATCGAACAATTGACTGATTTGGTGATTTGTAAGCTCAGAATGGCTTTTTACGTGATTGTAGCTGATTCTCATTGAATGGTTGACAGATTCAATCATTTGTAAGCTCAGAATGGCTTGCTACGTGATTGTAGCTGATTCTCATTGAACGGTTGACCGATTCAGTAATTTGTAAGTTCAGATTGGCTTGTTATGTGATTGTAGCTTATTCTCATTAAAAGATTGACTGATTCGATGACTTGTAAGCTCAGAATGGCTTGTTACGTGATTGTAGTTTATTCTCATCAAACGGTTGACCAATTCAGAGATTAAGCTTAGAATGGCTTGTTACGTAATTGTAGCTGATTCTCATCAAACAGTCGACCAATTCTGTTACTTGTAAGCACAAAATCACTTGTTATGTGATTGTTATTGATTCTAATTGAATAGTTGACCGATTCGATGATTTGTAAGCTCAGAATAGCTTGTTACATGATTGTAGTTGATTCTCATTGAATGGTTGACTGATTCGGTGATTTGTAAGTTTAGAATAGCTTGTTACATGATTCTAGTAGTTTCGCATTGAACGGTTGAACAATTCGGTGATTTGTAAGCTCTGAATGGCTTGTTATGTGATTGTTATTGACTCTAATGGAACGGTTGACCCATTCTGTGATTTGTAAGCTAAGAATTGCTTGTTACGTGATTATAATTGATTATCATCAAATGGTTGACCAATTCGATGATTTGTAAGCTCAGAATGGCTTGTTACGTGATTGTAGTTTATTCTCATTGAACGGTTGACCGATTCGGTGATTTGTAAGCTCAGAATGGCTTTTTATGTGATTGTTATTGACTCTAATTGAACAGTTGACTGATTCAGTGATTTGTAAGCTCAGAATGGCTTGTATGTGATTCTAATTGATTGTCATCAACGGTTGACCGATTTAGTGATTTGTAAGCTCAGAATGACTTGTTATGTGATTTGAGTTTATTCTCATCGAACAGTTGACCGATTTTGTGATTTGTAAGCTTAGAATGGCTTGTTACGTAATTGTAGCTGATTCTCATCAAAATGGCTGATGGATTCGGTGATTTGTAAGCTCAAAATCACTTGTTATGTGATTGTGATTGATTCTCATTGAACGGTTGATCAATTCAGTGTTTTGTAAGCTTAGAATGACTTGTTACATAATTGTGGTTGATTCTCATCGAATAGTTGAATGATTCAGTGGTTTGTAAGCTCATAATAGCTTGTTATGTGATTGTTATTGACTCTAATCGAACGGTTGACTGATTCAGTGATTTGTAAGCTCAAAATGACTTATTACGTAATTGTAATTGATTGTCATCGAACGGTTGACCGATTTGGTGATTTGTAGGCTCAGAATGCCTTGTTATAGGATTGTAGTTTATTCTCATCAAACGGTTGACCGATTCGATGATTTGTAAGCTCAAAATGGCTTGTTATGTGATTGTAACTGATTGTCATCAAACGGTTGACCGGTTTGGTGATTTGTAAGCTCAAAATAGCTTGTTACATGATTGTAGCTGATTCTCATCAAATGGTTGACCTATTTAGCGATTTGTAAGCTCATAATGGCTTTTTATGTGATTGTAATTGGTTCTCATTGAACAGTTGACCGCTTCGATGATTTGTAAACCCAGAATGGCTTGTTACATGATTGTAGCTTATTCTCATTGAATGTTTGACCGATTTGGTCATTTCTAAGTTCAGAATGGCTTGTTATGTGATTGTTATTGATTCTAATCAAACGGTTGACTGATTCGGTGGTTTGTTAGTTTAGAATGGCTTTTTACATGATTTTACCCGATTCTCATCAAACAGATGATAGATTTGGTGATTTATAAGCTCAGAATGGCTTGTGACGTGATTATAGCCGATTATTATCGAACGATTGACCGATTAGGTCATTTCTAAGCTCATAATGGCTTGTTACATGATTGTAATTGATTATCATCAAATAGTTGACCGATTCAGTGATTTGTAAGCTCAGAATGGCTTGTTACATGATTGTAGTTTATTTTCATCAAACGGTTGACCATTTCGATAATTTGTAAGCTCAGAATGACTTGTTACGTAATTGTAGCTGATTCTCATCGATTGGTTGACCGATTCGGTGATTTGTAAGCTCAAAATCACTTGTTACCTAATTGTAGCTGATTCTCATCGAATGGTTAACCTTTTTGGTGATTTGTAAGCTCAGAATGGCTTGTTATGTGTTTGTAGTTGATGCTCATTAAATGATTGACCACTTTGGTGATTTGTAAGCTCATAATGGCTTGTTACTTGATTGTAGCTTATTATTGTTGAATGTTTGACCGATTCGGTCATTTGTAAGCTCAAAATGGCTTGTGATGTGATTGTTATTGATTCTAATCAAATGGTTGACATATTGGGTGATTTGTAAGCTCAGAATGACTTTTTACGTGATTGTAGCTGATTCTCATCGAACGGTTGATAGATTCAGTGATTTATAAGCTTAGAATGGCTTGCTACATGATTGTAGCTAATTCTTATCGAACGGTTGACCGATTTAGTGATTTCTAAGCTTAGAATGTCTTGTTACATGATTGTAATTGATTCTTATCAAACAGTTGACCAATGTGGTGATTTGTATGCCCAGAATGGCTTGCGGTGTGATAATAATTGATTATAATTGAATGATTGACCGCTTCAATGATTTCTAAGTTTAGAATGGCTTGTTACATGATTGTAGCTAATTCTCATCCAAGGGTTGAACGATTCAGTGATTAGTAAGCTCAGAATGGCTTGTTATGTGATTGTTATTGTTTGTAATCAAACGGTTGATCGAATCGGTGATTTGTAAGCTCAGAATGACTTGTTACATGATTGTAGGTGATTCTCATAGAACAGTTGACCAATCCAATGACTTGTAAGCTCAAAATAGCTTGTTACATGATTGTAACTAATTGTCATCAGATAGTTAACTGGTTTGGTGATTTGTAAGCTCAAAATGACTTGTTACGTGATTGTAGCTGATTCTTATCAAACGGTTGACCGATTTGGTGATTTATAAGCTTAGAATGGCTTGTTACATTATTATAATTGATTCTCATTGAACGGTTGACCGATTCGATAATTTGTATGCCTAGAATTGCTTGTTATGTGATTGTAATTGATTATAATTGAATGGTTCACCACTTCAGTGATTTGTAAATTCAAAATTGCTTGTTACATGATTGTAGCTGAGAATCTAAGGGTCAAATAATTCGATGATTTTTAAGCTTAGAATGGCTTGTTATGTTATTGTTATTGATTCTAATCAAATGGTTGACCAAGTCAGTGATTTGTAAGCTCAGAATGACTTGTTACATGATTATAGCTTATTCTCATTGAACGGTTCACTGATTCGGTGATTTGTAAGTTCAGAATGGCTTCAATGATTTGTAAGCTCAGGATGGCTTGTTATGTGATTGTAATTGATTCTCATTGAACGGTCAATCGATCAATTATAATCAAGTGATTTTGAGCTTAAAAATTCACTGAATCGGTCAACCATTCGATGAGAATCAGCTACAATTACATAACAAGCCATTCTAAGATTACAAATCACTAAATCGGTCAACTGTTTGACGAGAATCAATTACAATCACATAACAAGTCATTTTGTGCTCACAAATCACTGAATATGTCAACCATTCGATGAGCATCAGCTAGAATCACGTAACAAGCCATTCTGAGCTTACAAATCACCGAATCGGTCAACTATTTGATGACAATCAGTTATAATCACGTAACAAGTCATTCTGAGCTTACAAATTATTAGATCGGTCAACCGTTCAATGAGAATCAATTACAATCATGTAACAAGTGATTTTGAGCTTACAAATTACCGAATTGGTCAACCATTCGATAAAATCAGCTACAATTACGTAAGAAGCCATTCCAAGCATACAAATCACTGAATTGATTCTCATTGAACAGTTGACTGATCCAGTGATTTGTAAGCTTAGAATGGCTTGTTACATGATTATAATTAATTGTCATCAAACGGTTGACCAATTCAGTGATTTGTAAGCTAAGAATGGCTTGTTACGTGATTGTAACTGATTCTCATCGAATGGTTGACCTATTTGGTGATTTGTAAGCTCAGAATGGCTTGTTATGTGATTGTAATTGATTCTCATCAAATGGTAATCAATTATAATCAAGTGATATTGAGCTTAAAAAATCACCGAATCGGTCAACCATTCAACGAAAATTAGCTACAATTACATAACAAGCCATTCTAAGATTATAAATCACCAAATCGGTCAACCGCTCGATGAGAATAAACTACAATCACGTAACAAGCCATTCTGAGCTTACAAATCACTAAATCGGTCAACCGTTCAATGAAAATCAATTACAATCACGTAACATGCCATTCTGAGCTTACAAATTACTGAATCGTTCAACCATTCGATGAGAATCAGCTACAATCATGTAACAATCTATTCTGACCTTACAAATCACCAAATCGGTCAACAGTTCAATGAGAATCAGCTATAATCATTTAACAAGCCATTTTGAGCTTTCAAATCACTGAATCGGTCAATCATTTGATTAGAATCAATAACAATCATATAACAAGCCATTCTGAGCTTACAAATTAGTGAATCATTCAATCATTGGATGAGAATCAGTTACAATCATGTAACAAGCCATTTTGAGCTTAAAAATCACTGAATCAGTCAACCGTTTGATTAGAATCAATAACAATCACATAACAAGCCATTCTGAGCTTACAAATTGCCAAATTGTTCAACCGTTGGATGAGAATTAGCTACAATCACGTAACAAGCCATTCTTAACTTACAAATCACTGAATCAGTCAACCATTCAATGAGAATAAACTACAATAAAGTAACAAGCTATTCTAAGCTTACAAATCACCGAATCGGTCAACCGTTCGATGACAATCAATTACAATCATGTAACAAGCTATTCTAAACTTACAAATAACTGAATCGGTCAACCGTTCGATTAGAATCAATAATAATCACATAACAAGCCATTCTGAGCTTACAAATCACTGAATTATTCAACCGTTTGATGAGAATCAACAACAATCACGTAACAAGCCATTATGAACTTGGCAAATCATCGAATCAGTCAACTGTTCAATGAGAATCAGCTACAATCATGAGCTCATTCTTATCGAACGGTTGATCGATTCGGTGATTTCTAAGCTCAGAATGGCTTTTTATGTGATTGTAATTGATTCTCATCAAATAGTTGACCAATTCGGTGATTTGTAAGCTCAGAATGATTTGTTACATGATTGTAATTGATTTTCATTGAACGGTTGACCAATTCGGTGATTTGTAAGCTTAGAATGGCTTGTTATGTGATTATAGTTTATTCTCATCGAACGGTTGATTGATTTGGTGATTTGTAAGCTCTGAATGGCTTGTTACATAATTGTAGCTGATTCTCATTGAACGGTTGACTGATTTGGTGATTTGTAAGCTCAAAATCGCTTGTTACATGATTGTAATTGATTCTCATTGATTTGTAAGCTCAGAATGGCTTGTTACATGATTCTAACTGATTATCATCAAACTATTGACCAATTCGATGATTTGTAAGTTCAAAAGGGCTTGTTACATGATTGTAGCTGATTCTCATTGAACAGTTGAATGATTCGGTGATTTGTAAGCTAAGACTGGCTTATTATGTGATTATTATTAATTTTAATCGAATGGTTGAGTGCTTCAGTGATTTGTAAGTTCAAAATGGCTTGTTATGTGATTCTAGATAATTCTCATCCAACGGTTGAATGATTTGGCAGTTTGTAAGCTCAGAATGGCTTGTTATGTGATTGTTATTGATTCTAATCAAATGGTTGACTGATTCAGTGATTTGTAAGCTCAGAATGAGTTGTTACATGATTGTAGCTAATTCTCATTGAACGGTTGACTGATTTGGTGATTTGTAAGTTCAGAATGACTTGTTACGTGATTGTAGCTAATTTTTAATGCACGGTTGAATGTTCAGTGATTTGTAAGCTTGGAATGGCTTGTTATGTGATTGTTATTGATTCTAATCAAATGATTGACTGATTCGGTGATTTGTAAGCTCAGAATAGCTTGTTACGTGATTGTTATTGAATGGTTGACCGATTCGGTGATTTGTAAGCTAAGAATGGCTTGTTATGTGATTGTAGTTTATTCACATCGAACGGTTGACCGATTTAGTAATTAAGCTCTGAATATCTTGTTACGTAATTGTAGCTGATTCTCATCAAACGGTTGACTGATTTGGTTATTTGTAAGCTCAAAATTGCTTGTTAGATTATTGTAATTGATTCTCATTGAACGGTTGACCGATCCAATAATTTTTAAGCTCATAATGGTTTGTTACGTGATTGTAACTGATGTAGTGATTTGTAAGCTCAAAATTTTTTGTTACGTGATTGTAATTGATTTTCATTCAACGGTTGATTGATCCAGTGATTTGTAAGCTTAGAATGGCTTGTTACATGATTGTAGTTAATTCTCAACGAACGGTTGAATGTTCGGTGATTTGTAAGTTTAGAATGGCTTGTTATTGATTCTAATCAAACGGTTGACTGATTCGGTGATTTGTAAGCTTAGAATAGCTTGTTACGTGATTGTAATTGATTGTTATCGAATGGTTGACCGATTCAGTGATTTGTAAGCTAAGAATGGCTTGTTATGTGATTGTAGTTTATTCACATCGAACGGTTTACTGATTCAGTGATTAAGCTTAGAATATCTTGTTACATAATTATAGCTTATTCTCATTGAACGGTTGACTGATTCAGTTATTTGTAAGCTCAAAATCGCTTGTTACATTATTATAATTGATTCTCATTGAACGGTTGACCGATCCAGTGATTTTTAAGCTCAGAATGGCTTGTTATGTGATTGTAATTGATTTAGTGATTTGTAAGCTCAAAATCGCTTGTTATGTGATTGTAATTGATTTTCATTGAACGGTTGATTGATCAAGTGATTTGTAAGCTTAGAATGGCTTGTTACATGATTGTAACTGATTATCATCAAATGGGTGACCAATTTGGCAATTTGTAAGCTCAGAATGACTTTTTACATGATTCTAACTAATTCTCATCGAATGGTTAACCTATTCGGTGATTTGTAAGCTCAGAATGGCTTGTTATGTGATTATAATTGATTCTCATTGAATGGTTGACCGCTTCAGTGATTTGTAAGCTCAGAATGGCTTGTTACATGATTGTAGCTTATTCTCATCGAAGGTTTGACCGATTCGGTTATTTGTAAGCTCAAAATGGCTTGTTATGTGATTGTTATTGATTCTAATTGAACCGTTGTCCGATTCAGTGATTTGTAAGCTCAAATTGACTTGTTACATGAATGTAGCTGATTCGTATGGAATGGCTGACTGATTCGGTGATTTGTAAGTGCAAAATTGCTTGTTACCTGATTGTAATTGTTTCTCATTGAACGGTTGACTGATCCAGTGACTTGTAAGCTCAGAATGGCTTGTTATGTGATTGTAATTGATTATCATCAAACGTTTGATTGATTTGATGATTTATAATTTGTTATGTGATTGTAGCTGATTCTCACCAAATGGTTGACCTATTCAAAGATTTGTAAGCTCAGAATGACTTGTTATGTGATTGTAATTGATTCTCATCGAACGGTTGACAGCTTCATTGATTTTTAAGCTCAGAATGGCTTGTTGATTGTAGCTTATTCTCATTGAACGTTTGACTAATTCGATCATTTGTAAGCTCAGAATGGCTTGTTATGTGATTCTCATCGAACGGTTGACAGATTTGGTAATTTGTAAGCTTAGAATGGCTTGTTACATGATTGTAGCTGATTCTTATTAAACGGTTGAGCGATTCAATGATTTGTAAGCTCAGAATGGCTTGTTATGTGATTGTAATTCATTCTCATTGAACAGTTGACCGACTAGTGATTTGTAAGCTTAGAATGGCTTGTTATGTGATTGTAATTGATTATAATTGAATGGTTGACCGCTTTGGTGATTTGTAAGTTCAGAATGGCTTTTTATGTGATTGTAGCTGATTCTCATACAACGATTGAACAATTTGATGATTTGTAAGCTCAAAATGGCTTGTTATGTGATTGTTATTGATTTTAATCAAACAGTTGATCGATTCGGTGACCTGTGAGCTCAGAATGACTTGTTACATGATTGTAGCTTATACTCATCGAATGTTCGACTGATTCAGTCATTTGTAACCTAAGAATGGCTTTTTATGTGATTGTTATTGATTCTAATCAAACGGTTGACTTGTTACGTGTTTGTAGCTGATTCTTATAGAACAGTTGACCGGTTCGGTGATTTCTAAGCTAAGAATGGCTTGTTAGGTGATTTTAATTGATTCTCATCGATCGGTTGACCGATTCTGTGATTTATAAGATTAGAATGGCTTTTTAAGAGATTCTAATTGATTATAATTGAATGGTTGACCACTTCGGTGATTTGTAAGCTTAGAATGGTTTGTTACGTGATTGTAGCTGATTCTCACCAAACGGTTGAATGATTCAGCAATTTATAAGCTCAGAATGGCTTGTAATGTGATTGTTATTGAATCTACTCATATGATTGACCGATTTGGTGATTTGTAATTTCAGAATAGCTTGTGACATGATTGTAGCTGATTCTCATCGAAGAGTTGAACGATTCGGTGATTCTTAAGCTCAGAATGGCTTGTTACGTGATTGTAGTTTATTCTCATCAAATAGTTAACCAAATCAGTAGTTTGTAAGCTCAGAATGGCTTGTTACATAATTGTAGCTAATTCTGATCAAACGGTTGACCGATTCGGTGATTTGTAAGCTCAAAATGACATATTACGTGATTGTAATTGATTTTTATTGAATGGTTGACCAATCTAGTGATTTGTAAGCTTAGAATGGCTTGTTACGTGATTGTAACTGATTGTCATCAAATGGTTGACTGATTTGGTGATTTGTAAGCTTAGAATGGCTTGTTACGTGATTGTAGCTGATTCTCATCGAATGGTTGACCTATTCGGTTATTTGTAAGCTCAAAATGGCTTGTTATGAGATTGTAATTGATTCTCATCAAATGGTTGACCACTTCGGTGATTTGTAAACTCAGAATGGCTTGTTATGTGATTTTAATTGATTTTCATCAAACGGTTGCTTGATTCAGTGATTTGTAAGCTTAGAATAGCTTGTTACATGATTGTAATTGATTCTCATTGAACGGTTGACTGATTCAGTGATTTGTAAGCTCATAATAGCTTGTTATGTGATTGTAATTTATTATAATTGAATGGTTGACCGCTTTGGTGATTTGTAAGTTCAAAATGGCTTGTTACGTGATTGTAGCTGATTCTCGTCCAATGGTTGAATGATTCAGCAATTTGTAAGCTTAGAATGGCTTGTTATATGATTGTTATTGATTCTAATCAAATGATTCACCAATTCGGTGATTTGTAAGCTCAAACTAGCTTGTTACATGATTGTAACTTATTCTCATTGAACGGTTGACCGATTTGGCGATTTGTAAGCTCAGAATGGCTTGTTACATGATTGTAGCTGATTCTCATCGAATGGTTGACCTGTTCTATGATTTGTAAGCTTAGAATGGCTTTTTATGTGATTGTAATTGATTCTCATCAAATGGTTGACCGCTTCGGTGATTTGTAAGCTCAGAATGGCTTGTTACATGATTGTATCTTATTCTTATCGAACGTTTCATAGATTGAGTCATTTTTAAACTCAAAATGGCTTGTTACGTGATTGTAGAAGATTTTCATCCAATGGTTGAATGATTCAGTGATTTGTAAGCTTAGAAAGTCTTGTTATGTGATTATTATTGATTTTAATCGAACGATTGACTGATTTAGTGATTTGTAATCTCAGAATGGTTTCTTACATGATTGTCACTGATTCTCATCGAACGGTTGAAGGATTTGATTATTTGTTAGCTCAAAATGGCTATTTATGTGGTTGTTATTGATTTTGATCAAACGGTTGACTAATTTGGTGATTTGTAAGCTCAGAATGGCTTCTTACGTGATTGTAATTGATTGTCATCGAACAGTTGACTGATTTGGTGATTTGTAAGCTCAGAATGGCTTCTTATGTGATTGTAATTGATTGTCATCAAACGGTTGACTGAGTCAGTGATTTGTAAGTTTAGGATGGCTTGTTACATGATTTTAGTTTATTCTCATTGAAGGGTTGATCGATTCAGTGAATTGTAAGCTCAGAATGGCTTGTTACATGATTATAGCTGATTCGCATCGAATGGTTGAATTATTCAGTGATTTGTAAGCTCAGAATGACTTGGTATGTGATTGTTATTGATTATAATCAAACTGTTGACCGTTTCGGTGATTTGTAAGCTCAAAATGGCTTGTTATTTGATTGTAATTGATTCTCATCAAACGGTTGATAGATTCAGTGATTTGTAAGCTTAGAATGGCTTGTTACATGATTGTAGCTTAATCTCATCGAATGTTTGACCGATTCGGTCATTTGTAAGCTCAGAATGGCTTGTTATGTGATTGATAATAAGCCATTCTGAGCTTACCAATGACAAAATCAGTCAAACATTCAATGAGAATAAGCTACAATCATGTAACAAGCCATTTTGACCTTAAAAATCATTGAAGTGATCAACCATTCGATGAGAATTAATTACAATCAAATAACAAGCCATTTTGAGCTTACAAATCACCGAATAGGTCAACCATTTGATGAGAATTAGCTACAGTCACATAACAGGCCATTCTAAGCTGACAAAACACTGAATCAGTGAACCGTTTGATGATAATCAGTTACAATCATGTAACAAGCCATTTTGAGCTCACAAATCACCAAATCAAGCAACTGTTTGATGACAATCAATTACAATCATGTAACAAGCCATTCTGAGCTTAAAAATTACTAGTTCAATCAACCGTTCAATGAAAATCAATTACAATCACGTAACAAGTGATTTTGAGCTTACAAATCACCAAATTGGTCAGTCGTTTGATGAGAATCATGTACAATTACGTAACAGGCCATTCTGAGCTTACAAATCACTGAATCGGTGAATCATTTGATGAGAATAAACTACAATCACATAACAAGCCATTTTGAGCTTACAAATCACCGAATCATTCAACCGTTCGATAAGAATCAACTACAATCATGTAACAAGCCATTATGAACTTACAAATCACCGAATCGGTCAACCGTTTAATGAGAATAAGCTATAATCATGTAACAATCCATTATGAGCTTACAAATCACTGAATCGGTCAACTGTTTGATTAGAATCAATATCAATCAAATAACAAGTCATTTTGAGGTTACAAATCACTGAATCATTCAACTGTTGGATGAGAATCATCTACAATCATGTAACAAGCCATTCTAAACTTACAAATTACTAAAGCGGTCAACCATTCAATTATAATCAATTACAATCACATAGAAAGCTATTTTGAGCTTACAAATCGTCGAATAGATCAACCATTCCATGAGAATTAATTACAATCACATAACAATCCATTCTCAGGTTAGAAATCACCGAGTCAATCAACCGTTTGATAAGAATCAGGTACAATCATGTAACAAGCCATTCTGAGCTTATAAATCACTGAATTTGTCAACCATTCGATGAGAATCAGCTACAATCACATAAAAAGCCATTCTGAGCTTACAAATCACCGAATCGGTCAACCGTTCAATTAGAATCAATAAAAATCACATAACAAGAGATTGTGAGATTACAAATGACCGAATCAGTCAAATGTTTGATGAGAATAAGCTACAATCATGTAACAAGCCATTCTGAGCTTACAAATCACTGAAGCAGTCAACCATTCGATGAGAATCAATTACAATCACATAACAAGCCATTCTGAGCTTACAAATCACCAAATAGGTCAACCATTTGATGAGAATCATTTACAATCACGTAACAAGCTATTCTGAGCTTACAAATCATCAAATCGGTCAACCATTTGATGACAATCACGTAACAAGCCATTCTGAGCTTACAAATAACTGTAGCGATCAACCATTTGATGACAATCACGTAACAAGCTGTTTTGAGCTTAAAACTCACCGAATCGGTCAACCGTTCGATGAGAATAAACTACAATCATGTAAAAAGCCATTATGAGCTTACAAGTCACCGAATCAGTCAACCGTTCGATGACAATAAATTACAATCACGTAATATGCTATTCTGAGCTTACAAATCATGGAATCAGTCAACCGTTCGATTAGAATCTATAACAATCACATAACAAGCCATTCTAAGCTTGTTTACATGATTATAGCTTATTCTCATTGAACGTTTGACTGATTCGGTAATTTGTAAACTCAATATGGCTTGTTATGTGATTGTTATTTTTTCTAATCGAACAATACACCGATTCGGTGATTTATAAGCTTAGAATGGCTTTTTAAGTGATTGTAGCTGATTCTCATCGAACGGTTGATCGATTCAGTGATTTGTAAGCGCAGAATGGATTTTTAAGTGATTGTAGTTGATTCTCATTGAACGGTTGACAGATTCAGTGATTTGTAAGCTAACAATAGTTTTTTATGTGATTGTAGTTGATTCTTATCAAACGGTTGACCGATTCAGTGATTTTTAAGCTCAAAATGGCTAGTTACATGATTGTAATTTATTCTCAATCAAACAGTTGACCGATTTAGTAATTTATAAGCTCATAATGGCTTGTTATGTGATTGTAATTGATTATAATTGAATGATTGACCGCTTTGGTGATTTGTAAGTTCAGAATGGCTTGTTATGTGATTGTTATTGATTCTAATCTAATGGTTGACCGATTCGGTGATTTGTAAGCTCAGAATGGCTTGTTATGTTATTGTTATTGATTCGAATCAAACAGTTGACCGATTCAGTGATTTGTAACCTAAGAATGGCTTATTACATGATTGTAGATAATTCTCATTGAACTGTTAACCGATTTGGTGATTTGTAAGGTCAGAATAGATTGTTACATGATTGTAGCTGATTCTCATCAAACGATTGAACGATTTGATGATTTGTAAGCTCAGAATGGCTTGTTACATGATTGTAATTGATTGTCATCAAACGGTTGACCGATTCGGTGATTTGTAAGTCCATAATGGCTTATTACATGATTGTAGTTTATTCTCATTGAGCGGTTGACCGATTCTGTGATTTGTAATCTCAGAATGGCTTGTTACATAATTGTAGTTGATTTTCATCAAATGGTTGACCGATTCAGTGATTTTGTAAGCTCAAAATCACTTGATTATAATTGATCGGTTGACCGTTCAATGAGAATCAATTACAATCACATAACAAGCCATTTTGAGCTTACAAATCACCAAATAGGTCACGCATTCGATGAGAATCATCTATAATCACTTAACAAGCCATTCATAGCTTACAAATCACCGAATTGGTCAATCGTTTGATGACAATCAGTTACAACTATGTAACAAGCCATTCTAAAGTTACAAATCACTGGATCGGTCAACTGTTCAATGAGAATCAATTACAATCATGTAACAAACTTACAAATCACCGAATCGGTCAACCGTTTGATGAGAATCAACTACAATTATGTAACAAGCCATTCAGAGCTTACAAATCACCGAATCGGTACACTGTTTGATGACAATCAGTTACAATCACGTGCAAGTCATTCTGAGCTTACAAATCACTAGAATTTTCAACCGTGCAATGAGAATCAATTACAATCATGTAACAAGTGATTTTGAGCTTACAAATCACTGAATTAGTCAATCGTTCGATGAGAATTAGCAACAATTACGTAACAAGCCATTCTGAGCTTACAAATCATCGAATCGGTCAACCGTTCAATGAGAATAAACTACAATCACCTAACAAGCCATTCTAATCTTACAAATCACCGAATCAATCAACCGTTTGATGAGAATAAACTACAATCACGTAACAAGTCATTTTGAGCTTACAAGTCATCGAATCGGTCAACCATTCGATGACAATAAATTACAATCACGTAACAAGCCATTCTGAGCTTACAAATCATGGAATTAGTCAACCATTCGATTAGAATCTATAACAATCACATAACAAGCCATTCTGAGCTTACAAATCACCAAATCATTCAACTGTTCGATGAGAATCAGCTACAATCACATAACAATCCATTCTAAACTTACAAATCACCGAATCAGTCAACTGTTCAACCGTTCGATGAGAATCAGCTACATACACGTAACAAGCCATTCTAAACTTACAAATCATCAAATCAGTGATTTGTAATCTTTGAATAGCTTGTTACGTAATTGTAGTTGATTCTCATCGAGCAGTTGACCGATTCGATGATTTGTAAGTTTGTTACATGATTGTAATTGATTGTCATTGAACGATTGACCGATCTAGTGATTTGTAAGCTTAGAATGACTTGTTACCTGATTGTAACTGATTGTCATCAAACAGTTGACCGATTCAGTGATTTGTAAGCTCAGAATGACTTGTTACATGATTGTAGCTGATTCTCATTGAATGGTTGACCTATTCGGTAATTTGTAAGCTCAGAATGGCTTACTATGTGATTGTAATTGATTCTCATCAAACCGTTGACTGCTTCGATGATTTGTAAGCTCAAAATGGCTTGTTACATGATTGTAGCTTATTCTCATCAAACATTTGACTGATTTAGTAATTTGTAAACTCAGAATGGCTTGTTATGTGATTGTTATTGATTCTAATCAAATGGTTGACCAATTTGGTGATTTGTAAGCTCACAATAGATTTTTAAGTGATTGTACCTGATTCTCATCGAACGATTGACCGATTCAGTGATTTGTAAGCTCAGAATGGATTTTTAAGTGATTGTAGTTGATTCTCATTGAATGGTTGACAGATTCAGTGATTTGTAAACTTAGAATAGCTTGTTACATGATTATAGCTAGTTCTTATCAAATGGTTGACCGATTCAGTGATTTCTAAGTTCAGAATGGCTTGTTATGTGATTGTAATTGATTATCATCGAACGGTTGACTGATTTGGTGATTTTTAAGCTCAGAATGACCTTTTATTTGATTGTAATTGATTATAATGGAACAGTTGACCATTTCGGTGATTTGTAAGTTCAGAATGGCTTGTTACATGATTGTAGTTGATTCTCATCCAACGGTTGAATGATTCGACAATTTGTAAGCTCAGAATGACTTGTTATGTGATTATTATTGATTCTAATGGAATGGTTGACTGATTCGGTGATTTAAAAGCTTAGAATGGCTTGTTACATGATTATAACTGATTCTCATTGAACAGTTGACCAACTCGGTGAGTTGTAAGTTCAAAATAGTTTATTACGTGATTGTAGCTAATTCTCATTGAATGGTTGAACGATTCAATGATTTGTAAGCTCAGAATGGCTTTTTATGTGATTGTTATTTATTCTAATCAAACGGTTAATTGATTCAGTTATTTGTAAGCTCAGAATGGCTTGTTACATGATTGTAATTGATTGTCATCGAACAATTGACTGATTCGGTGATTTGTAAGTTAAAAAATCGCTTGTTACATGATTGTAATTGATTCTCATTGAACGGTTGATCGATCGAGTGATTTGTAAGCTCAAAATGACTTGTTATGTGATTGTCATCAAACGGTTGACCGATTTCGTGATTTGTAAGCTCAAAATGGCTTGTTACATGATTATAGTTGATTCTCATCGAATGAATGACCTATTCGGTGATTTGTAAGCTCAGAGTAGTTTGTTATGTGATTGTAATTGATTCTCATGAAACGGTTGACTGCATCGGTGATTTGTAAGTTTAGAATGGCTTGTTACATGATTGTAGCTTACTTAAATCAACTGTTTGATGGATTCTGTCATTTGTAAGCTCAGAATGGCTTGTTATGTGATTGTTATTGATTCTAATCAAATGGTTGACCGATTCGGTGATTTGTAAGCTCAGAATGGCTTTTTACATGATTGTGGCTGATTCTCATCGAACGATTGACTGATTCAATGATTTGTAAGCTCAGAATGGCTTTTTAAGTGATTGTAGTTGATTCTCATCGAACGGTTGATAGATTCAGTGATTTGTAAACTTAGAATGGCTTGTTATGTGATTATAATTGATTATCATCGAACAGTTGACTGAATTGGTGATTTTTAAGTTTAGAATGACTTTTTATTTGATTGTAATTGATTATAATAGAACGGTTGACCGCTTCAGTGATTTGTAAGTTTAGAATGGCTTGTTACATGATTGTAGCTGATTCTCATCTAATGGTTGAATGATTTAGCGATTTGTAAGCTCAGAATGACTTGTTATGTGATTATTATTGATTCTAATCAAACGGTTGACCGATTCGGTGATTTGAAAGCTTAGAATAGCTTGTTACATGATTGTAGCCGATTCTCATTGAACGGTTGACCGATTCAGTGATTTGTAAGCTCAAAATCGCTTGTTAAATGATTATAATTGATTCTCATTGAACGGTTGACCGATCGAGTGATTTGTAAGCTCAGAATGACTTGTTACATGATTGTCATCAAATGGTTGACAGATTCTATGATTTGTAACCTCAGAATGGCTTGTGACATGATTGTAGTTGATTCTCATCGAACGGTTGACCTATTTGGTGATTTGTAATCTCAGAGTGGTTTGTTATGTGATTGTAATTGATTCTCATGAAACGGTTGACCGCATCGGTAATTTGTAAGCTCAGAATGGCTTGTTACATGATTGTAGCTTACTTACATCAACCGTTTGACGGATTCTATCATTTGTAAGCTTAGAATGGCTTGTTATGTGATTGTTATTGATTCAAATCAAACAGTTGACCGATTTGGTGATTTATAAACTCTGAATGGCTTGTTATATGATTGTAGCTGATTCTCATTGAACGGTTGACCGATTTGGTGATTTGTAAGTTCAAAATGGCTTGTTACATGATTGTAGTTGATTCTCATCGAACGGTTGAACGAATCGGTGATTTGTAAGCTCAGAATGGCTTGTTATGTGATTGTTATTGATTCTAATTGAACGGTTGACTGATTTGGTCATTTGTAAGCTCAGAATGGCTTGTTATATGATTGTAATTGATTGTCATCAAACAGTTGACTGATTCGGTGATTTGTATGCTCAGAATGGCTTGTTACGTGATTGTAGTTTATTCTCATTGAACGGTTGACCGATTCGGTGATTTGTAAGCTTAGAATGGCTTGTTACTTAATTGTAGCTATTTCTCATCGAACGGTTGATCAATTTGGTGATTTGTAAGCACAAAATCGCTTGTTATGTGATTGTAATTGATTCTTATTGAACGGTTGACTGATCGAGTGACTTGTAAGCTCAGAATGGCTTGTTACATGATTGTAACTGATTGTCACCAAATAGTTGACCGGTTCTATGATTTGTAAACTCAGAATGACTTATTACATGATTGTAGCTGATTCTTATCGAATGGTTGAGCTATTCAGTGATTTGTAAGCGGAGAATGGCTTGTTATGTGATTGTAATTGATTCTCATCGAATGTTTGACCGCTTCGGTGATTTGTAAGCTCAGAATGGCTTGTTACTTGATTGTAGCTTATTCTAATCAAATGTTTTACCGATTTGGTTATTTGTAAGCTCATAATAGCTTGTTTTGTGATTGTTATTGATTATATTCAAACGGTTGACTGATTCTGTGATTTGTAAGTTCAGAATGGATTGTTATGTGATTGTTATTGATTCTAATCAAACAGTTGACTGATTTGGTTATTTGTAAGCTCAAAATGGCTTGTTACATGATTGTAATTGATTGTCATCGAACAGTTGACTGATTTGGTGATTTATAAGCTCAGAATGGCTTGTTACATGATTGTAGTTTATTCTCATAGAACGGTTGACCAATTCAATGATTTGTAAGCTCAGAATGGCTTGTTACATGATTGTAGCTTATTCTCATCAAACGTTTGACCGATTCAGTAATTTGTAAGCTCAGAATGGCTTGTTATGTGATTTTTATAGATTCTAAGCTCATAAGCTCATAATGGCCTTTTACATGATTGTAGCTTATTCTCATCGAAGGGTTGACAGATTTGGTGATTTGTAAGGTCATAATTGCTTCTTATGTGATTGTATCTAATTCTTATCAAATGGTTGACTGATTCAGTGATTTCTAAGCTCAGAATGGCTTGTTACATTATTGTAATTGAGTCTCATCAAATGGTTGACTGATTCAGTGATTTGTATGCCCAGAATGGCTTATTATGTGATTGTAATTGACTATAATTGAATGCTCAACCACTTCGATGATTTGTAAGTTCAAAATAGCTTGTTACGTGATTGTAGCTCATTCTCATTAAACGGTTGAATGATTCAGTGATTTGTAAGCTCATAATTGCTGGTTATTTGATTGTTATTGATTGTAATCGAATGGTTGACCGATTTGGTTATTTGTAAGTCTAGAATGGCTTGTTACGTAACTGTAATTGATTGTCATCGAACGATTGACCGATTCGGTGATTTTTAAGCTCAGAATGGCTTGTTAGGTGATTGTAGTTTACTCTATTTGAACGGTTGACTAATTTGGTTATTTTTAAGCTCAGAATGCCTTGTTACATAATTGTAGTCGATTCTCAATGAACGGTTGACTGATTCGGTGATTTGTAAGCTCAAAATTGCTTGTTACATGATTGTAATTGATTCTCATTGAACGGTTGACCGATCCAGTGATTTGTAAGCTTAGAATGGCTTCTTACATGATTATAACTGATTATCATCAAACGGTTTACCGGTTCAGTTATTTATAAGCTTAGAATGGCTTGTTACATGATTGTAGCTGATTCTCATTGAATGGTTGATGTATTCGGTGATTTGTAAGCTCAAAATGGCTTGTTATGTAATTGTAATTGATTCTCATCAAACGGTTAACCGCTTTGATAATTTGTAAGTCATAATGGCTTGTTACATGATTGTAGCTTATTCTCATGGAATGTTTGACCGATTCGATCATTTGTAAGCTCAGAATGGCTTGTTATGTGATTATTATTGATTCAAATTTTTAAGCTCATTTGTAATTGATTATCATTGAACGGTTTACTTGTTCGGTGATTTGTAAGCTCAGAATGGCTTGTTACGTGATTGTAGTTTATTATCATCGAACGATTGACTGATTCAATGATTTGTAAGCTCAGAATGGCTTGCTACGTAATTGTAGTTGATTCTCATTGATTGGTTGACCGATTCGGTGATTTGTAAGCTCAAAATCAGTTGTTACAAGATTGTAATTAATTCTGATTAAACGGTTGACCGATCCAGTGATTTGTAAGCTCAGAATGGCTTGTTATGTGATTGTAATTTATTATAATTGAACGATTGACTGCTTCGGTGATTTGTAAGATCAGAATGGCTTGTTACGTGATTGTAGTTGATTCTCATCCAACGGTTGAATGATTCAGTGATTTATCAGCTTAGAATGGCTTGTTATGTGATTGTTACTGATTTAATCAAACGTTGACCAATTCACTAATTTGTAAGCTCAGAATTGTTTGTTACGTGATTGTAGTTTATTCTCATCAAACGGTTGACTAATTAAGTGATTTGTAAGCTTCGAATGGCTTGTTACATAATTGTAAATGATTCTCATCGAACGGTTGACCACTTCGGTGATTTGTAAGCTCAGAATGGCTTGTTACATGATTGTAGCTGATTCTTATTGAATGGTTGACCGATTTGGTGATTTCTAAGCTAAGAATAGCTTGTTACATGATTGTAATTGATTTTCATCGAACGGTTGACCGATTTGGTAATTTGTAAGCTCAGAATGGCTTGTTATGTGATTGTAATTGATTATAATTGAACGGTTGACCGCTTCAGTGATTTGTAAGTTCAGAATGGCTTGTTAGATGATTGTAGCTGATTCTCATCCAATGGTTGAGAGATTCGGCAATTTGTCAGCTTAGAATGGCTTGTTATGTGATTGTTATTGATACTAATCAAACGGTTGACCAATTTGATGATTTGAAAGGTTAGAATGGCTTGTTACATGATTGGAGCTGATACTCATTGAATGGTTGACCGACTCAGTGATTTGTAAGTTCAGAATGGTTTGTTACGTGATTGTAGTTGATTCTCATCGAACGATTGAACAATTTGGTGATTTGTAAGCTCATAATTTCTTGTTATGTGATTCTGATTGTCTAATTGAACAGTTGACCGATTCAGTGATTTGTCAACTTAGAATGGCTTGTTACACAATTGTAATTGATTCTCATCAAACGGTTGACCGATTCAATGATTTGTAAGCTTAGAATGGCTTGTTACATGATTGTAGTTTATTCTCATCGAATAGTTAAATAATTCAGTGATTTGTAATCTTAGAATGGCTTGTTATGTAATTATAGCTAATTTTCATCGAATCGTTGACTGATTCAGTGATTTGTAATCTTAAAATTGCTTGTTACATGATTGTAATTGATTCTCATTAAACGGTTGACCGATCTAGTGATTTGTAAGCTCAGAATGGCTTGTTACATTATTGTAACTAATTTTCATTAAACGGTTGATCGATTCAGTGATTTGTAAGTTCAAAATGGCTTGTTACATGATTGTGGTTGATTCTCATTAAATGGTTGAATGATTCAGTGATTTGTAAGCTCAGACTGGCTTGTTATGTGATTGTTATTAATTCTAATCAAACGGTTGACCGATTCAGTGATTTGTAAGCTCAGAATGGCTTGTTACGTGATTGTAATTGATTGTCATCAAACGTTTGACCGATTCAGCAATTTTTAAGCTCATAATGGCTTGTTATGTGATTGTAGTTTATTCTCATCGAACGGTTCACTGATTTGGTGATTTGTAAGCTCAGAATGGCTTGTTACATGATTGTAGTTGATTCTCATTGAACACTTGACTAATTCAGTGATTTGTAAGTTTAGAATGGCGTGTTACATGATTGTAGCTGATTCTCATCAAACAGTTGAATGATTTGATAATTTGTAAGTTCAGAATGGCTTGTTATGTAATTATTATTGATTCTAATCGAATAGTTGACCGATTTGGTAATTTGTAAGCTCAGAATGACTTGTTACATGATTGTAATTGATTGTCATCAAATGGTTGACTGAATCGGTGATTTGTAAGTACAAATTGGCTTGTTACATGATTGTAGCTTATTCTCATCGAATGGTTGAACGATTTGGTGATTTGTAAGCTCAGAATGGTTTGTTATGTGATTTTTATTGATTCTAATCGAACGGTTGACTGAT
The DNA here is from genome assembly GCA_018584345.1 of Thuja plicata. Lineage (NCBI taxonomy): Eukaryota > Viridiplantae > Streptophyta > Pinopsida > Cupressales > Cupressaceae > Thuja > Thuja plicata. The sequence continues at coordinate 1,325,879 of MU226665.1, forward strand.
TCACTTATTTGTAAGCTCAAAATGGCTTGTTACATGACTATAATTGATTTTCGTTGAACGATTGACCGAGTCAGTGATCTGTAAGCTCAGAATGGCTTGTTAGGTGATTATAGTGTATTCTTATTGAATGGTTGATCAATTCAATGATTGGTAAGCATAGAATGGCTTGTTTCATAATTATAGTTGATTGTCATTGAACGGTTGACAAATCATCAAATCATCAATTGTTTGATGACAATAAGTTACAATCACGTAACAAGCCATTCTGAGCTTGCAAATCACTGGATCAGTCAACCATTCAATGAGAATCAGTTACAATCATGTAACAAGTGATTTTGAGCTTACAAATCATTAAATCAGTCAACCATTCAATGAGAATTAGCTATAATTATGTAACAATCCATTCTAAGCTTACAAATCACTGAATCGGTTAACCGTTTGATGAGAATAAACTACAATCCTGTAAAAAGTCATTCTGAGCTTACAAATCACCGAATCAGTCAACCGTTCAATGAAAATCAATTACAATCACGTAACAAGCCATTCTGAGCTTACAAATCACTGAATTGGTCAACCGTTTGATTATAATCAATAACAATCACATAGCAAGCCATTGTGAGCTTAAAAATTGTTGAATCATTCAACCGTTCGATGAGAATCAGCTACAATCATGTAACAAGCCATTCTGAACTTACAAGTCACCAAATAGATCAAATGTTCAATGAGAATCAACTATAATCATGTAACAAGCCATTCTAAGCTTACAAATCACTAAATCGGTCAACCGTTCAATTGGAATCAATAAAAACACATAACAAGCTATTCTGAGCTTACAAACTGTAGAATCATTCAACTGTTGGACGAGAATCAGCTACAATCACGTAACAAGCCATTTTGAACTTACAAATCACTGAAGTGGTCAACCGTTCAATTATAATCAATTACAATCACATAACAAGCCATTCTGAGCTTACAAATCACCGAATCTATCAACCGTTTGATAATAATAAGCTAATATCACGTAAAAAGCCATTCTAAACTTAGAAATAACCAAATTGGTCAACCATTTGATAAGAATCAACTACAATCATGTAACAAGCCATTCTGAGCTTACAAATCACCGAATCTGTCAACCATTCAATAAGAATCAGCTACAATCATGTAAAAAGCCATTCTAAGCTTACAAATTACCGAATCGGTCAACTGTTTGATTAGAATCAATAACAATCAAATACCAAGCCATTCTAAGCTTACAAATGACTGAATCTATCAAACGTTCGATGAGAATAAGCTACAATTTGTAACAAGTCATTCTGAGCTTACAAATCACCGAAGTGGTCAACCCTTCGATGAGAATAAATTACAATCACATAACAAGCCATTGTGAGCTTACAAATCACCAAATAGGTCAACCATTTGATTATAATGAATTACAATCACATAACAAGCCATTCTGAGCTCACAAATCACTGAATCGGTTAACCGTTCAATGACAATCAATTACAATCACGTAACAAGCCATTCTAAGCTTATGAATCACCGAATTGGTCAACCATTCAATTAGAATCAATAACAATCACATAACAAGCTATTCTAAGCTTACAAATCACCAAATCATTCAACCGTTGGATGAGAATAAGCTATAATCATGTAACAAGCCATTCTAAACATACAAATCACCAAATTGGTCAACCGTTCAATGAGAATCAACTAGAATCATGTAACAAGCCATTCTGAGCTTAGAAATCACCGAATCGGTCAACCATTCATTGAGAATAAACTACAATCATGTAACAAGCCATTCTGAGCTTAAAAATCACCTAATCGGTCAACCGTTTGATGACAATCAATTACAATCACGTAACAAGCCATTCTAAGCTTACAAATAATAGAATCGGTGAATCATTCGATTAGAATCAATAACAATCACATAACAAGCCATTCTGAGCTTACAAATCACTGAATCATTCAACCGTTCAATGAGAATCAGCTACAATCATGTAACAAGCCATTCTAAACTTACAAATCACTGAATCGGTCAACCGTTTAATAAGAATCAGCTACAATCACATAACAAACAATTCTAAGCTTACAAATCTCTAAATTGTTCAACCGTTTGATGAGAATCAGTTACAATCATGTAACAAGTCATTCTGAACTAACAAATCATTGAATCGATCAACCGTTCAATAAGAATCAGCTAGAATCATTTAACAAGCCATTCTGAGATTACAAAACACCGAATCAGTCAACCATTTGATTAAAATCAATAACAATCACATAACAAGCTATTCTAAGCTTACAAATCATCGACTCATTCAATCGTTGGATAAGAATCAGCTACAATCACGTAACAAGCTATTCTGAATTAACAAATCATCGAATCGGTCAACCGTTCAATGAGAATCAGCTACAATCATGTAACAAGCCTTTCTAAGCTTACAAATCACTGAATCTATCAACCATTCAATTAGAATCAATAACAATCACATAACAAGCCATTCTGAGCTTATGAATTGCTGACTCATTCAACCATTGGCTACGAATTAGCTAAATCACGTAACAAATCATTTTGAACTTACAAATCACCGAAGCGGTCAATCGTTCAATTATAATCAATTACAATTAGATAACAAGCCATTTTGAGCTGACAAATCACTGAATTGGTCAACCATTCAATGAGAATCAATTACAATCATGTAACAAGCCATTCTAAGCTTAAAAATCACCGAATCAGTCAACCGTTTGATAAGAATCAACTAGAATCACGTAATAAGCCATTATGAGCTAATAAATCACCGAATTTGTCAACCGTTCGATGAGAATTGGCAACAATTATGTAACAAGCCATTATGAGCTTACAAATCACCGGATCAGTCAACCGTTCGATGAGAATAAACTACAATCACATAACAGACCATTCTGAGCTGACAAATCACTGAATCATTCAACCATTCGATGAGAATCAGCTACAATCATGTAACAAGCCATTCTGAGCTTACAAATCACCGAATCGGTCAACCATTCAATGAGAATAAGTTACAAGCATGTAACAAGCTAGTTTGAGCTTACAAATCACCGAATTGGTGAATCGTTTGATTAGAATCAATAACAATCATATAACAAGCCATTCTAAGCTTACAAATTGTTGAATCATTCAACCATTGGACGAGAATCAGCTACAATCATGTAACAAGCCATTTTGAACTTACAAATCACCAAAGCGGTCAACCATTCAATTATAATCAATTACAATCACATAACAAGCTATTATGAGCTTACAAATCACTGAATCGGTCAACCGTTCAATGAGAATCAATTACAATCATGTAACAAGCTATTCTAAGCTTACAAATCACCGAATTGGTCAACCGTTCAATCAGAATCAGCTACAATCATGTAACAAGCCATTCTGAGCTTACAAATCACCGAATCAGTCAACCGTTCAATTAGAATCAATAACAATAACATAACAAGTCATTCTGAGCTTACAAATTGTTGAATCGTTCAATTGTTGGATGAGAATCAGCTACAATCATGTAATAAGTCATTCTAAACTTACAAATCACCGAAGTGGTCAACCGTTCAATTATAATCAATTACAATCACATAACAAGCCATTCTAAGCTTACAAATCACCAAATTGGTCAACCATTCGATGAAAATTATTTAGAATAATGTAACAAGCCATTCTGAGCTTAGAAATCTTCGAATCAGTCAACTATTTGATAAGAATCAGCAATAATAATGTAACAAGCCATTTTGAGCTTAAAAATTATCAAATCGGTCAACCGTTTGATAAGAATAAGATACAATCACGTAAAAAGTCATTCTGAGCTTACAAATCATAGAATCAGTCAACCGTTTGATTAGAATCAATAACAAGCTATTCTGAGCTTACAAATGATCGAATCAGTCAAACGTTCAATAAAAATAAGCTACAATCATGTAACAAGCCATTCTAAGCTGATAAATCACCGAAGCGGTCAACTATTCGATGAGAATCAATTACAATCATATAACAAGCCATTCTGAGCTTACAAATCACCGAATAGGTCAACCATTCGATGAGAATCAACTACAATCATGTAACAAGCCATTCTAAGCTTACAAATCACCAAATCGGTCAACCGTTTAATGACAATTAGTTATAATCACATAACAAGCCATTCTAAGCTTACAAATCAATAGATTGGTCAATCATTCAATGAGAATCAATTACAATCACGTAACAAGCAATTTTGAGCATTCAAATTACCAAATCCATCAACTGTTTGATGAGAATCAGCTACAATTATGTAACAAGCCATTCTGAGCTTACAAATCACCAATTCAGTCAGCCGTTTGATGAGAATAAACTACAATCACGTAACAAGCCATTTTGAGCTTAAAAATCACCGAATAAACTACAATAAATGGTTGACCGATTTGCTGATTTGTAAGCTCAGAATGGCTTCTTACGTGATTGTAGCTAATTCTCATCGAATGGTTGGCCTATTCAATGATTTGTAAGCTTAGAATGGCTTGTTATGTGATTGTAATTGATTCTCATTGAACAGTTGCCCGCTTCGGTTATTTGTAAGCTCAGAATTGCTTGTTATGTGATTGTAATAGATTATAATTGAACAGTTGACTGCTCTAGTGATTTGTAAGTTCAGAATGGCTTGTTAAGTGATTGTAGCTGATTCTCATCCAATGGTTGAACGATACGGCGATTTGTAAGCTTAGAATGGCTTGTTATGTGATTGTAGCTTATTTTCATCGAATGGTTGACCTATTCAGTCATTTCTAAGCTCGGAATGGCTTGTTATCTGATTGTAATTGATTCTCATCGAACGGTTGACCGCTTCAGTGATTTGTAAGCTCAGAATGGCTTCATACATG
>MU226665.1:1330862-1355675 GCA_018584345.1 Thuja plicata
CAGTGATTTGTAAGCTCAGAATGGCTTCATACATGATTATACATTATTCTGATCGAACGTTTGACCAATTTGGTCATTTATAAGCTCAGAATGGCTTGTTATGTGATTATAATTGATTATAATTGAATGATTGACCACTTCGGTGATTTGTAAGTTCAGAATGACTTGTAAAGTGATTATAGCTGATTCTCATACAACTGTTGAACGATTCGGTGATTTGTAAGCTCAGAATGGCTTGTTACGTGATTGTTATTGATTCTAATCAAACAGTTGACCGATTCAGTGATTTGTAAGCTTGAAATGGCTTATTACATGATTGTAGCTCATTCTTATCAAACGGTTCACCAATTCGGTGATTTGTAAGTTCAGAATGGCTTGTTACGTGATTGTAGCTGATTCTCATTGAACGCTTGAACGATTCGGTGATTTGTAAGCTCAGTGGCTTCTTATGTGATTATAATTGATTCTCATTGAATGGTTGACCACTTCGGTGATTTGTAAGCTCAGAATGGCTTGTTACATGATTGTAGCTTATTCTCATCGAATGTTTTCTCGATTTGGTCATTTGTAAGCTCAGAATGGCTTGTTATGTTATTGTTATTGATTCTAATCAAACGGTTGACAAATTCGGTGATTTGTACGCTCAAAATAGCTTTTTAGGTGATTATAGCTGATTCTTGTCAAACGGTTGACAGATTTGGTGATTTCTAAGCTCAGAATGTCTTGTTACATGATTGTAGCTGATTCTTATCGAACGATTGACCGATTCAGTGATTTCTAAGCTCAGAATGGCCTATTACATGATTGTAATTGATTCTCATTGAACAGTTGACCGATTTAGTGATTTGTAAGCTTAAAATGGCTTGTTATGTGATTGTAAGTGATTATAATTGAATGGTCGACCGCTTCTGTGATTTGTAAGTTCAAAATGACTTGTTACGTGATTGTAGCTGACTCTCATCCAACGATTGAATGATTTAGAAATTTGTAAGCACATAATGGCTTGTTATTTGATTCTTATTGATTCTAATCGAACAATTGACTGATTCGGTGATTTGTAAGCTCAAAATCGCTTCTTACATGGTTGTAATTAATTCTCATTGAACGGTTGACTGATCCAGTGATTTGTAAGCTCAGAATAGCTTGTTACGTGATTGTAACTAATTGTCATCAAACAGTTGACCGATTCGGTGATTTGTAAGCTCAAAATGGCTTGTTACATGATTCTAGTTGATTCTCATTGAATGGTTGACCTATTCGATGATTTGTAAGCTCAGGATGCCTTATTATGTGATTGTAATTGGTTCTCATCGAATGGTTGACCGCTTCAGTGATTTGTAAGCTCAGAATGGCTTGTTACATGATTGTAGCTTATTCTCATCGAACATTTCTCAATTCAGTCATTTGTAAGCTCATAATAGCTTGTTATGTGATTGTTATTGATTTTAACCAAATGGTTGACCGATTTGGTGATTTGTAACCTCAGAATGACTTTTTATGTATTTTAACTGATTCTCATTGAACGGTTGACAGATTCAGTGATTCGTAAACTCAGAATGGCTTATTACATGACTATAGCTGATTCCTATCAAACAGTTGACCGATTCATTGATTTCTAAGCTCAGAATGGCTTGTTACATGATTGTAATTAATTCTCATTGAATGGTTGACCGATTCGGTGATTTGTAAGCTCAAAATGGCTTGTTATATGATTGTAATTGATTATAATTGAACTGTTAACAACTTCAGTGATTTGTATGTTCAGAATGACTTGTTATGTGATTGTAGCTGATTCTCATCCAACAGTTGAATGATTTGGTGATTTGTAAGCTCAAAATAACTTGTTATGTGATTGTTATTGATTCTAATTGAATGGTTGATCGAGTCAGTGATTTATAAGCTCAGAATGGCTTGTTACATGATTGTAGCTGATTCTCATCAAACGGTTGACCGATTCGGCAATTTTTAAGCTCAAAATCACTTGTTACGTTATTGTAATCTATTCTCATTGAACGGTTGACCGATCCAATGATTTGTAAGCTTAGAATGGCTTGTTACATGATTGTAACTGATTGTCATCAAACGGTTGACCAATTCAGTGATTTGTAAGCTCATAATGGCTTGTTACATGATTGTAATTGATTTTCATCGAACGGTTGACCGATTCTGAGATTTGTAAGCTTAGAATGGCTTGTTACATGATTGTAGTTTATTCTCATCGAATGGTTGACCAATTCGGTGATTTGTACACTCAGAATGACTTGTTACATAATTATAGCTGAATCTCATTGAACGGTTGAATGATTCGGGTATTTGTAAACTCAAAATCACTTGTTACGTGATTGTAATTGATTCTCATTGAACGGTTGACCAATCTAGTAATTTGTAAGGTCAGAATGGGCCTTTATGTGATTGTAACTAATTATCATCAAATGGTTGACTGATTCAGTGATTTGTTAGTGCAGAATGGCTTGTTACATGATTATTGCTGATTCTCATCGAATGGTTGATGTATTCGGTGATTTGTAAGCTCAGAATGGCTTGTTATGTGATTATAATTGATTCTCATTGAATGGTTGACCGCTTCGGTGATTTGTAAGCTCAGAACAGCTTGTTACATGATTCTAGCTTATTGTCATCGACGTTTGACCGACTTGGTCATTTGAAAGCTCTGAATGGCTTGTTATGTTACTGTTATTTATTCTAATCAAATGGTTGTCCAATTTGGTGATTTGTAAGCTCAAAATAAATTTTTCAATGATTGTAGTTGATTCTCATCGAATGGTTGACAGATTCGGTGATTTGAAAGCTTAGAATGTCTTGTTACATGATTGTAGCTGATTCTTATCGAATGGTTGACAGATTTAGTGATTTGTAAGCTCAAAATGGGTTGTTACGTGATTGTAGCTGATTCTTATCGAACGATTAACTGATTCAGTTATTTGTAAGCTCAGAATGTCTTATTACGTGATTGTAGTTTATTCTCATCGAACGGTTGACAAATTTAGTGATTTGTAAGCTCAGAATGGCTTGTTACATGATTATAGCTGATTCTTATCGAACGATTGACAAAATTGGTGATTTGTAAGCTCAGAATGACTTGTTACGTCATTATAATTGATTGTCATCGAATGGTTTACCAATTCGGTGATTTGTAAGCTCAGAATGGCTTGTTACATTATTGTAGTTTATTCTCATCGAACGGTTGACCGATTTGGTGATTTGTAAGCTCAGAATGGCTTGTTACATAATTGTAGCTCATTCTCATCGAACAGTTGACCGATTCAGAGATTTGTAAGCTCAAAATCACTTGTTACATGATTGTAATTGATTCTCATTGAATGGTTCACCAATCCAGTGATTTGTAAGCTCAGAATAGCTTGTTACGTTGTAACTGATTATCATCAAATGGTTGACCGATTCGATGATTTTTAAGCTTAGAATGGCTTGATACATGATTGTAGCTGATTCTCATTGTTGACCTATTCAGTTATTTGTAAGCTCATAATGGCTTGTTATGTGATTGTAATTGATTCTCATCGAACAATTGACCGCTTCGGTGATTTGTAATCTCAAAATGACTTGTTACATGATTGTAGCTTATTATCATCAAACATTTGACCAATTTGGTTATTTGTAAGCTCAGAATGGCTTGTTATGTTATTGTTATTGATTCTAATCGAACGGTTGACTGATTCGGTGATTTGTAAGCTCAGAATGGCTTTTTATGTGATTGTAGCTGATTCTCATTGAACAGTTGATAGATTCGGTGATTTGTAAGCTTAGAGTGGATTGTTACATGATTGTAGCTGAATATTATCGAAGGGTTGACTGATTCGGTGATTTCTAAGCTTAGAATGGCTTGTTACATGATTGTAATTGATTCTCATTGAATGGTAGACCGATTCAGTGATTTGTAAGCTTAGAATGGCTTGTTCTATGATTTTAATTGATTATAATTAAACAGTTGTCCGCTTCGGTGATTTGTAAGTTCAGAATGGCTTGTTACGTGATTGTACCTAATTCTCATCCAACGGTTGAACGATTCGGCTATTTGTAAGCTCAGAATGGCTTGTTATATAATTTGTAAGCTCAGAATCGCTTGTTACATGATTGTAATTCATTCTCATTGAACGGTTGACTGATACAATGTTTTGTAAGCTCAGAATGGCTTGTTACATGATTGTAGCTTATTCTCATCAAATGTTTGACCGATTCGATCATTTGTAAGCTCAGAATGGCTTGTTATGTGATTGTTATGAATTCTAATCAAATGATTGACCAATTTGGTAATTTATAATCTCAGAATAGATTTTTACATGATTGTAGCTGATTCTCATCGAACGGTTGACCAATTTGGTGATTTGTATGCTCAGAATGGCTTGTTATAAGATTTTAATTGATTATAATTTAACAGTTGACCACTTCGGTGATTTGTAAGTTCAGAATGGCTTGTTACGTGATTGTAGCTGATTCTCATCCAATGGTTGAACGATTCATTGATTTGTAAGCTCAGAATGGCTTGTTACATGATTGTAACTGATTGTCATCAAACGGTTGACCGATTCGGTGATTTGTAAGCTCAAAATGGCTTGTTACATGATTGTAGCTTATTCTCATCTAACGTTAGATCGATTCGGTCATTTGTAAACTCAGAATGGCTTGTTATGTGATTGTTATTGATTTTAATCAAATGATTAACAGATCTGGTGATTTGTAAGTGCAGAATTACATGATTGTAGCTGATTATCATTGAATTGTTAATAGATTTGGTGATTTGTAAGCTCAGAATGGCTTGTTACGTGATTTTAGCTGATTCTTATCAAACAGTTTACCAATTCTTATCAAACAGTTGAACGATTCAGCGATTTGTAACCTCAGAATGGATTGTTATGTGATTTTTATTCATTCTAATCAAACGGTTGACTGATTTGGTGATTTGTAAGCTCAGAATGGCTTTTTATGTGATTGTAGCTAATTCTCATCGAACAGTTGATAGATTCGGTGATTTGTAAGCTCATAATGGCTTGGTACATCATTGTAGCTGAATCTTATCGAACGGTTGACTGATTTGGTGATTTCTAAGCACAGAATGGCTTATTAAATGATTGTAATTGATTCTCATCAAACGGTTGACCGATTCGATGATTTTTTAGCTTAGAATGGCTTTTTATGTGATTGTAATGATTATAATTGAATGGTTGACCGCTTTGACTTATTTGTAAGTTCAGAATGACTTATTACGTGATTGTAGCTAATTCTCATCCAACGGTTGAAAGATTCGATGATTTGTAAGCTCAGAATGACTTTTTATGTAATTGTTATTGATTCTAATCAAACGGTTGACAGATTTGGTGATTTGTAAGCTTAGAATGGCTTTTTATGAGATTGTAATTAATTATAATTGAACGGTTGACTTCTTCAGTAATTTGTAAGTTCAGAATGGCTTGTTACATGATTGTAGCTGATTCTCATCCAACGGTTGAATGATTCGACAATTTGTAAGCTCAGAATGGCTTGTTATGTGATTGTTATTCATTCTAATCAAACGGTTGACCGATTCGATGATTTGTAAGCTCAGAATGGCTTGTTACATGATTGTAGCTGATTCTCATTGAATGGTTGACTGATTCACTGATTTGTAGGTTCAGAATGGCTTGTTACATGATTATAGCTGATTCTCATCGAATGGTTGAATGATTCAGTGATTTGTAAGCTTAGAATGGCTTGTTATGTGAGTGTTATTGATTCTCATCAAATGGTTGACAGCTTTGGTGATTTGTAATCTCAGAATGACTTGTTACATGATTGTAGCTTATTCTCATCGAACGTTTGACCGATTCAGTCATTTGTAAGCTTAGAATGCCTTGTTATGTGATTGTTATTGATTCTAATCGAACGATTTATCGATTCGGTGATTTGTTAGCTCAGAATGGCTTTTTACATGATTATTGCTGATTGTCATCGAATGGTTAATAGATTCGATGATTTGTAAGCTCAGAATGGCTTGTTATGTGATTTTAGCTAATTCTTATCAAACAATTGACTGATTCGGTGATTTCTAAGCTGAGAATAGCTTGTTACATGATTGTAATTGATTCTCATCAAATGGTTGACTGATTTGGTGATTTGTAAGCTCAGAATGGCTTGTTACATGATTGTAGTTTAGTCTTATCAAACGGTTGACCAATTTGGTGATTTGTAAGCTCAGAATTGCTTGTTACGTGATTGTAATTGATTGTCAACAAATGGTTGACCGATTTGGTGATTTGTAAGCTTAGAATGGCTTGTTACGTGATTGTAATTTACTCTTATCAAATGGTTCACAAATTTGATGATTTGTAAGCTCAGAATAGCTTGTTACATGATTGTAATTGATTCTCATTGAATGGTTGACCGATCTAGTGATTTGTAAGGTCAAATGGCTTGTTACATGATTAAAACTGATTGTCATCAAATGGTTGACAGATTCGGTGATTTGTAAGCTCAAAGTGGCTTTTTACGTGATTGTAGCTGATTCTCATCAAATGGTTGACCTATTCGATGATTTGTAAGCTCAAAATGACTTGTTACATAATTGTATCTTATTCTCATTGAATGGTCGACCGATTCGGTGATTTGTAAGCTCAAAATCACTTGTTACATGATTGTAACTGATTCTTATTGAACGGTTGACCAATCAAGTAATTTATAAGCTCAAAATAGCTTGTTACGTGATTGTAACTGATTGTCATCAAACGGTTGACCGATTCGGTGATTTGTAAACTCACAATGGCTTGTTACGTGATTGTAGTTGATTCTCATCGAATGGTTGACCTATTTGGTGATTTGTAAGGTCAAAAAGGCTTGTTATGTGATTGTAATTAATTTTCATCAAACGGTTGACTGCTTCAGTAATTTGTAAGCTCAGAATGGCTTGTTACATCATTATAGCTTATTCTCATCGAACGTTTGACCGATTCGATCATTTGTAAGCTCAGAATGGCTTGTTATGTGATTCTTATTGATTCTAATCAAATGGGATCCTCAATGAACGGTTGACCGCTTCGGTGATTTGTAAGCTTAGAATGACTCGTTACATGATTGTAGCTTATTCTCATCGAACGTTTGACCGATTCAGTGATTTGTAAACTCAGAATGGCTTGTGATGTGATTGTAATTGATTCTCATCAAACGGTTGACCACTTTGGTATTATTTAAGCTCAGAATAGCTTGTTACATGATTGTAGCTTATTCTCATTGAATGTTTGACCGATTCAGTCATTTGTAAGCTTAGAATGGCATGATACGTGATTGTAATTGATTCTCATCGAGCGCTTGACTGATTCAGTTCTTTGTAAGCTTAGAATGGCTTGTTATGTGATTGTAATTGATTATAATTGAACGGTTGACCGTTTCGGTGATTTGTAAGTTCAGAATGGCTTGTTATGTGATTGTAGCTGATTCTAATCCAACGGTTGACCGCTTCGGCGATTTGTAAGTTCAGAATGGCTTGTTACATGATTGTAGCTGATTCTCATCCAACGGTTGACCGCTTCGGTGATTTGTAAGTTCAGAATGGCTTGTTACATGATTGTAGTTTATTCTCATCCAAGGGTTAAACGATTCAGAGATTTGTAAGCTCAGAATGGCTTGTTATGTGATTATTATTGATTCTGTTTGAACGGTTGACCGATTCGGTGATTTGTAAGCTTAGAATGGCTTGTTACATGATTCTAGCTGATTCTCATTAAACGATTCGATGATTTGTAAGTTCAGAATGGCTTGTTACGTGATGGTTATTTATTCTAATCGAGCGGTTGACCGATTCAGTGATTTGTAAGCTCAGAATGGCATGTTACATGATTGTAATTGATTGTCATTGAACGGTTGACCGCTTCAGTGATTTGTAAGCTCAGAATGGCTTGTGACGTGATTCTAATTTATTATCATCAAACGGTTGACCCATTCGGTGATTTATAAGCTTAGAATGGCTTGTTATATGATTGTAGCTTATTCTCATCCAACGGTTGAACGATTCAGCAATTTGTAAGCTCAGAATGGCTTGTTATGTTATAGTTATTGATTCTAATTGAATGGTTGACCTATTCAGTGATTTGTAAGCTTAGAATTGTTTGTTATGTGATTGTAATTGATTATAATTAAATGGTTGACCACTTTAGTGATTTGTAAGTTCAGAATGACTTGTTACAAGATTGTAGCTGAGTCATATCAAATAGTTGAACTATTCGGTGATTTGTAAGCTCAGAATGGCTTGTTATGTGATTGTTATTGATTCTAATCAAACAGTTGACTGATACGGTGATTTGTAAGCTCAAAATGGCTTGTTACGTGATTGTAACTGACTGTCATCATACAGTAGATCGATTCACTGATTTGTAAGCTCAGAATGGCTTGTTATGTGATTGTAGTTGATTATCATCGAATAGTTTACCTATTCGCTGATTTGTATGCTCAGAATGGCTTGTTATGTGATTGTAATTGATTCTCATTGAACGGTTGACCACTTTGGTGATTTGTAAGCTCATAATAGCTTGTTAAATGATTGTAGCTTATTCTCATCGAGTGTTTAACCAATTTGGTCATTTGCAAGCTCAGAATGGCTTGTTATGTGATTTTTATTGATTTTAATCGAACGATTGACTGATTCGGTGATTTTTAAGCTCAAAATGACTTTTTACATGATTGTAGCTGATTCTCATTGAATGGTTGACAGATTCAGTGATTTGTAACCTCAGGATGGCTTCTTATGTGATTGTAGCTGATTTTTATCAAATAGTTGACCAATTCGGTGTTTTCTAAGCTCAGAATAGCTTGTTACGTGATTGTAATTGATCCTCATCGAACGGTTGACCGATTCAGTGATTTGTAAGCTCAGAATGGCTTGTTATATGATTATAATTAATTATAATTGAACGGTTGACCAATTTGGTGATTTGTAAGTTCATAATGACTTGTTACATGATTGTAATTGATTTTCATCCAATGGTTGAACGATTTAGTGATTTGTAAGCTTAGAATGGCTTGTTATGTGATTGTTATTGATTCTCATCACACAGTTGACTGATTCAGTGATTTGTAAGATCAGAATGGCTTATTACATGATTGTAATTGATTGTCATTGAATGGTTGACCGCTTCGATGATTTGTAAGTTCAAAATGGCTTGTTACGTGATTGTAGCTTATTCTCATCAAACGGTTGAATGACTCAGTGATTTGTTAGCTCATAATAATTTATTATGTGATTGTTATTAATTCTAATTGAATGGCTGACCGATTTGGTGATTTGTAAGCTCAGAATGGCTTGTTACATGATTATAATTGATTGTCATTGAATGGTTAGCTGATTCAGTGATTTGTAAGCTCATAATGGATTTTTATGTGGTTGTAGTTTATTTTCATTGAACGGTTGACCAATTCGGTGATTTGTAAGCTCAGAATGGCATGTTATGTGATTGTTATTGGTTCTAATCAAACGGTTAACCGATTCAGTAATTTGTAAGCTTTGAATAGATTTTTACATCAGTGTAATTGATTGTCATCGAACGGTTGATCGATTCGGTGATTTGTAAGCTTTGAATGGCTTGTTACGTGATTGTAACTGATTGTCATCAAATAGTTTACTGATTCAGTGATTTGTAAGCTCAGAATGGCTTGTGACATGATTGTAGCTGATTCTCATCGAATGGTTGACCTATTCGATGATTTGTAAGTTAAGAATGGATTTGTTATGTGATTATAATTGATTCTCATCAAACGGTTGACCTCTTCGATTATTTGTAAGCTAAAAATGGCTTGTTATGTGATTGTTATTGATTCTAATCAAACGGTTGACCGATTCAGTGATTTGTAAGCTCAGAATGGCTTATTACGTGATTGTAATTAATTGTCATTGAACGGTTGACCAATTCGGTAATTTGTAAGTTTAGAATGGCTTGTTACATGATTGTAGTTCATTCTCATTGAACGATTGACTGATACGGTGATTTATAAGCTCAGAATGGCTTGTTACATAATTGTAGCTGATTCTCATCAAACCGTTGACCTATTCGGTAATTTGTAAGCTCAGAATGGTTTGTTAGGTGATTGTAGCTGATTCTCATCGAATGGTTGACCTATTCGGTGATTTGTAAGTTCAGAATGGCTTTGTCATGTGGTTGTAATTGATTCTCATTGAATGGTTTATCGCTTCGGTGATTTGTAAGCTCAGAATGACTTGTTCTGTGATTTTTATTGATTCTAATCGAACGGTTGACCGATTCAGTGATTTGTTAGCTCATAATGGCTTGTTACATGATTGTAATTAATTGTCATTAAATAGTTGACCGATTCAATGATTTGTAAGTTCAGAATGGCTTTTTATGTGATTGTAGTTCATTCTCATTGAACGGTTGACTGATACAATGATTTATAAGCTCAGAATGGCTTGTTACATAATTGTAGCTGATTCTCATCGAACCGTTGACCGATTCGTTGATTTATAAGTTTAAAATCGCTTGTTACGTAATTGTAATTGATTCTCATTGAACGGTTGACCGATCTAGTGATTTGTAAGCTAGGAATGGCTTGTTACGTGATTGTTACTAATTGTCATCAAACGGTTGATCGATTCGATGATTCGTAAGCTCATAATAGCTTATTACATGATTGTAGTTGATTCTCATCAAATGGTTGACCTATTCGGTGATTTGTAAATTCAGAATGGCTTGTTATGTGATTGTAATTAATTCTCACCGAACGGTTGAGCACTTTGTTGATTTTTAAGCTCAAAATGGCTTGTTACTTGATTGTAACTGATTGTCATCAAATGGTTAACCGATTTGGTGATTTGTGAGCTCATAATGGCTTGTTATGTGATTGTAGCTTATTTCCATCGAATGGTTGACCTATTCGGTGATTTATAAGCTCAAAATCACTTGTTATGTGATTGTAATTGATTCTCATTGTAACTCATTGTTTACCGATCCAGTGATTTGTAAGGTCAGAATGGCTTGTTACATGATTGTAACTGATTGTCATCAAATAGTTGACCGATTCAGTGATTTGTAAGTTCATAATAGCTTGTTACATGATTGTAGCTTATTCTCATCGAATGGTTGACCAATTCAGTCATTTCTAAGCTCAGAATGGCTTGTTATGTGATCGTTATTGATTCTAATCAAATGGTTGACTGATTTGGTAATTTGTGAGCTTATAATGACTTTTTACGTGATTGTAGCTGATTGTCATCGAATGGTTAACAAATTCAGTGATTTGTAAGCTCAGAATGGCTTGTTACGTGATTGTAGCTGATTGTTATCAAATAATTGATCGATTAAATGATTTCTAAGCTCAGAATGGCTTGTTACATGATTGTAACTGATGGTCATCAAATGGTTGACCGATTCGGTGATTTGTAAGCTAATAATGGCTTGTTACGTGATTGTACCTGATTCTCATCGAATGGTTGACTTATTCAGTGATTTGTAAGCTCAGAATGGCTTGTTATGTGATTGTAATTGATTCTCATCAAACGATTGATGGCTTCAGTGTTTTGTAAGCTCAAAATGGCTTGTTACATGATTGTAGCTTATTCTCATCGAACATTTGATCGATTCGGTCAATTGTAAGCTCAGAATGGCTTGATACATGATTGTAATTGATTCTCATCAAATAATTGACTGATTCGGTGATTTGTAGGCTCAGAAAGGCTTGTTATGTGATTGTTATTGATTCTAATCGAACGATTGACCGATTCGGTGGTTTGTAAGCTCAAAAAGGCTTATTACATGATTGTAATTGATTCTCATTGAACAGTTGACCGATTCGGTGATTTGTAAGCTCATAATGGCTTGTTACGTAATTGTAGCTAATTCTCATCAAACGGTTGACCAATTCGGTGATTTGTAAGCTCAAAATCACTTGTTACATGATTGTAATTGATTCTCATTGAATGGTTGACTAATTCAGTGATTTGTAAGCTCAAAATACCTTTTTATGTGATTATAATTGATTATAATTGAACACTTGATCGCTTTGGTGATTTGTAAGTTTAAAATGGCATGTTACGTGATTGTAGCTGATTCTCATCCAACAGTTGAATGATTCGGTGTCTTTTAAGCTCAGAATGGCTCGTTATGTGATTGTTATTGATTCTAATCGAACATTGATTGATTCGATGATTTGTAAGCTTAGAATGGCTTGTTACGTGATTGTAATTGATTGTCATTGAACGGTTGACCGATTCAGTGATTTGGAAGCTCAAAATAGCTTGTTAAATGATTGTAGTTTATTCTCATCGAACGGTTGACTGACTCAATGATTTGTAAGCCCAGAATGGCTTGTTACGTAATTATAGCTTATTCTCATCAAATGGTTGACCGATTCGGTAATTTGTAAGCTCAAAATCACTTGTTACATGTTGTAATTGATTCTCATTGAACGTTTGATAAATCCAATGATTTGTAAGCTCAGAATGGTTTGTTACGTGATTTTAACTGCTTGTCATCAAACAATTGACTGATTCGGTGATTTGTAAGCTCAGAATGGCTTTTTTACGTGATTATAGTTGATTCTCATCAAATGGTTGACCTATTTGGTGATTTGTAAGCTTAGAATGGCTTATTATGTAATTGTAATTTATTCTCATCAAACGGTTGACCGCTTCCGTGATTTGTAAGCTCAGAATGACTTGTTACATGATTGTAGCTTATTCTCGTCGAACGTTTGACCAATTTGGTCATTTGTAAGCTCAGAATGGCTTGTTATGTGATTGTTATTAATTCTAATCGAACGGTTGACCGATTCGATGATTTGTAAGCTAAGAATCACTTTTTAAGTGATTATAGCTGATTCTAATCGAACACTTGACAGATTCAGTGATTTGTAAGCTCATAATAGCTTGTTATGTGATTGTAGCTTATTCTTATTGAATGGTTGATCGATTCGGTGATTTCTAAGCTCAGAACTGCTTGTTACTTGATTGTAATTGATTCTCATCGAACGATTGACCGATTCAGTGATTTCAAAGCTCAGAATGGCTTGTTATGTCATTGTAATTGATTATAATTGAATGGTTGACTGCTTTCATGATTTGTATGTTCAGAATGACTTGTTACATGATTGTAGTTGATTCTCATGCAATGGTTCAATGATTCGGTGATTTGTAAGCTCAAATTGGCTTGTTATGTGATTGTTATTGATTCTAATCGAACAGTTGACCAATTTGGTGATTTGTAAGCTTAGAATGGCTTGTTACATGATTGTAATTGATTGTCATCGAACGGTTGACTGATTTGCTGATTTGTAAGCTCAGAATGGTTTGTTAGGTGATTGTAATTGATTCTCATCGAACTGTTGAACGATTCGGTGATTTGTAAGATGAAAATGGCTTGTTATGTTATTGTTATTGATTCTAATCAAATGGTTGTCTAATTCGGTTATTTGTAAGCTCAGAATGACTTGTTACATGATTGCAGCTGATTCTCATTTAATGGTTGACCGATTCGGTGATTTGTAAATTTAGAATGGCTTGTTATGTGATTGTAGCTGATTCTCATCGAATGGTTGAATGATTCAGTGATTTGTAAGCTCATAATGGCTTGTTATGTGATTGTTGTTGATTCTAATTGAACGGTTGACCAATTTGATGATTTGTAAGCTCAGAATGGCTTGTTACATGATTGTAATTAATTGTCATCGAATGGTTTACCAATTCGGTGATTTTTAAGATCAGAATGGCTTGTTACGTGATTGTAGTTTATTCTCATCGAACGGTTGATTGATTCAATTATTTGTAAGCTCAAAATGGCTTGTTACGTAATTATAGTTGATTCTCATCGATCGGTTGACCGATTTGATGATTTGTAAGCTCAAAATTGCTTGTTACATGATTGTAATTGATTCTCAAGGAATGGTTGACCGATCCAATGAGTTGTAAGCTCAGAATAGCTTGTTATGTGATTGTAATTGATTATAATAAAATGATTCAGTGATTTGTAAGCTCAGAAAGGCTTGTTATGTGACTGTTATTGATTCTAATCAAATGTTGACTGATTCGGTGATTTGTAAGCTCAAAATGGCTTGTTACATGATTGTAATTGATTGTCATCGAACAGTTGACCGAGTCGGTGATTTGTAAGCTCAGAATGGCTTGTTACATGATTGTAGTTTATTCTCATCGAATGGTTGACCGATTCAGTGATTTGTTAGCTCAGAATGGCTTGTTACGTAATTGTAGTTGATTCTCATCGAATGGTTGACCAATTCGGTAATTTGTAAGCTCAAAATTGATTGTTACATGATTGTAATTGATTATCATTCAACGGTTGACTAATCCAATGATTTTTAAGCTCAAAATGGCTTGTTACATGATTGTAACTGATTGTCATCAAATGGTTGACCGATTCAGTTATTTGTAAGCTTAGAATAGCTTGTTATGTGATTTCTAAGCTCAGAATGGCTTGTTATGTCATTATAATTGATTCTCATCAAACCAATGACCGCTTTGGTGATTTGTAACCTCAGAATGGCTTGTTACATGATTGTAGGTTATTCTCATCGAACGTATGACCGATTCGGTCATTTGTAAGCTAAGAATGACTTGTTATGTGATTGTTATTGATTCTAATCGAACATTGACTGATTTAGTGATTTGTAAGCTTAGAATGGCTTCTTACGTGATTGTGATTGATTGTCATCAAACAGTTGACCGATTCGGTGATTTATAAGCTTAGAATGGCTTGTTATGTGATTGTTATTGATTTTAATTGAAAGGTTGACCGATTCGATGATTTGTAAGCTCAAAATGGCTTGTTACATGATTGTAGTTGATTCTCATTGAATGATTGATTGATTCGATGATTTGTAAGCTCCGAATGGCTTGTTACATAATTGTAGCTGATTCTCATCAAACGGTTGACCAATTCGGTGATTTGTAAGCTCAAAATTGCTTGTTACATGATTGTAATTGATTCTCATTGAACGGTTGATCGATCCAGTGATTTGTAAGCTTAGAATGGCTTGTTATGTGATTGTAATTGATTATAATTAAACAGTTGACTACTTGAGTGATTTGTAAGTTTAGAATGGCTTGTTACATGATTGTAGCTTATTCTCGTCGAATGTTTGACCGATTTGATTATTTGTAAGCTCAGAATGGCTTGTTATGTTATTGTTATTGATTGTAATCGAAAGGTTGACCGATTTGGTGATTTGTAAGCGCAGAATGGCTTTTTATCTGATTGTAGCTGATTCTCATCGAACAGTTGATAGATTTAGTGATTTGTAAGCTCAGAATGACTTTTTACGTGACTGTAGCTGATTTTTATCAAACGCTTGACCAATTCAGTGATTTCTAAGCTTAGAATAGCTTGTTACATGATTGTAATTGATTTCCATCGAACGGTTGACCGATTTGGTAATTTGTTATCTCAGAATGGCTTGTTATGTAATTGAAATTGATTATAATTAAACGGTTGAATGATTCGGTGATTTGTGAGCTCATAATGTCTTGTTATGTGATTTTTATTGATTCTAATTGAACGGTTGACTGATTCGGTAATTTATAAGCTTAAAATGGCTTGTTACGTGATTGTAAATGATTGTCATTGAAAGGCTAACCAATTCGGTGATTTGTAAGCTCAAAATGGCTTGTTATGTGATTGTAGTTTATTCTCATCAAATAGTTGATCGATTTAGTGATTTGTAAGCTCAGAATGGCTTTGAACGATTTAGCTATTTGTAAGCTCAGAATGGCTTATTATGTGATTATTATTGATTCTAATCGAACGGTTGACCGATTCGGTGATTTGTAATCTCAAAATAGTTTGTAGCTTCTTCTCATCGAACATTTGACCGATTCGGTCATTTGTAAGCTCAAAAAGGTCTGTTATGTAATTCTTATTGATTCTCACCAAACGGTTAACCGACTAGGTGATTTGTATGCCCAGAATGGCTTGTTATGTGATTGTAATTGATTATAATTGAATGGTTGACCACTTCGGTGATTTGTAAGTTCAGAATGACAGGTTACATGACTATAGTTGATTCTCATCCAAGGGTTAAAAAATTTGGCAATTTGTAAGCTCAGAATGGCCTCTTATGTGATTGTTATTTATTCTAATCCAACGGTTGACTGATTCGGTGATTTGTAAGCTCAAAATGACTTGTTACATGATTGTAACTGATTCTCATTGAACGGTTGACCTATTCAATGATTTGTAAACTCAGAATGGCTTGTTACGTGATTATAGTTTATTCTCATCAAACAGTTGACTGATTTAGTGATTTGTAAGCTTAGAATGACTTGTTACCTAATTGTAGCTGATTCTCATCAAACGGTTGATCGATTCAGTGATTTGTAAGCTCAAAATCATTTCTTACATGATTGTGATTGATTCTCATTGAACGGTTAACCCATCCAGTGATTTGTCATCTCATAATGGCTTGTTACGTTAATGTAACTGATTGTCATCAAACGGTTGACTGATCGAGTGAATTGTAAGCTCAGAATGGCTTGTTACATGATTGTAACTGATTGTCATCAACCGGTTGATCGATTTGATGATTTGTAAGTTCAGAATCACTTGTTACGTGATTGTAGCTGATTCTCATGGAACAGTTCAACAATTCAGTGATTTGTAAGCTTAGACTAGCTTGTTATGTGATTGTTATTGATTCTAATCAAACAGTTGACCGATTTAGTGATTTGTAAGCTCAGAATGGCTTGTTATGTGATTGTAATTGATTGTCATCGAATAGTTGACCGATTTGGTGATTTGTAAGCTCAGAATGACTTGTTACATGTATTATAGTTTATTCTCATTTAACGGTTCACCGATTCGGTGATTTGTAAGCTCAGAATGACTTGTTACATGATTGTAGCTGATTCTCATTGAATAGTTAACTGATTCAGTGATTTGCAAGTTCAAAATGTCTTGTTACATGATTGTAGCTTATTCTCATCAAATGGTTGAATGATTCAGTGGTTTGTAAATTAAGAATGGCTTGTTATGTGATTTTTATTGATTCTAATTGAACAGTTGACCAATTTGGTGAATTGTAAGCTCAGAATGACTTGTTATGTGATTGTAATTGATTCTCATCGAATGGTTGACCGATTCAGTGATTTATAAGCTCAGAATCACTTGTTACATGATTGTAGCTTATTCTCATCAAAGGTTTGACCAATTAGGTCATTTGTAAGCTCAGAATGGCTTGTTATGTGATTGTTATTGATTCTAATCGAACGGTTGATGGATTCGGTGATTTGTAAGCTCAAAATGGCTTTTTACGTCATTGTAGGTGATTCTCATTGAATGGTTGACAGATTTAGTGATTTGTAAGCTCAGAATGGCTTGTTACGTGATTGTGGCTGATTCTCATCCAACGGTTGAACTATTCAGAGATTTGTAAGCTCAGAGTGGCTTGTTATGTAAGTGTTATTGATTCTAATCGAACGGTTGACCGATTAGGTGATTTGTAATCTCAGAATGGCTTGTAGCTTATTCTCATCGAATGTTTGACCGATTCAGTCATTTTTAAGCTCAAAAAGGCTTGTTATGTAATTGTTATTGATTCTCACCGAATGGTTGACCGATTCGGTGATTTGTATGCCTAGAATGGTGTGTTATGTGATTGTATATGATTATAATTGAACGGATGACCGGTTTGGTGATTTGTAAGTTTAGAATGGCTTGTTACATGATTGTAGCCTGTTATGTGATGTTATTGACTCTAATCAAATGGTTGACCGATTCCGTTATTTGCAAGCCCAGAATGGCTTGTTACATGATTGTAATTGATTGTCATCAAACAGTTGACCGATTTGGTGTTTTGTAAGCTCAGAATGGCTTGTTACATGATTGTAGTTTATTCTCATCGAACAGTTGACTGATTTAGTGATTTGTAAGCTCAGAATGACTTGTTACATAATTGTAGCTAATTCTCATCGAACGGTTGACCGATTCGGTGATTTGTAAGTTCAAAATCGCTTGTTACGTGATTGTAATTGATTCTCATTGAACGGTTGACCCATCTAGTGATTTGTAAGCTCAGAATGGCTTGTTAGCTGATTGCAGCTTATTCTCATCAAATATTTAACTGATTCGGTCATTTGTAAGCTCAGAATGGCTTGTTATGTTATTGTTATTGATTCTAATTGAATGGTTGACCGATTCGATGATTTGTAAGCTCAGAATAGCTTTTTACGTGATTGTACTTGGTTGTCGTTAAATGATTTATAGATTCGATAATTTGTAAGCTCAAAATAACTTGTTACTTGATTGTAGTTGATTCTTATTGAATGGTTGACCGATTCAGTGATTTCTAAGCTCAGAATGGCTTCTTATGTGATTGTAATTGATTATCATTGAACAGCTGACCGATTCGGTAATTTTTAAGCTCTGAATGGCTTGTTATGTGATTGTAATTGATTATAATAGAACAATTGACCATTTCAATGATTTGTAAGTTCACAATGGCTTGTTATGTGATTGTAGCTGATTCTCATCCAAGGGTTGAACGATTCAGCGATTTGTAAGCTCAAAATGGCTTGTTCTGTGACTGTTATTAATTCTAATCGAAAGGTTGACTGATTCGGTGATTTGTAAGCTTAGAATGGCTTGTTACATGAGTGGAGCTTATTCTGATTGAACGGTTGACCGATTCGGAGATTTTTTAGCTCAAAATAGCTTGTTATGTGATTGTTATTGATTCTAATCAAACGGTTGACCGATTCGGTGATTTCTAAGCTTAGAATGGCTTGTTACGTGATTGTAATTTATTTTCATCGAACGGTTGACCCATTCGGAGATTTGTAAGCTCAGAATGACTTGTTACATAATTGTAGCTGATTCTCATCGAACGGTTGACCGATTTGGTAATTTGTAAGCTCAAAATTGCTTGTTACATGATTGTAATTTATTCTCATTGAATGGTTGACCGATCGAATGATTTGTAAGCTTAGAATGGCTTATTACATGATTGTACCTGATTGTCATCAAACAGTTTATTGATTCAGTGATTTGTAAGCTCAGAATGGCTTTTTACGTGATTGTAGTTGATTCTTATTGAATGGTTGACCTATTCGGTGATTTGTAAGCACAGAATGGCTTGTTATATGATTGTAATTGATTATCTTCGAACAGTTGACCGCTTCGGTGATTTGTAAGCTTAGAATGGTTTGTTACATGATTGTAACTTATTCTCATAGAACATTTGACCGATATGGTTATTTGTAAGCTCAGAATGATTTGTTATGTGATTATTATTGATTATAATTAAACAGTTGACCGCTTCAGTGATTTTTACATTTAGAATGACTTGTTACATGATTGTAGCTCATTCTCATCCAACGGTTGAATGATTCAGTGATTTGTAAGCTCAGAATGGCTTGTTATGTGATTGTTATTGATTCTAATTGAACAGTTGACAGATTCAGTGATTTGTAAGCTCAGAATGACTTTTTACATGATTGTAGCTGATTCTCATCTAACGGTTGATAGATTTGGTGATTTGTAAGCTTAGAATGGCTTGTTACATGATTGTAGCTGATTCTCATCCAACGGTTGAACAATTCTTCAATTTGTAAGCACAGAATGGGTTGTTATGTGATTGTTATTGATTCTAATCAAATAGTTAACCGATTCAGTGATTTGTAATCTCATAATGGCTTGTAGCTTATTCTCATTGAATGTTTGACCGATTCGGTCATTTGTAAGCTCAAAAAGGCTTATTATGTAATTGTAATTGATTCTCACCGAACGGTTGACTGATTCAATGATTTGTATGCCCAGAATGACTTGTTATGTCATTGTAATTGATTATACTTGAACGGTTGACCGCTTCAGTGATTTATAAATTTAGAATGGCTTGTTACATGATTGTAGCTGATTCTCATCCAAGGTTTGAAAAATTTAGAGATTTGTAAGCTCAGAATGGCCTGTTATGTGATTGTTATTTATTCTAATTGTTCTTGACCGATTCAGTAATTTTTAAGCTCAAAATGGCTTTTTACATGATTGTACCTGATTCTCATTGAACGATTGACCGATTCGGTGATTTCTAAGTTCAGAATGGCTTGTTACATTATTGTAGCTGATTCTCATTGAACGGTTGAAGGATTCGGTGATCTGTAAGCTCAGAACGGCTTGTTATGTGATTGTTATTGATTCTAATGAAATGGTTGACTAATTCAGTTATTTGTAAGCCCAGAATGGTTTCTTACGTTATTGTAATTGATTCTCATTGAACGGTTGACCCATCTAGTGATTTGTAAGATCAAAATGGCTTGCTACATGATTGTCATTGATTGTCATCAAAGGGTTGACCGGTTCAGTGATTTGTAAGCTTAGAATGGCTTGTTACATGATTGTAGCTGATTCTCATCAAATGGTTGACCTATTCATTGATTTGTAAGCTCAGAATGGCTTGTTATGAAGCTCAAAATGATTTTTTATGTGATTGTAGTTGATTCTCATCGAACGGTTGACAGATTCGGTGATTTGTAAGCTTAGAATGACTTGTTACATGATTGTAGCTGATTTTTATTGAACGATTGATTAATTCGATGATTTCTAAGCTCAGAATGGCTTGTTACATGATTGTAATTGATTCTCATCGAATGGTTGACTGATTCCATAATTTGTAAGCTCAAAATCGCTTGTTATGTGATTGTAATTGATTCTCCTTGAATGGTTGACCAATCTAATGATTTGTAAGCTTAGAATGACTTGTTACATGATTGTACCTAATTATCATCAAACGGTTGACTTATTCGGTGATTTCTAAGCTCAGAATGGCTTTTTACGTGATTGTAGCTTATTCTCATCGAATGGTTGACCTATTTGGTGATTTGTAACCACATAATGGCTTGTTATATGATTGTAATTGATTCTCTTCGAACGGTTGACCGCTTTGGTGATTTATAAGCTCAGAATGGCTTGTTACATGATTGTAGCTTATTCTCATTGAATGTTTGACCGATACGGTCATTTGTAAGCTCAAAATGACTTGTTATGTGATTTTTATTGATTATAATTGAATGGTTGACCGCCTCAGTGATTTATAAGTTTAGAATGGCTTGTTACATGATTGTAGCTGATTCTCATCCAACGGTTGAACGATTCATCAATTTGTCAGCTTAGAATGGCTTGTTATGTGATTGTTATTGATTTTAATCAAACGGTTGACTGATTCAGTGATTTTTAATCTCAGAATGGCTTGTACCTTATTCCCATCGAATGTTTGACTAATTCAATCATTTGTAAGCTCAAAAAGGCTTGTTATATAATTGTTATTGATTCTCACCGAATGGTTGACCGATTCGGTGATTTGTATGCGCAGAATGGCTTGTTATGTGATTGTAATTAATTATAATTGAACGGTTGACTGCTTTGATGATTTGTAAATTCAGAATGGCTTGTTATGTGATTGTAGCTGATTCTCATCTAAGAGTTCAAAAATTTGGTGATTTGTAAGCTCAGAATGGCCTGTTATGTGATTGTTATTTATTCTAATCGAACGGTTGACCGATTCAGTGATTTTTAAGCTCAGAATGGCTTGTTACATGATTGTAACTGATTCTCATTGAACGGTTGACTGATTCGGTGATTTGTAAGTTTAGAATGGCTTGTTACATTATTGTAGTTGATTCTCATCAAACGGTTGAACGATTCAGTGATCTTTAAGCTCAAAATAGCTTGTTATGTAATTGTTATTGAGTCTAATCGAATGGTTGACTTATTCAGTTATTTGTAAGCCCATAATGGCTTGTTACGTGATTGTAATTGATTCTCATTGAACGGTTGACCCATCGAGTGATTTGTAAGCTCAGAATGGCTTGTTACATGATTGTAAGTGATTGTCATCAAAGGGTTGACCAATTCGGTGATTTCTAAGCTCATAATGGCTTGTTACGTGATTGTAGCTAATTCTCATCAAACGGTTGACCTATTCATTGATTTGTAAGCTCAGATTGGCTTGTTATGAAGCTTAGAATGACTTTTTACGTGATTATTGTTGATTCTCATCGAATAGTTGACAGATTCGGTGATTTGTAAGCTTAGAATGGCTTGTTACATGATTGTAGCTGATTCTTATCAAACGGTTGATTAATTTGGTGACTTATAAGCTTAGAATGGCTTGTTACATGATTTTAATTGATTCTCAATGAACGGTTGACCAATTCGGTGATTTTTAAGCTCAGAATAGCTTGTTATGTTATTGTAATTGATTATAATTCAACGATTGAGTGCTTTAGTGATTTGTAAGTTTACAATGGCTTGTTACGTGATTGTAGCTGATTCTCATCTAAGGGTTGAATGATTCGATGATTTGTAAGCTCAGAATGGCTTGTTATGTGATTGTTATTGATTCTAATCAAAAGGTTGACTAATTCAGTGATTTGTAAGCTCAGAATGGCTTGTTACATGAGTGGAGCTTATTCTCATCGAACAGTTGAATGATTCGATGATTTGTTTGCTCAGAATAGCTTGTTAAGTATTTTTTATTGATTGTAATCGAACAGTTGACCGATTCGGTGATTTGTAAGCTCAGAATGACTTGTTATGTGATTGTAATAGATTGTAATCGAACGGTTGACTGATTCAATGATTTGCAAGCTCAGAATGGCTTGTTACATGATTGTAGTTTATTCTCATCAAATGGTTGACCGATTTGGTGATTTGTAAGATCATAATAGCTTGTTATATGATTGTAGCTGATTCTTATCGAATGGTTGACCGATTCGGTGATTTCTAAGCTCAGAATGGCTTGTTACATGATTGTAATTGATTCTCATCAAACGGTTGACCAATTCTGTTATTCTGATTCTCATCGAAAGGTTGAACAATTTAGTGATTTGTAAGCTCAGAATGGCTTGTTATGTGATTGTTATTAATTCTAATCAAACGATTGACTAATTTGGTGATTTGTAAGCTCATAATTGCTTGTTACATCATTGTAATTGATTATCATTGAACAGTTAACCGATTCGTTGATTTGTAAGTTCAATATGGCTTGTTACATGATTGTAGTTCATTCTCATCGAATGGTTGACTAATTCGGTGATTTGTAAGCTCAGGATGGCTTGTTACATAATTGTAGCTAATTCTCATTGAATGTATGACTAATTCGTTGATTTGTAAGGTCAAAATCACTTGTTACATGATTGTAATTAATGCTCATTGAATGATTGATTGATCTAGTGATTTGTAAGCTCAGAATGGCTTGTTACATGATTGTAACTAATTATCATCTAACGGTTGACCAATTTGGTGATTTGTAAGCTCAGAATGCCTTGTTATGTGATTGTAATTGATTCTCATCGAATGGTTGACCACTTCAGTGATTTTTAAGCTCATAATAGCTTGTTACATGATTGTAACTGATTGGTATCAAACGGTTAACCAATTCGGTGATTTGTAAGCTCAGAATAGCTTGTTACATGATTGTAGCTGATTCTTATCAAATGGTTGACCTACTCGGTGATTTGTAAGCTTAGAATGGCTTGTTATATGATTGTAACTAATTCTCATCAAATGGTTGATGGGTTCAGTGTTTTGTAAGCTTAGAATGGCTTGTTACATGATTATAGTTCATTCTCATTGAATGGTTGATCGATACGGTGATTTATAAGCTCAGAATGGCTTGTTACATAATTGTAGCTGATTCTCATCGAACGGTTGACCGATTCGGTGATTTTTAATTTCAAAATTGCTTGTTACGTTATTGTAATTGATTCTGATTGAACACTTGACCGATCTAATGATTTGTAAGCTTAGAATAGCTTGTTACATGATTATAATTAATTCTCATTGAACGGTTGACTGATCCAGTGATTTGTAAGCTCAAAATGACTTATTACATGATTGTAACTAATTGTCATCAAACGGTTGATGAATTTGGTGATTTGTAAGCTCAGAATAGCTTGTTACATGAGTATAGCTGATTCTCATCGAATGATTGACCTATTTGATGATTTGTAAGCTTAGAATGACTTGTTATGTGATTGTAATTGATTCTCATCAAACGGTTGACCACTTCGATGATTTTTAAGCTCAGAATGGCTTGTTACATGATTGTAACTGATTGGTATCAAACGGTTGATTGATTTGGTGATTTGTAAGCTCATAATGGTTTGTTACGTGATTGTAGCTGATTCTCATTGAATGGTTGACCTATTCAGTTATTTTTAAGTTCAAAATCACTTGTTATGTGATTGTAATTGATTCTCATTAAACGGTTGACTGATCTAGTGGTTTGTAAGTTTGGAATGGCTTGTTACATGATTGTTACTGATTGTCATCAAACAGTTGATTGATTCAGTGATTTGTAAGCTTAGAATGGCTTGTTACGTGATTTTAGATGAATGTCATCGAATGGTTGACCTATTCAGTGATTTGTAAGATCAGAAATGCTTTTTATGTGATTGTAATTGATTCTCATCGAACAGTTGACCTCTTCATTGATTTTTAAGCTCAGAATGGCTTGTTACATGATTGTAACTGATTGTCATCAAATGGTTGACCGATTTGGTGATTTGTGAGCTCATAATGGCTTGTTACATGATTGTGGCTTATTCTCATCAAATGGTTGACCTATTCAGTGATTTGTAAGCTCAAAATTGCTTGTTATGTGATTGTAATTGATTCTCATTGAACGGTTGACCGATCCAGTGATTTGTTGTATGCACCCTAAAATGGTCACCTAGACTTTGGGCCCCATTTCTCAATTTATCAAATCCCTGAATAAATATTTTCAAATATCAACAATATCAATTATATCAATTTCCTTGATCAAATCATAATCAATTCAATATTTCCTAAGGTTTGA
>MU226665.1:1363559-1392043 GCA_018584345.1 Thuja plicata
GGCAAGTAGTATTTCATTTAAGGCTATGTACCATTATGAAGAGGAGGCTGCTTGTTGCCCACTCAAATGCAAATATGGGAGGTGTTAAATAAAGAATTTCTTAAGGACAAGCTTGACACTTCCGATTGTTATCATTGGCTGTGAAATAAGGTTCTTATGCTAATTTCTATTGGGGGTTTTTAGGCAGTATATTGCTTACTTGCGCAGACTTTTGTGGAGGAAGCATTTTGTTTTAAGAAATTTTGAGTCAATGCATAGCAAATAATAAATACCCCATGCGCTGTTTGGGAATGCACTGTGTATTTTTGATCAGCAAACTATGAGGTATGCGCATTTTATGGTGGGTGTTTCCAGATTTTTAAAGTTTTCAATTTACAAATTGCATTGCAAAGTCATCTTCCAGCAGATTGCGCAGACATCAATGATTTCCAGTTTTTAAACTATTCAAAAAAAAATTGCAACTTTCATAGCAAATGGAAATCTGCGCAATGAATGGGATCAGCCAGAGGGTAATGGCATTGCATTAAAATGAGACTTTTAAGATGTTTGCACAGATTTCCAGTGGAGGATTGAAATGCATTGAATCCAGATCACATTGCAATGACATTCCCAGAGGCTGCGATAGACATTAAGGGAATGAGTTTGATGTTTTTGATTGATTTTAAATGTAATCTACAGATGTGAATCCACAGGAAGTGGCGCCCAGACCACTGGAAGACCACCATCATCTCCATTTGCAAAGATTCATTGACATGAATGAGCAGAACTCAATGCAAAGTCTCAGAAAATGGAAAAACAGTGTATTTCATTATCCCATATTCACTGTGCGGTTGGCTTTTTTGACCTTTATAAGGTAAAACGCAAACATCATTGGTAAGAATAAGAGCCCAGAGGCTCTTGGCAAGCTCCCAGGGGCTGGAGGTAGATTTACATGAGCTATGCATAGTATTTTAGAGAAAAATTTGAAAATGCTTTAAAACAGCCAGTTTCAATATCCCACATTCATCCCACAAAGGGAAAAATAAGAGCTTATAAGCAAAAATGCACACATACAGGTTTGAATAAGAAAGAGGAAGCCCTCCACGCACGGCCAGAGCTCTCCATGTGCAGCCAAATGATACCTCAGGAAGCGTGCCCAGTCGGATGACATCATAATTTTGTAGAAGACATCGCGCAGTCGTAGAGCAGGAAAGGTCGAGTAATCGCTCAGTTGCGCAGTCACCGAGCAGCTCGTCACTCAGTCATGCCCGAGGAAGGAGCCCGCCGATGTAGCTCGTGACTGCGCAACTCAGCTCGTCGCGCAGTCGCACAGGTCAGGTGACATAACAAAAAATGATAGCGAATGAGCGACGAGCTCGTCCCGTAGTCGCCGAAGAAATGCAGTAGGCCAAAAATCACTGCGAATGCGCGATTGAGCGCAGTCGCACAGTCGCACCAGTTCATGGAGTTGCACGAAATGGTGTGCGAGCTCGTGACTGAGCCAGTCGCGCAGTCGCCCAGCTTTTAGTCGCTCAGTCGCACAGCCTGACTCAGCTCGTTGCGCACTCGCACAAGGTTTGTGTTGCGGTCAAAAAGTGTTGCGACCGAGCGATTCAGCCCAGTCACGCACTCGCACAAGGCAAATTTGGAGCAGTCAAGGATGCAGAGATGGATTTTCAGAACCAATCAGCAAGCGCCACTTGTCCAATTCTGGTGCAATGTGAGCAAAAAGAGAGTAAAATATGCAGATATTTTAAATTTTTATTTCAATTCAATAGTTTGACTATTGAAAATATTCAAATATTTCAGAATATTCAAAAATTGTGCACAGAAAGGCCAAGTATTTTTTATGATTCCAGGGGGAAATTAAATCAGAAGTATCAGCTATTATATACCGTTGGAAAGGTATTGAAGAGAGGAATCTAATTTTATAGACCATTTGAGGGCATAACAAATCAGATTTTAGCAGTAACAGAAGGAAGTGGTTGCAGATATTTTATGAGAGAGAAGGACAGGTGTCGGTGACAAAATTTGTTTCTCTCATTCTCCTATATCTGAGTTTTCTTCTAAATTATAAGAGGATGTTGAAATTTATGCTGCGAGACAGCCTCCAGGCTTTTGAATCTTAATTTTTGTGTTCATGGTCTTGCAATGTATAGTTTTCAGATGATTTTTAATGAAAAACAAAGGAAATCCCTGTTCAGAAACTTGTCTGATGTCTTTGTATGTCTGTTTTGATTCTCATATATTAACTTGTAAGGCATGTTGATATACCAGTTACAAGGTATCTGTGAGTTTGAATCTGAGTTCCTCTCAAGGAGAGTAAGTCTTGTTTTCAAGTTCTGAGAATTTTAAGTCGGCATATGAATATGATGTCCAGGAATTGAAATGAGAAGAATGGTTTGCAAGGCATTTCATTCGGATTTTTGAGTTTGGAGCTAGAAGTTTTCTGGGATTGCACATCTGTTTGACTCTGTTGCCCAATAGACAAGGCACTGGTCTCTAGTTTGTCTGGTATTTTCTTCATCAATCAATTATTCAAATCATTTTCCCTTTCTGTTTAAAGAGCTGTGAATGATTATTATATCAAGTGTAGGAGGATTTGTTTGATCCCCATTAATTAGCCTTTTCTTTGACAAGGTTAGGGAAAAATAGCTAACAATATGTAAGCTCAAAATGGCTTGTTATGTGATTGTTATTGATTCTAATCAAACATTGAATGATTCGGTGATTTGTAAGCTCAGAATGGCTTGTTACGTGATTGTAATTGATTGTCATCAAACGGTTGACCGATTCGGTGATTTGTAGGCTCAGAAAGGCTTGTTATGTGATTGTTATTGATTCTAATTGAATGGTTGACCGATTCGGTGGTTTGCAAGCTCTGAAAGGTTTGTTACATGATTGTAGCTGATTCTCATTGAACAGTTGACCGATTCAGTGATTTGTAAGCTCAGAATGGCTTGTTACATAATTGTAGCTAATTCTCATCGAACGGTTGACCAATTCGGTGATTTGTAAGCTCAAAATCACTTGTTACGTGATTGTAATTGATTCTCATTGAATGGTTGACCGATCCAATGATTTGTAAGCTCAGAATAGCTTTTAATGTGATTGTAATTGGTTATAATTGAACGCTTGACCACTTTGGTGATTTGTAAGTTTAAAATGGCATGTTACGTGATTGTAGCTAATTCTCATCCAATGGTTGAATGATTCAGCGACTTTTAAGCTTAGAATGGCTTGTTATGTGATTGTTATTGATTCTAATCGAACGTTGACTGATTCAGTGATTTGTAAGCTCAGAATGGCTTGTTACATGATTGTAATTGATTATCATCGAACGATTGACTGATTCAGTGATTTGTAAGCTCAAAATAGCTTGTTACGTGATTGTAGTTTATTCTCATTGAACGGTTGACCGATTCAATGATTTGTAAGCCCAGAATGGCTTGTTACGTAATTATAGCTGATTCTCATTGAACGGTTGACCAACTCAGTAATTTGTAAGCTCAAAATCGCTTGTTACATGTTGTAATTGATTCTCATTGAACGTTTGATCGATCAAATGATTTGTAAGCTCAGAATGGTTGTTACATGATTTTAACTGATTGTCATCAAACGGTTGACCGATTTGGTGAGTTGTAAGCTCAGAATGGCTTGTTACGTGATTGTAGGTTATTCTCATTGAATGGTTGACCTATTTGGTGATTTGTAAGATTAGAATGGCTTATTATGTCATTGTAATTGATTCTCATCGAACGGTTGACCGCTTCCATGATTTGTAAGCTCAGAATGGCTTGTTATATGATTGTAGCTTATTATCATCGAACGTTTGACCAATTCAGTCATTTGTAAGCTCAGAATGGCTTGTTATCTGATTGTTATTGATTATAATCAAACGGTTGACCGATTTGGTAATTTGTAAGCTTAGAATGGCTTTTTAAGTGATTGTAGCTGATTCTAATCAAACAGTTGATAGATTCGGTGATTTGTAAGCTCATAATGGCTTGTTACGTGATTGTAGCTTATTCTTATCGAATGGTTGACCGATTCGGTGATTTCTAAGCTCAAAATGGCTTGTTAATTGATTGTAATTGATTCTCATCGAACGGTTGACTGATTCAGTGATTTCAAAGCTCAGAATGGCTTGTTATGTGATTGTAATTGATTATAATTGAACGGTTGACCGCTTTTATGATTTGTATATTTAGAATGACTTGTTACATGATTGTAGTTGATTCTCATCCAACGGTTCAATGATTCGGTGATTTGTAAGCTCAAATTGGCTTGTTATGTGATTGTTATTGATTCTAATCGAACAGTTGACCAATTTGGTGATTTGTAAGCTTAGAATGGCTTGTTACGTGATTGTAATATATTGTCATCGAACAGTTGACCGATTTGGTGATTTGTAAGCTCAAAATGGCTTGTTACATCATTGTAATTGATTCTCATCGAACGATTCAGTGATTAGTAATCTGAAAATAGCTTGTTATGTTATTGTTATTGTTATTGATTCTAATCAAACGGTTGTCCGATTCGATTATTTGTAAGCTCATAATGACTTGTTACATGATTGCAGCTGATTCTCATTTAACGGTTGTCTGATTCGGTGATTATTAAGTTTAGAATAGCTTGTTACGTGATTGTACCTAATTCTCATCGAACGGTTGAATGATTCAGTGATTTGTAAGCTCAGAATGGCTTGTTATGTGATTATTGTTGATTCTAATTGAACGGTTGACCAATTCGATGATTTGTAAGCTCAAAATGGCTTGTTACATGATTGTAATTAATTGTCATCGAATGGTTTACCGATTCGGTGATTTGTAAGATCAGAATGGCTTGTTACATGATTGTAGTTTATTCTCATCAAACGGTTGACCGATTCGGTTATTTGTAAGCTCAAAATGACTTGTTATGTAATTATAGCTGATTCTCATCGATCAGTTGACCGATTCGGTGATTTGTAAGCTCAAAATTGCTTGTTACATGATTGTTATTGATTCTCAAAGAACGGTTGACCAATCCAATGAGTTGTAAGCTCAGAATAGCTTGTTATGTGATTGTAATTGATTATAATAGAATGATTCAGTGATTTGTAAGCTTAGAAAGGCTTGTTATGTGACTGTTATTGATTCTAATTGAACGTTGACTGATCTAGTGATTTGTAAGCTCAAAATGGCTTGTTACATGATTGTAATTGATTGTCATCAAACAGTTGACCGAGTCGGTGATTTATAAGCTTCGAATGGCTTGTTACATGATTGTAGTTTATTCTCATCGAACAGTTGACTGATTCGATGATTTGTCAGCTCAGAATGGCTTGTTACATAATTGTAGCTGATTCTCATCGAATGGTTGACCGATTCGGTAATTTGTAAGCTCAAAATCGCTTGTTACATGATTGTAATTGATTATCATTGAACGGTTGACTAATCCAATGATTTTTAAGCTTAGAATGGCTTGTTACGTGATTGTAACTGATTGTCATCAAACGGTTGATCGATTCAGGTATTTGTAAGCTGAGAATAGCTTTTTATGTGATTTCTAAGCTCAGAATGGCTTGTTATGTCATTGTAATTGATTCTCATCAAACCAATGACAACTTCGGTGATTTGTAACCTCAGAATGGCTTGTTACATGATTGTAGGTTATTCTCATCAAACATATGATCGATTTGGTCATTTGTAAGCTCAAAATGACTTGTTATGTGATTGTTATTGATTATAATCGAACGTTGACTGATTTAGTGATTTGTAAGCTCAGAATGGCTTCTTACATGATTGTAATTGATTATCATCAAACGGTTGACTGATTCAGTGATTTGTAAGCTCAGAATGGCTTGTTATGTGATTGTTATTGATTTTAATTGAAAGGTTGACCGATTCGATGATTTGTAAGCTCAGAATGGCTTGTTACATGATTATAGCTGATTCTCAATGAACGATTGATCAATTGATCGATTAGATGATTTATAAGCTCTGAATGGCTTGTTACATAATTGTAGCTGATTCTCATTGAACGATTGACCAATTCGGTGATTTGTAAGCTCAAAATTGCTTGTTACATGATTGTAATTGATTCTCATTGAACGGTTGACCAATCCAGTGATTTGTAAGCTTAGAATGGCTTGTTATGTGATTGTAATTGACTATAATTGAATGGTTGACCGCTTCGGTAATTTGTAAGTTAAGAATGGCTTGTTACATGATTGTAGCTTATTCTCGTTGAATGTTTGACTAATTCGATTATTTGTAAGCTTAGAATGGCTTGTTATATTATTGTTATTGATTGTAATCGAACGGTTGACCGATTTGGTGATTTGAAAGTGTAGAATGGCGTTTTATGTGATTGTAGTTGATTCTCATTGAACGGTTGACAGATTCAGTGATTTGTAAGCTCAAAATGACTTTTTACGTGACTGTAGCTGATTCTTATCAAACGGTTAACTGATTCAGTGATTTCTAAGCTCAGAATGGCTTGTTACATGATTGTAATTGATTCCCATCAAACGGTTGACCGATTCGATGATTTGTTATCTCAGAATGGCTTGTTATGTAATTGAAATTGATTATAATTGAACGGTTGAACGATTCGATGATTTGTGAGCTCATAATAGCTTGTTATGTGATTATTATTGATTCTAATCGAACAGTTGACCGATTTGGTGATTTATAAGCTCAAAATGGCTTGTTACGTGATTATAAATGATTGTCATCGAAAGGCTGACCGATTCGGTGATTTGTAAGCTCAGAATGACTTGTTACGTGATTGTAGTTTATTCTCATCAAACAGTTGACCGATTCGGTGATTTGTAAGCTCAAAATGGCTTTGAAAGATTCAGCTATTTGTAAGCTTAGAATGGCTTGTTATGTGATTGTTATTGATTCTAATTGAATGGTTGACCGATTCAGTGATTTGTAATCTCAGAATGGTTTGTAGCTTATTCTCATGGAACATTTGACCGATTCGGTCATTCGTAAGCTTAAAAAGGTTTGTCATGTAATTGTTATTGATTCTCACCGAACGGTTAACCAACTAGGTGATTTGTATGCCCAGAATGGCTTGTTATGTGATTGTAATTGATTATAATTGAATGGTTGACCGCTTCAGTGATTTGTAAGTTTAGAATGAAAAGTTACGTGATTGTAGTTGATTCTCATCCAAGGGTTAAAAAATTTGGCAATTTGTAAGCTTAGAATGACCTGTTATGTGATTGATATTTATTCTAATCCAACGGTTGACCGATTCGGTGATTTGTAAGCTCAGAATGGCTTGTTACGTGATTGTAGTTTATTTTCATCAAACGGTTGACCCATTCAGAGATTTGTAAGCTCAGAATGACTTGTTACATAATTGTAGCTGATTCTCATCGAACGGTTGACTGATTTGGTAATTTTTAAGCTCAAAATCGCTTGTTACATGATTGTAATTGATTCTCATTGAATGGTTGACCGATCGAATGATTTGTAAGCTTAGAATGACTTGTTACATAATTCTACCTGATTGTCATCAAACGGTTGATTGATTCGGTGATTTGTAAGCTCAGAATGGCTTTTTACGTGATTGTAGTTGATTCTCATTGAATGGTTGACCTATTCGGTGATTTGTAAGCACAGAATAGCTTGTTATATGATTGTAATTGATTCTCTTCGAACAGTTGACCGCTTCGGTGATTTGTAAGCTCAGAATGGTTTGTTACATGATTGTAGCTTATTCTCATCGAACATTTGACCGATATGGTTATTTGTAAGCTTAGAATGACTTGTTATGTGATTGTTATTGATTATAATTGAACGGTTGACCGCTTCAGTGATTTTTAAGTTTAGAATGGCTTGTTACATGATTGTAGCTGATTCTCATCCAACGGTTGAATGATTCGGTGATTTGTAAGCTTAGAATGGCTTATTATGTGATTGTTATTGATTCTAATCAAATGGTTGACTAATTCAGTGATTTGTAAGCTCAGAATGGCTTTTTACATGATTGTAGCTGATTCTCATCAAACGATTGACAGATTCGGTGATTTGTAAGCTCAAAATGGCTTGTTACGTGATTGTAGCTGATTCTCATCCAACGGTTGAATGATTCCTTGATTTGTAAGCTCAGAATGGGTTTTTATGTGATTGTTATTGATTCTAATCAAATGGTTAACCGATTCAGTGATTTGTAATCTCATAATGGCTCGTAGCTTATTCTCATTGAATGTTTGACCAATTCGGTCATTTGTAAGCTCAAAAAGGCTTGTTATATAATTGTTATTGATTCTCACCGAATGGTTGATCGATTCGATGATTTGTATGCCCATAATGACTTGTTATGTCATTGTAATTGATTATAATTGAACGGTTGACCACTTCAGTGATTTATAAATTCAGAATGGCTTGTTACATGATTGTAGCTGATTCTCATCCAAGGTTTGAAAAATTTAGAGATTTGTAAGCTCAGAATGGCTTGTTATGTGATTGTTATTTATTCTAATCGTTCTTGACCAATTCGGTGATTTTTAAGCTCAAAATGGCTTGTTACATGATTGTAGTTGATTCTCATTGAACGGTTGACTGATTCGATGATTTCTAAGTTTAGAATGGCTTGTTACATTATTGTAGCTGATTCTCATTGAACGGTTGAAGGATTCAGTGATTTGTAAGCTCAGAACGGCTTGTTATGTGATTTTTATTGATTCTAATCGAATGGTTGACCGATTTAGTTATTTGTAAGCCCAGAATGGTTTCTTACATTATTGTAATTGATTCTCATTGAACGGTTGACCCATCCAGTGAATTTTAAGATCAAAATGGCTTGCTATGTGATTGTCATTGATTGTCATCAAAGGGTTGACCGGTTCAGTGATTTGTAAGCTTAGAATGGTTTGTTACGTGATTGTAGCTGATTCTCATCAAATGGTTGACCTATTCATTGATTTGTAAGCTCAGAATGGCTTGTTATGAAGCTCAAAATGACTTTTTACGTGATTGTAGTTGATTCTCATCGAACGGTTGATAGATTCGGTGAATTGTAAGCTTAGAATGGCTTGTTATGTGATTGTAGCTGATTCTTATCGAACGATTGATTGATTCGATGATTTCTAAGCTCAGAATGGCTTGTTACATGATTGTAATTGATTCTCATCGAATGGTTGACTGATTTGGTAATTTGTAAGCTCAAAATCGCTTGTTATGTGATTATAATTGATTCTCCTTGAATGGTTGACCGATCCAATGATTTGTAAGCTCAGAATGACTTGTTACATGATTGTACCTAATTGTCATCAAACGGTTGACTGATTCAGTGATTTCTAAGCTCAGAATGGCTTTTTACGTGATTGTAGTTGATTCTCATCGAATGGTTTACCTATTTGGTGATTTGTAACCACATAATGGCTTGTTATATGATTGTAATTGATTCTCTTCAAACGGTTGACCGCTTCGGTGATTTGTAAGCTCAGAATGGCTTGTTACATGATTGTAGCTTATTCTTGTCGAATGTTTGACTGATACGGTCATTTGTAAGCTCAGATTGGCTTGTTATGTGATTGTTATTGATTATAATTGAAAGGTTGACAGCCTCAGTGATTTTTAAGTTTAGAATGGCTTGTTACATAATTGTAGCTGATTCTCATCCAACGGTTGAATGATTCATCAATTTGTCAACTTAGAATGGCTTGTTATGTGATTGTTATTGATTTTAATCGAACGGTTGACTAATTTGGTAATTTTTAATCTCAGAATGGCTTGTAGCTTATTCCCATTGAACGTTTGACTGATTCGATCATTTGTAAGCTCAAAAAGGCTTGTTATATAATTGTTATTGATTCTCACCGAATGGTTGACCGATTCGGTGATTTGTAAGCGCAGAATGGCTTGTTATGTGATTGTAATTGATTATAATTAAATGGTTGACTGCTTCGATGGTTTGTAAATTCAAAATGGCTTGTTACGTGATTGTAGCTGATTCTCATCCAAGGGTTGAAAATTTTGGTGATTTGTAAGCTCATAATGGCCTGTTATGTGATTGTTATTTATTCTAATCGAACGGTTGACCGATGCGGTGATTTTTAAGCTCAGAATAGCTTGTTACATGATTGTAGCTGATTCTCATTGAACGGTTGACTGATTCATTGATTTGTAAGTTCAGAATGGCTTGTTACATTATTATAGCTGATTCTCATCAAACAGCTGAATGATTCCGTGATCTTTAAGCTCAAAATGGCTTGTTATGTAATTGTTATTGAGTCTAATCGAACGGTTGACTGATTCAGTTATTTGTAAGCCCATAATGGCTTGTTACATGATTGTAATTGATTCTCACTTAACAGTTGACCCATCCAGTGATTTGTAAGCTCAGAATAGCTTGTTACATGATTATAACTGATTGTCATCAAAGGGTTGACCGATTCGGTGATTTGTAAGCTCATAATGGCTTGTTACTTGATTGTAGCTGATTCTCATCAAATGGTTGACCTATTCATTGATTTGTAAGCTCAGAGTGGCTTGTTATGAAGCTCAGAATGGCTTTTTACGTGATTGTAGTTGATTCTCATCGAACGGTTGACAGATTCAGTGATTTATAAGCTTAGAATGGCTTGTTACATGATTGTAGCTGATTCTTATCGAACAGTTGCTTGATTCGGTGATTTATAAGCTTAGAATGGCTTGTTACATGATTTTAATTGATTCTCAATGAATGGTTGACTGATTTG
Source organism: Thuja plicata (assembly GCA_018584345.1). NCBI lineage: Eukaryota > Viridiplantae > Streptophyta > Pinopsida > Cupressales > Cupressaceae > Thuja > Thuja plicata. The sequence continues at coordinate 1,374,244 of MU226665.1, forward strand.
GTGATTTTTAAGCTCAGAATGGCTTGTTATGTTATTGTAATTGATTATAATTCAACGGTTGACCGCTTCGGTGATTTGTAAGTTTAGAATGGCTTGTTACATGATTGTAGTTGATTCTCATCCAAGGGTTGAACGATTTGGTGATTTGTAAGCTCAGAATGGTTTGTTATGTGATTATTATTGATTCTAATCGAAAGGTTGACCGATTCGGTGATTTGTAACCTCAGAATGGCTAATTACATGAGTGGAGCTTATTCTCATCGAACGGTTGAACGATTTGATGATTTGTTTGCTCAGAATAGCTTGTTATGTATTTGTTATTGATTCTAATCAAACGGTTGACCAATTCGGTGATTTGTAAGATTAGAATGACTTGTTACGTGATTGTAATTGATTGTAATCAAATAGTTGACCGATTCGATGATTTGTAAGCTCAGAATGGCTTGTTACATTATTGTAGTTTATTCTGATTGAACGGTTGACCAATTTGGTGATTTGTAAGATCAGAATGGCTTGTTACATGATTGTAGTGGATTCTTATTGAATGGTTGACCGATTCAGTGATTTCTAAGCTCAGAATGGCTTGTTACATGATTGTAATTGATTCTCATCGAACGGTTGACCGATTCTATTATTCTGATTCTCAACGAAAGGTTGAACGATTTGGTGATTTGTAAGCTCAGAATGGTTGTTATGTGATTTTTATTGATTCTAATCGAATGGTTGACTAATTTGGTGATTTGTAAGCTCATAATGGCTTGTTACGTCATTATAATTGATTGTTATTGAACAGTTGACCGATTCGTTGATTTGTAAGCTCAATATGGCTTCTTATGTGATTGTAGTTCATTCTCATCGAATGGTTGACTAATTCGGTGATTTGTAAGATCATAATGGCTTGTTACATAATTGTAGCTAATTCTCATCAAACGTATGACCAATTCATTGATTTGTAAGGTCAAAATCACTTGTTACGTGATTGTAATTAATGCTCATTAAATGGTTGACTGATCCAGTTATTTGTAAGCTCAGAATGGCTTGTTACATGATTGTAACTAATTGTCATCAAACGATTTACCGATTCGGTGATTTGTAAGCTCAGAATGGCTTGTTATGTGATTGTAATTGATTCTCATCGAACGGTTGACCGCTTCAGTGATTTTTAAGCTCAGAATAGCTTTTTACGTGATTGTAACTGATTGATATCAAACGGTTGACCGATTCAGTGATTTGTAAGCTTGGAATGGCTTGTTACGTGATTGTAGCTGATTCTCATCGAATGGTTGACCTACTCGGTGATTTGTAAGCTCAGAATGGCTTGTTATGTGATTGTAATTAATTCTCATCAAATGGTTGGCTGGTTCAGTGTTTTGTAAGCTCATAATGGCTTGTTACATGATTGTAGTTCATTCTCATCGAACGGTTGACCGATACGGTGATTTATAAGCTTAGAATGGCTTGTTACATAATTGTAGCTGATTCTCATCAAACGGTTGACCGATTCAGTGATTTGTAATTTCAAAATTGCTTGTTACGTGATTGTAATTGATTCTCATTTAATAGTTGACCGATCTAGTGATTTGTAAGCTTGGAATGGCTTGTTACGTGATTGTAATTAATTCTCATTGAACGGTTGACCGATCCAGTGATTTGTAAGCTTAAAATGACTTGTTACATGATTGTAACTAATTGTTATCAAACGGTTGATGAATTTGGTGATTTGTAAGCTCAGAATAGCTTGTTACATGAGTGTAGTTGATTCTCGTCGAATGGTTGACCTATTCGATGATTTGTAAGCTTAGTATGGCTTGTTATGTGATTGTAATTGATTCTCATCAAACGGTTGACCACTTCGATGATTTTTAAGCTCAGAATGGCTTGTTACGTGATTGTAACTGATTGGTATCAAACGGTTGACCGATTTAGTGATTTGTAAGCTCATAATGGTTTGTTACATGATTTTAGCTGATTCTCATCGAATGGTTGACCTATTTGGTGATTTGTAAGCTCAGAATGGTTTGTTATGTGATTGTAATTAATTCTCATTGAATGGTTGATCGGTTTGGTGTTTAGTAAGCTCATAATGGCTTATTACATGATTGTAGTTCATTCTCATCGAACAGTTGACCGATACGGTGATTTATAAGCTTAGAATGACTTGTTACATAATTATAGCTGATTCTCATCAAACGGTTGATCGATTCGGTGATTTGTAAGTTCAAAATCACTTGTTATGTGATTATAATTGATTCTCATTGAACGGTTGACTTATCTAGTGGTTCGTAAGTTTGGAATGGCTTGTTACGTGATTGTTACTAATTGTCATCAAACGGTTGATTGATTCAGTGATTTGTAAGCTCAGAATGGCTTGTTACGTGATTCTAGATGATTGTCATCGAATGGTTGACCTTTTCAGTAATTTGTAAGCTCAAAAATGCTTTTTATGTGATTGTAATTGATTCTCATTGAACGGTTGACCTCTTCATTGATTTTTAAGGTCAGTTAGGCTTGTTACGTGATTGTAACTGATTGTCATCAAACTGTTGACCAATTTGGTGATTTGTCAGCTCATAATGGCTTGTTACGTGATTGTAGCTTATTCTCATCGAATGGTTGACCTATTCAGTGATTTGTAAGCTCAAAATCACTTGTTATGTGATTGTAATTGGTTCTCATTGAACGGTTGACCGATCCAGTGATTTGTAAGCTAAGAATGGCTTGTTACGTGATTGTAACTGATTGTCATCAAACGGTTGATCGATTCAGTGATTTGTCAACTCAGAATAGCTTGTTACGTGATTGCAGTTGATTTTCATCGAATGGTTGACTGATATGGTGATTTGTAAGCTCAAAATGGCTTGTTAGGTGGACCACTTCGGTGATTTGTAGCTGATTCTCATCCAAGGGTTGAATGATTCAGAGATTTCTAAACTCAGAATGGCTTGTTATGTGATTGTTATTGATTCTCATTGAACGGTTGACTGATTTGGTGATTTGTAACCTCATAATAACTTAATACATGATTGTAGATGATTGTCATTAAATGGTTAACCAATTCGGTGATTTGTAAGCCTAGAATGGCATGTTACATGATTGTAATTGACTATCATTGAACGGTTGACTGCTTCGGTGATTTTTAAGCTCAGAATGGCTTGTTACATGATTGTAATTGATTATCATCAAACGGTTGACCGATTTAGTGATCTGTAAGCTCAGAATGGCTTGTTACATGATTGTAGCTGATTCTCATCCAACAGTTGAACGATTCAGTGATTTGTAAGCTCAAAATGGCCTGTTATGTGATTGTTATTGATTCTATTCGAACGGTTGACCAATTCGGTGATTTGTAAGATTAGAATAGCTTGTTACATAATTGTAGCTGATTCTCATTTAACGGTTGACTGATTCAGTGATTTGCAAGTTCAGAATGTCTTGTTACGTGATTATAGCTTATTCTTATCGAATGGTTGAATGATTCGGTGATTTGAAAGCTCAGAGTGACATGTTATATGATTGTAATTGATTCTCATTGAACGGTTGACCGCTTTGCTAATTTGTAAGCTCAGAATGGCTTGTTACATGATTGTAGCTTATTCTCATTGAATGTTTCACCAATTCAGTCATTTATAAGCTCAGATTGACTTGTTATGTGATTGTTATTGATTCTAATCAAACGGTTGACCGATTCGGTGATTTGTAAGCTAAGAATGACTATTTACGTGATTGTAGCTGATTCTCATCGAACGGCTGATAGGTTTAGTGATTTCAAACCTCAGAATGGCTTGTTACGCGATTGTAGCTGATTTTTATCAAACAGTTAACTGATTCAGTGATTTCTAAGCTCAGAATGCCTTGTTATGTGATTGTATTTGATTCTCATCGAATGGTTGATCGATTCGGTGATTGGTAAGCTCAGAATGGCTTGTTATAAGATTTTAATTGATTATAATTAAATGTTTGACTGCTTCTATGATTTGTAAGTTCAGAATGGCTTTTTACATGATTGTAGCTGATTCTCATCCAATGGTTGAACGATTCGGCAATTTGTAAGCTCAGAATGGCTTGTTATGTGATTTTTATTGATTCTCATCAAACGGTTGACCAATTCGGTGATTTGTAAGCTCAGAAGGGCTTGTTACATGATTATAGCTGATTCTCATTGAACATTTGACCGATTCGGTGATTTGTAAGTTCAGATTGGCTTGTTACATGATTGTAGCTTATTCTCATCGAACAGTTGAACGATTTAGTGATTTGTTAGCTTAGAATGGCTTGTTATGTGATTGTTATTGATTTTAATCGAGTGGTTGACAGATTCAGTGATTTGTAAGCTCAGAATGGCTTATTACGTGATTGTAATTGATTATGATCAAACGGTTGACTGATTCAGTGATTTGTAAGCTTAGAATGGCTTGTTACGTGATTGTTTTTTATTCTCATCAAATGGTTGTTCGATTCGGTGATTTATAAGCTCAGAATGTCTTGTTACGTAATTGTAGATGATTCTCATTGAACGGTTGACCGATTCGCTAATTTTGTAAGCTCAAAATCACTTATTACATGATTGTAATTGATTCTCATTGAATGGTTGACCGATCTAGTGATTTGTAAGCTCAAAATGGCTTGTTATGTGATTGTAACTGATTGTCATCAAATGGTTGACCGAGTCAGTGATTTGTAAGCTCAGAATGGCTTGTTACATGATTGTAGTTGATTCTCATTGAATGGTTGACCTATTCAGTGATTTGTAAGTATAGAATGACTTATTATGTGATTGTAATTGATTCTCATCAAACAATTGACCTCTTTGGTGATTTGTAAGCTTAGAATGGCTTGTTACATGTTTTAGCTTATTCTCATCATACGTTTCACCAATTTAGTCATTTGTAAGCTTAGAATGGCTTGTTATTGATTCTAATCGAACAGTTGACCGATTTGATGATTTGTAAGCTTAGAATGGCTTTTTAAGTGATTCTAGTTGATTCTCATCGAACGGTTGACTGATTCGGTGATTTGTAACATCAGAATGGCTTGTTACGTGATTGTAGTAGATTCTTTTTGAATGGTTGACAGATTCAGTGATTTCTAAGCTAAGAATGGCTTGTTACATGATTGTAATTGATTCTCATCAAACGGTTGATCGATTATATTATTTTTAAGCTCAGAATGGCTTACTACGTGACTGTAGCTCATTCTCATCAAACGGTTGACCAATTCGGTGATTTGTAAGCTCAAAATGGCTTGTTAGGTAATTCTAGCTGATTCTCATCGAATGGTTGACCGATTTGTTGATTTGTAAGGTCAAAATTGCTTGTTACATTATTGTAATTAATTCTCATTAAACGGTTGACCGATCCATGATTTGTAAGCTCAAAATGGCTTGTTACATGATTGTAACTAATTGTCATCAAACAATTGACCAATTCAGTGATTTGTAAGCTTAGAATGGCTTGTTATGTGATTGTAGCTGATTCTCATCGAATGGTTGACCTATTCGATGATTTGTAAGCTCAAAATAGCTTGTTATCTCATTGTAATTGATTCTCATCAAACGGTTGACCGCTTTGGTGATTTTTAAGGTTAGAATGGTTTGTTACATGATTGTAACTGATTGGTATGAAACAGTTGACCAATCAGTGATTTGTAAGCTCATTATGACTTGTAACATGATTGTAGCTGATTCATATCAAAAAGTTGAACAATTCAATGATTTGTAAGCTTAGAATGGCTTGTTATATTATTGTTATTGATTCTAATCAAATGGTTGACCAATTCGGTGATTTGTAAGCTCAAAATGACTATTTACGTGATTGTAGCTGATTCTCATCGAACGGTTGATAGATTCGGTGATTTGAAACCTTAGAATGGCTTGTTACGTGATTGTAGCTGATTTTTATCAAATGGTTGACCAATTTGGTGATTTCTAAGCTCAGAATGCCTTGTTACGTGATTGTAATTCATTCTCATCGAATTGTTGGCCAATTTGGTGATTGGTAAGCTTAGAATGGCTTTATATATGATTGTAATTGATTATAATTGAATGTTTGACCGCTTCTATGATTTGTAAGTTCAGAATGGCTTGTTACAATTTGGCAATTTGTAAGCTCATAATGGTTATGTGATTGTTATTGATTCTCATCAAATGGTTGACTAATTCGGTGATTTGTAAGCTCAGAATGGCTTGTTATATGATTGTAGCTGATTCTCATTGAACGGTTGACCGATTCAGTGATTTGTAAGTTTAGATTGGCTTGTTACATGATTGTAGCTATTCTCATCGAATGGTTGAATGATTCAGTGATTTGTTAGCTTAGAATGGCTTTTTATGTGATTGTTATTGATTCTAATCGAGCGGTTGACCGATTCGGTTATTTGTAAGCTCAGAATGGCTTGTTACCTGATTGTAATTGATTGTAATCAAACGGTTGACCGATTTGGTGATTTGTAAGCTCACAATGGCTTGTTACATGATTATAGTTTATTCTCATAAAACAGTTGACCGATTTGGTGATTTGTAAGCTCATAATGGCTTGTTACGCAATTGTAGATGATTCCCATCGAATGGTTGACCAATTTGGTGATTTGTAAGCTCAAAATTGCTTGTTACATGATTGTAATTGATTCTCATTGAATGGTTGACTGATCTAGTGATTTGTAAGCTAGAAATGGCTTGTTACATGATTGTAGCTAATTCTCATTGAATGGTTGATAGATTCGATGATTTGTAAGCTCAAAATGGATTATTACATGATTGTAGCTGATTCTCATTGAACGGTTGACTGATTCAGTGATTTGTAAGTTCAGATTGCCTTGTTACATGATTTTAGCTGATTCTCATCAAATTATTAAATTATTTGATGATTTGTAAGCTTAGAATGACTTGTTATGTGATTGTTATTCATTCTAATTAAACTTACAAATTACCAAATTGGTGAACCATTCAATGAGAATTAGGTACAATCATGATACAAGCCATTTTGAGCTTACAAATCATCAAATCAGTCAACCGTTAGATTAGAATCAATAACAATCACATAACAAGCCATTCTAAACTTACAAGTCACCGAATCGTTCAACCGTTGGATGAGAATCAGTTATAATCATGTAACAAGCCATTCTGAACTTACAAATCATCAAAGTGGTCAACCATTCAATTATAATTAATTACAATCACATAACAAGCCATTCTGAGCTCACAAATCACCGAATCGGTCAACCGTTCGATGAGAATCAATTACAATCATGTAACAAGCCATTCTGAGCTTAGAAATCATTGAACTGGTCAATTGTTCTATAAAAATCAGCTACAATCACGTAACAAGCCATTTTGAGCTTACAAATCATTGAATCTATCAACCGTTCGATGAGAATCAGCTATAATCACATAAGAAGCCATTCTGAGCTAACAAATCACTGAATCAATCAACCATTCAATTATAATCAATAACAATCACATAACAAGCCATTCTAAGCTTACAAATGACCGAATCGGTCAAACGTTTGATGAGAATAAGCTACAATCATGTAACAAGCCATTCTGAGCTTACAAATCACCGAAGCGGTCAACTGTTCGATGAGAATCAATTACAATCACATAACAGGCCATTCTGAGCTTACAAATCACTGAATTGGTCAACTGCTTGATGAGAATAACCTATAATCACATAACAAGCCATTCTGAACTTACAAATCACCGAATCAGTCAACCGTTCAATGAGAATCAGCTACAATTATGTAACAAGCCATTCTAAGCTTACAAATTACCGAATCAATCAACCATTTGAATAGAATCAATAACAACCACATAACAAGCCATTCTGAGGTTACAAATCACCGAATCATTCAACTGTTGGATGAGAATAAGCTACAATCATGTAACAAGCCATTCTGAACTTACAATTCACCAAAGCGGTCAACCGTTTAATTATAATCAATTACAATTACATAACATGTCATTCTGAGCTTACAAATCATCAAATTGGTCAACTGTTTGATTAGAATCAATAACAATCACATAACAAGCCATTCTGAGTTTACAAATTGCCAAATTGTTCAACCGTTGGATCAGAATCAGCTACAATCACGTAACAAGCCATTCTGAGCTTACAAATCATCGAATTGGTCAACCATTTGATGATAATCAATTACAATCATGTAATAAGCTATTCTGAGCTTACAAATCACTGAAGCGATGAACCGTTCAATGACAATCAATTACAATCACGTAACATGCCATTTTAAGCTTAAAAATCACTGAATCTGTCAACCGTTCGATTAGAATCAATAATAATCACTTAACAAGCCATTCTAAACTTACAAATCACCGAATCGGTCAACTGTTCAATAAAAATCAGCTACAATTATGTAACAAGCCATTCTAAGCTTACAAATCACTAAATCGATCAACTGTTCAATGAGAATCAATAACAATCACATAACAAACCATTCTAAGCTTATAAATCACTGAATCGTTCAACCATTGGATGAGAATCAGCTACAATCATGTAATAAGTTATTCTGAACTTACAAATCACTGAAGCAGTCAACCGTTGGATAAGAATCAGCTACAATCATGTAACAAGCCATTCTAAACTTACAAATCACCGAAGTGGTCAACCATTCAATTATAATCAATTACAATCACATAACAAGCCATTATGAGATTACAATTCACTGAATCGGTCAACCATTCAATTATAATCAATTACAATCATTTAACAAGCCATTCTGAGCTTAGAAATCATCGAACTAGTCAATTGTTCGATAAAAATTGGCTACAATCATGTAACAAGCCATTTTGAGCTTACAAATCAGTGAATCTATCAACCATTCGATAAGAATCAGCTATAATAACGTAAGAAGCCATTCTGAGCTAACAAATCACCGAATCAATCAACCATTCAATTAGAATCAATAACAATCACATAACAAGCCATTCTGAGCTTACAAATGACCGAATCGGTCAAACGTTCGATGAGAATAAGCTACAATCATGTAACAACCCATTCTTAGCTTACAAAGCACCGTAGCAGTCAACCGTTCGATAAGAATCAATTACAATCACATAACAAGCCATTCTCAGCTTACAAATCATTGAATAGGTCAAACATTCGATGAGAATCAGCTACAATCATGTAACAAGCCATTATGAGCTTACAAATCATGAAATTGGTCAACCGTTTGATGACTATCAGTTACAATCAGGTAACAAGCCATTATGAGCTTATAAATCACTAGATCGATCAACCTTTCAATGAGAATCAATTTCCATCACATAACAAGTCATTCTGAGCTTACAAATCACCGAATCGGTCAACCGTTTGATGAGAATAAACTATAATCACATAACGAGCTATTCTGAGTTTACAAATCACTGAATTAGTCAACCTTTTAATGAAAATGAATGACAATCATGTAACAAGCCATTCTGAGCTTACAAATCACTGAATCATTCAACTGTTCAATTAGAATCAATAACAATCACATAACAAGCCATTTTGAGCTTACAAATCACTGAATCATTCAACCGTTCGATGAGAATCAGCTACAATCATGTAATAAGCCATTCTAAACTTCAAAAATCACAGAATCGGTCAACCGTTCCATGAGAATAAGCTACAATCATGTAACTAGCTATTCTGAGCTTACAAATCACCGAATCGGTCAACTGTTCGATTAGAATCAATAAAAATCACATAACAAGCCATTCTGAGCTTACAAATCGCTAAATCGTTCAACCATTGGATGAGAATCAACAACAATCATGTAACAAGTCATTCTAAACCTACAAATAACCAAAGCGGTCAACCGTTCAATTATAATCAATTACAATCACATAACAAGCCATTCTGAGCTTAAAAATCACCGAATCGGTCAACCATTCAATGAGAATCAATTACAATCACGTAAAAAGCTATTCTCATCTTAGAAATCACTGAATCAGTGAACCGTTAGATTAGAATCATTAACAAGCCATTCTGAGCTTACAAATGACCGAATCAGTCAAACATTTGATGAGAATAATCTAAAGTCATGTAACAAGCCATTCTAAGCTTACAAATCACCAAAGTGGTCAACCATTTGATGGTAATGAATTACAATCACATAACAAGCCATTCTAAACTTAAAAATCATAGAATAGGTCAACCATTCGATTAGAATCAGCTACAATCATGTAACAAGCCATTTCGAGCTTACAAATTACTGAATCGGTCAACTGTTTGATGACATTTAGTTACAATCACGTAACAAGCCATTTTGAGCTTACAAATCACTCGATTGGTCAACCGTTCAATAAGAATCAATTACAACCACGTAACAAGTGATTTTGAGCTTACAAATCACCGAATCGGTCAACCATTTGATGACAATCAATTACAATCATGTAACAAGCTATTTTGAGCTTACAAATCACTAGATCGGTCAACCATTCAATGAGTATATATTACAATCACATAAGAAGCCATTCTGAGCTTGAAATCACTAAATCGGTCAACCATTCGATAAGAATTAGCTACAATCACGTAATAAGCCATTCTAAGCTTACAAATCACCAAATCTGTCAACCGTTCGATGAGAATCTGCTACAATCACGTAAAAAGCCATTCTAAGCTAACAAATCAATGAATCAGTCAACCGTTTGATGACAATCAGTTACAATCATGTAACAAGCCATTCTGAGCTTACAAATCACTAGATCGGTCAACCATTCAATGACAATCAATTACAATCATGTAAAAACCATTCTGAGCTTACAATTCACCAAATCGATCAACCATTCGATGACAATCAATTACAATCACGTAAGAAGCCATTCTGAGCTTACAAATCATCAAATCAGTCAACCGTTCTATTAGAATCAATAACAAGCCATTCTGAGCTTACAAATTATTGAATCATTCAACCGTTTGATGAGAATAAGCTAAAATCACGTAACAAGTTAATCTGATATTACAAATCACCGAATCGGTCAACCGTTCAATGAGAATCAGCTATAATCATGTAACAAGCCATTTTGAGCTTACAAATAACTAAATCGGTCAACTAGTCGATTAGAATCAATAACAATCACATAAGAAATCATTCTAAGCTTATAAATCACCAAATCATTCAACCATTCGATGAGAATCAGCTACAATCACGTAACAAACCATTCTGAAATTACAAATCTTCTAATCAGTCAACCGTTTAATTAGAATCAGCTACAATTATGTAACAAGCCATTCTGAACTTACAAATCACCGAATCGGTCAACGGTTTGATTAGAATCAATAAAAAGCCATTCTAAGCTTACAAATCACTGAATCGGTCAACCGTTCGATAAGCATCAGCTACAATTACATAACAAGCCATTCTGAGCTTACAAATCACTGAATCGGTCAATTGTTCGATGACAATGAAATACCCTCACATAAAAAGACATTCAAAGCTTAGAAATCACCAAATCGGTTAGCCGTTTGATTAGAATCAATAAAAATCACATAACAACCATTCTAAGCTTACAAATCACCGAATCGGTCAACCGTTTGATTAGAACCAATAACAATCATATAACAAGCCATTCTGAGCTTACAAATCACCGAATCATTCAACAATTAGATGAGAATTAGCTACAATCTTGTAACAAGCCATTCTAAACTTACAAATCACCGAAGCGGTAAACCATTCAATTATGATTAATTACAATCACATAACAAGCCATTTTGAGCTTACAAATCACCGAATCAGTCAACCGTTTGATGATAATCTACTACAATCATGTAACAAGCTATTTTGAACTTAGAAATCACTGAATCGGTCAACCGTTTGATAAAAATCAACTACAATCACATAACAAGCCATTCTGAGGTTACAAATCACCGAATCTATCAACCGTTTGATCAGAATCAGCTACAATCATGTAACAGACCATTCTAATCTTACAAATCATGGAAGTGGTCAACCATTTAATAAGAATTAATTACAATCACATAACAAGCCATTCTGAGCTTACAAATCACTGAATCTGTCAACCGTTCAATGAGAATCAGCTACAATCACGTAAAAAGCCATTCTGAGCTTACAAATCATCGAATCAGTCAACTGTTCTATTAGAATCAATAACAATCACATAACAAGCCATTTTGAGCTTACAAATAACTGAATCGGTCAAACGTTCAATTAGAATAAGCTACAATCATGTAATAGGCCATTCTAAGCTTACAAATCATGGAAGCGGTCAACCGTTCAATGAGAATCAATTACAATCACATAACAAGCCATTCTGAGCTTTCAAATCACCAAATAGGTCAACCATTTGATGAAAATCAGCTACAATCATGTAACAAGCCATTCTGAGCTTACAAATCACTGAATCTATCAACCGTTCAATCAGAATCAGCTACAATCACGTAAAAAGCTATTCTGAGCTTACAAATCACTGAATCAGTGAGCTGTTTGATTAGAATCAATAACAATCACATAACAAAGTATTCTGAGCTTACAAATCACTGAATCATTCAACTGTTCGATGAGAATCAGCTACAATCAGGTAACAAGCCATTCCGAACTTACAAATCACTGAATCGATCAACGGTTCAATGAGAATCAGCTACAATCACGTAACAAGCCATTCTAAACTTACAAATCACTGGATCGGTCAACCGTTCAATGAGAATCAATTACACTCATGTAACAATCCATTCTGAGCTTACAAATCACTGAATCGGTCAACCGTTCAATTATAATAAATTACAATCACATAACAAGTCATTCTGAGCGTACAAATCACAAAAATTGGTCAACTGTTTAATGAGAATCAATTACAATCATGTAAGTCATTCTGAGTTTACAAATGACCAAATCGGTCAAACGTTTGATGAGAATAAGCTACAATCATGTAACAAGCCATTATAAGCTTACAAAACACGAACCAGTCAACGATTCAATGAGAATCAATTACAATCACATAACAAGCTATTTTGAGCTTACAAATCACCGAATAGGTCAACCATTCGATGAGAATTAGCTACAATCACGTGACAAGCCATTATGAGCTTACAAATCACCGAATCGGTCAACCATTTGATGACAATCAGTTACAATCACATAACAAGCCATTCTGAGGTTATAAATCACCGAATCGGTCAACCATTCGATGAGAATAAACTACAATCATGTAACAAGCCATATTGAGCTTACAAATCAATGAATCAGTCAACCGTTCGATGACAATCAATTACAATCACGTAAAAAGCCATTCTGAGCTTACAAATCACTGAATCAGTCAATTGTTCGATTAGAATCAATAACAATCACATAACAAGCCATTCTGAGCTTACAAATCACCAATTCGTTCAACTTTTCGATGAGAATTAGCTATAATCACATAACAAGCTATTCTAAACTTACAAATAACCGAATTGGTCAACCGTTCGATAAGAATCAGCTATAATCACGTATCAAGCCATTCTAATCTTACAAATCACCAAATCTATTAACCATTCGATAAGAATGAGCTACAATCAAGCAATTTTGAGCATACAAATCACCAAATCCTTCAACCATTCGATGAGAATCATGTAACAAGCCATTCTGATCTTACAAAACACCGAAGTCGTCAACCATTTGATGAGAATCAATTACAACAAGCCATTCTGAGCTTATAAATCACTGAATAGGTCAACCATTCAATGAGAATCAACTACAATCATCTAACAAGCCATTCTGAGCTTACAAATCACCAAATCGGTCAACCATTCGATTACAATCATGTAACAAGCCATTCTGAGCTTACAAATCACCAAATTGGTCAACCGTTTGAATAAAATTAATAACAATCACATAACAAGCCATTCTAAGCTTACAAATCACTGAAGCGTTCAACTGTTAGATATGAATCAGCTACAATCACGTAACAAGCCATTCTGAACTTACAAATCATCGAAGCGGTCAACTGTTTAATTATAATCAATTACAATCACATAACAAGCCATTCTAACTTTACAAATCACCAAATCAATCAACCGATGATTAAAATCAATAACAATCACATCACAAGTCATTCTGAGCTTACAAATTGCTAAATCGTTAAATCGTTGGATGAGAATCAGCTACAATCACGTAACAAGTCATTATGAGCTTATAGATCACTGAATCGGTCAACCATTCGATGATAATCAATTATAATCACGTAACAAGCCATGCTGAGCTTACAAATCACCAAAGCGGTCAATCGTTTGATGATAATCAATTACAATCATGTAACATGCCATTCTGAGCTTAGAAATCACCGAATCGGTAAATCGTTCGATTAGAATCAATAACAATCACGTAACAAGCCATTCTAAACTTACAAGTCACCGAATCGGTCAACCATTTAATAAAAATTAGCTACAATCATGTAACAAGCCATTCTGAGCTTACAAATCACCGAAGTGGTCAACCGTTCAATTATAATTAATTACGATCATATAACAAGGAATTATGAGCTTACAAATCACTAAATCGGTCAATCGTTCAATTATAATCAATTACAATCATGTAACAAGCTATTCTGAACTTACAAATCACCGAAGCGGTCAACCATTCAATTATAATAAATTACAATCACATAACAAGCCATTCAGAGCTTACAAATCACCGAATCAATCAACCATTCGATGAGAATCAATTACAATCATGTATCAAGCCATTCTAAGCTTACAAATGACCGAATCGGTCAAACGTTCTATGAGAATAAGCTACAATCATGTAACTAGCCATTCTGAGCTTACAAAACACCGAAGTCGTCAACCGTTCAATGAGAATCAATTACAATCACATAACAAACCATTTTGAGGTTACAAATCACTGAATAGGTCAACCATTCGATGAGAATCAGTTACAATCACGTAACAAGCCATTCTGAGCTTACAAATCACCGAATTGGTCAACCGTTTGATGAGAATAAACTAGAATCATGTAACAAGCCATTCTGAGTTTACAAATCATCTAATTGGTCAACCGTTTGATGACAATCAATTACAATCACATAACAAGCCATTCTGAGCTTACAAATCACCGAATCGGTCAACCGTTCAATTAGAATTAATAACAATCACATAAGAAGCCATTGTGAGCTTACAAATCTCTGAATCATTGAACCTCGATGAGAATCAGGTACAATCATGTAATAAGCCATTCTAAGCTTACAAATCACCAAATCAATCAACCGTTCAATGAGAATAAACTACAATCACGTAACAAGTCATTCTGACCTCACAAATCACTGAATTGATCAACCGTTCGATTAGAATCAATAACAATCACATAAAAAGCCATTCTGAGCTTACAAATCACTGAATTGTTCAACCTTTGGATGAAAATCAACTACAATCACGTAACAAGCCATCCTGAACTGACAAATCATCAAAGTGGTCAACCGTTCAATTATAATCAATTACAATCACATAACAAGCCATTCTGAGCTTACAAATCACCAAATCGGTCAACCATTCAATGAGAATCAATTACAATCATGTAACAATCCATTCTGAGCTTAGAACTCACCGAATTGGTTAACTGTTTGATAAGACTCAGCTGCAATCACGTAACAAGCCATTCTAAACTTACAAATCACCAAATCTGTTAACTGTTCGATGACAATTAGCTACAATCACATAAAAAGTCATTCTGAGCTTACAAATTACCGAATCGGTCAACCATTCGATTAGAATCAATAACAATCACATAACAAGCCATTTTTAGCTTACAAATGACCGAATCGTTCAAACATTCGATGAGAATAATTTATAATCATGTAACAAGCCATTCTAAGCTTACAAATCACTGAAGCGGTCCACCTAACAAGCCATTCTGGGCTTAAAAATCACTGAATCAGTCAACCATTCAATGAGAATCAGCTACAATCACGTAATAAGCTATTCTTAGGTTACAAATCACTGAATCAGTCAACCGTTTGATAAAAATCAGCTACAATCAAGTAACAAGCCATTCTGAGCTTACAAATCACTACATCGGTCAACCATTCAATGAAAATCAATTACAATCACATAACAAGTGATTTTGAGATTACAAATCACCAAATAGGTTAACCATTCGATGAGAATAAGCTATAATCATGTAACAAGCCATTATGAGCTTACAAATCACCAACTCGGTCAACCATTTGATAACAATCAGTTACAATCATGTAACAAATCATTCTGAGCTTAAAAATTAACGAAGCGGTCAACCGTTTGATGAGAATGAATTACAGTCACATAACAAGCCATTCTGAGCTTACAAATCACCAAATAGGTCAACCATTCGATGAGAATCAGCTATAATCACGTAACAAGCCATTCTGAGCTTACAAATCACCCAATCGGTCAACTGTTTGATGACAACCAATTACAATCATGTAACAAGCCATTCTGAGCTTACAAATCACTAAATCGGTCAACCATTTGATTAAAATGAATAACAATCACATAACAAACCATTCTAAGCTTACAAATCATTGAATCGTTCAACCGTTCGATGAGAATCAGCTACAATCACGTAACAAGCCAATCTGAACTTACAAATCATTGAATTAGTCAACCGTTCAATGAGAATCAACTACAATCATGTAACAAGCCATTCTGAGCTTACAAATCACCGAATAGGTCAACCATTCAATGAGAATCAGCTATAATCATGTAAAAAGCCATTCTGAGCTTACACATCACTAAATCATTCAACTGTTCGATTAGAATCAATAACAATCACATAACAAGGCATTCTGAGCTTACAAATAACCGAATCGGTCAAACATTCGATGAGAATAAGCTACAATCATGTAATAGACCATTCTATGTTTACAAATTATGAAAGTGGTCAACCATTCAATGAGAATCAATTACAATCACATAACAAGCCATTATGAGCTTACAAATCACCGAATAGGTCAACCATTCGATGAGAATCAGTTACAATCATGTAACAAGCCATTCTGAGCTTACAAATCACTGAATTGGTCAACCATTCAATGACAATCAATTACAATCATGTAACAAGCCATTCTGAGCTTACAAATCACCAAATCGGTCAACCATTGGATTAGAATGAATAATAATCACATAACAAGCCACTCTGAGCTTACAAATCACCGAATCGTTCAACCGTTCAATGAGAATCAGCTACAATCACGTAACAAGCCATTATGAACTTACAAATCACTAAATCGGTCAACCATTTAATGATTGACTGCTTATGTGATTTGTAAGCTCAGAATGACTTCTTACATAATTGTAGCTAATTCTCATCAAACAGTTAACTGACTCATTGATTTGTAAGCTAAGAATGACTTTTTACGTGATTGTAATTGATTCTCATCAAATGGTTGACCTATTCGATGATTTGTAAGCTCAGAAAGGCTTGTTATGTGATTGTAGCTGATTCTTATCGAATGGTTGACTGATTCAGTGATTTGTAAGCTTAAAATGGCTTCTTACATGATTGTAAATGATTCTCATTGAACGGTTGACCATTTCGGTGATTTGTAAGCTTAAAATAGCTTGTTACATGATTGTAGATTATTCTCATCTAACAGTTGACCTATTTAGTGATTTGTAAGCTCAGAATGGCTTGTTACATGATTGTAGCTGATTCTTATCGAATGGTTGACTAATTCAGTAATTTGTAAGCTAAGAATAGCTTCTTACGTGATTGTAATTGATTCTCACCGAACGGTTGACCGATTCAGTGATTTGTAAGCTCAGAATGGGTTGTTACGTGATTGTAGCTGATTCTCATAGAATGGTTGACTAATTCATTGATTTGTAAGCTCAGAATGGCA
>MU226665.1:1392093-1414174 GCA_018584345.1 Thuja plicata
GTAAGCTCAGAATGGGTTGTTACGTGATTGTAGCTGATTCTCATAGAATGGTTGACTAATTCATTGATTTGTAAGCTCAGAATGGCATGTTATGTGATTGTAATTGATTCTCATCGAACGGTTGACCAATTTGGTGATCTGTATGCTCAGAATGACTTGTTATGTGATTGTAATTGATTCTCATTGAATGGTTGACCGCTTCAGTGATTTGTAAGCTTTGAATAGCTTGTTACGTGACTGTAGCTTATCCTCATGCAACGGTTGACTGATTTAGTTATTTTTAAGCTCACAATCACTTGTTACATGATTCTAGTTGATTCTTATCGAATAGTTGATTCTTATCGAATTGTTGACCAATTCGGTGATTTGTAAGCTCAGAATGGCTAGTTACATGATTGTAATTGATTCTCATTAAACGGTTGACCGATGCGATATTTTTAAGCTCAAAATGGCTTTTTAGGTGATTGTAGCTTGTTACATGATGGTAGCTTATTCTTATCGAACGGTTGACCGATAAAGTGATTTGTAAGCCCAGAATGGCTTGTTACATGATTGTAGCTAATTCTTATCAAACGATTGACCTATTTGGTGATTTGTAAGCTGAGAATGACTTGTTACGTGATTGTAGTTGATTCTCATAGAACAGTTGACGAATTCGGTGATTTGTAAGCTCAAAATAGCTTGTTAGGTTATTGTAATTGATTCTCATCGAACAGTTGACAGATTTAGTGATTTCTGAGCTCAGAATGGCTTATTATTTGATTATAATTGATTCTCATTGATCGGTTGACCCATTCAGTAATTTTTAAGCTAAAAATTGCTTCATACATGATTGGAGATGATTCTAATCAAATGGTTGAACGATTCGGTGATTTGTAAGCTCAGAATAGCTTGTTATATGATTATAACTGATTCTCATCGAACGGTTGACCGATTTGGTAACTTGTAAGCTCAAAATGGCTTATTATATGATTACAATTGATTCTCATCAAATGGTAAACATATTAAATGATTGTAATTGATTCTCATCGAATAGTTTACCGTTTCAGTGATTTATAAGCTCAGAATGGCTTGTTATGTGATTGTAGCTAATTCTCATCAAATGGTTGACCGATTCGGTGATTTCTAAGCTCAGAATGGCTTGTTACATTATTATAGCTGATTTTCATCCAACAGTTGATCGATTCAGTGATTTGTAACCTCAGAATGGCTTCTTACATGATTGTAGATGATTCTCATCGAATAGTTGATTGATTTAGGGATTTGTAAGCTCAAAATAGCTTGTTACATGATTGTAGTTGATTCTCATTGAACGATTGATCGGTTCAGTGATTTGTAAGCTCAGAATGGCTTGTTGAGAATTAGCTACAATCACGTAACAATCCATTCTGACCTTACAAATCACTAAATCGATCAACCATTTAAGGAGAATCATTTATAGTCACATAAGAAGCCATTCTAAGCTTACAAATCACTAAATCGGTCACCTATTTGATGAGAACAAGCTACAATCATGTAACAAGCTATTCTGAACTTACAAATCACCGAATTGGTCAACCATTCAATGAGAATTAGCTACAATAACGTAACAAGCCATTCTAAGTTTACAAATCACCAAATCAGTCAACCATTTGATAAGAATCAACTACAATCATGTAACAATCTATTCTTAGCTTACAAATCACCAAATCAGACAACCGTTCGATCAAAATCATCTTGAATCATGTAACAATCCATTCTGAGCTTACAAATCACTAAATCAGTCAACCGTTTAATGAGAATCAATTACAATAATGTAACAAGCCATTGTGAGTTTACAAATCACTAAATCGGTCAACTGTTTGATAAGAATCAGCTACAATCATGTAAAAACCAATTCTGAGCTTACAAATCACCAAATCGGTCAATCGTTCACTTAAAATAAATAACAATCACATAACAAGCCATTATGAGCTTACAAATGACCGAATCGGTCAACCGTTCGATGAGAATAGACTATAATCACGTAACAAGCCATTTTGAGCTTACAAATCACTAGATCGATCAACCGTTCAATGAGAATAAATTACAATCACATAACAAGTGATTTTGTGCTTACAAAGGATCAAATTAGTCAACCGTTCGATGAGAATCAGCTACAATTACATAACAAGCCATTCTGAGCTTACAAATCATCGAATCGATCAACTATTCAATGAGAATCAGCTACAATCATGTAACAAGTCATTCTGAACTTACAAATCACCGAATCGGTCAATCGTTCGATTACAATCAATAACAATCACATAACAAGTCATTCTAAGCTTACAAATCACCAAATTGTGCAACCATTGGATGAGAATCACCTACAATCATGTAACAAGCCATTCTGAACTTACAAATCACCAAAGCGGTCAATTGTTGGATTAGAATCAGCTACAATCATGTAACAAGCCATTCTAAACTTACAAATCATTGAAGTAGTCTACCGTTCAATTATAATCATTTAAAATCATATAAAAAGCCATTTTGAGTTTATAAATCATCGAATCGGTCAACCGTTTGATGAGAATCAATTACAATCACTTAACAAGCCATTCTAAGCTTAGAAATCACCGAATCGGTCAATTGTTCGATAAGAATCAGCTACAATCATGTAACAAGTCATTTTAAGCTTACAAATCATCGAATTGGTCAACAGTTTGATGACTATCAATTACAATCATGTAACAAGCCATTCTGACCTTACAAATCACCGAATCTATCAACCGTTCAATGAGAATCAGGTACAATCACATAAAAAGCCATTCTGACCTTACAAATCACAAAATCGTTCAACCATTCGATGAGAATCAGCTACAATCATGTAACAAGCCATTCTGAACTTACAAATCACCAAAGCAATCAACCATTCAATGAGAATCAGCTACAATCATGTAACAAGCAATTCTGAGCTTACAAATCACCGAATCGGTCAATAGTTTGATTAGAATCAATAACAATCATATAACAAGCCATTCTAAGCTTACAAATCACTGAATCATTGAACCGTTCGATGAGAATCAGCTACAATCACGTAACAAGTCATTCAAATTTACAAATCACCGAATCGGTCAACCGTTTAATGAGAATCAGCTATAATCATGTAACAAGCCATTCTAAGCTTACAAATCACTGAATTGGTCAACCGTTCGATTAGAATCAATAACAATCACATAACAAGCCATTCTGAGCTTACAAATCACTGAATTGTTAAACCCTTGGATGAGAATCAACTACAATCACGTAACAAGCCATTCTAACTTACAAATCACTGAAGCGATCAACCATTCAATTATAATTAATTACAATCACATAACAAGCCATTCTGGGTATACAAATCACCGAATTGATCAATCGTTCGATGAGAATCAATTACAATCATGTAACAAGCCAATCTGAGCTTAGAAATCACCGAATCGGTCAATCATTTGATAAGAATCAGCTATAATTATGTAACAAGCCATTCTAAGCTTATATTTCACCGAATTGGTCAACCGTTTGATTAGAATTAATAAAAATCATATAACAAGTCATTATGGACTTACAAATGACCGAATCAGTCAAACATTCGATGAGAATAAGCTACAATCAAGTAACAAGCCATTTTGAGCTTACAAATCACCGAAGCGGTCAACCATTCAATGAGAATCAATTACAATCACATAACAAGCCATTCTGATCTTACAAATCACTGAATAGGTCAACCATTCGATAAGAATTAGCTGCAATCACGTAATAAGCCATTCTGAGCTTATATATCACTAAATTTGTCAACCGTTCAATGAGAATCAGCTACAATCACAAAAAAAGCCATTCTGAGCTTACAAATCACCAAATCGGTCAATCGTTCGATTAGAATCAATAACAATCACATAACAAGCCATTATGATCTTACAAATGACTGAATTGGTCAAAATTTTGATGAGAATAAGCTATAATTAACAAGCCATTCTGAGCTTGCAAATCACCAAAGCGGTCAACCATTCGATGAGAATCAATTAGAATCATGTAACAAGCCATTCTGAGCTTACAAGTCAAATGATCGGTCAACCATTCAATGAGAATCATTTACAATCATGTAACAAGCGATTTTGAGCTTACAAATTACTGAATCGGTGAACCGTTCGATGAGAATCATCTACAATTACATAACAAGTCATTCTGAGCTTACAAATCACCGAATCGGTCACCCGTTCGATGAGACTCAATTAGAATCATGTAACAAGCCATTCTGAGCTTACAAGTCACTGGATCGGTCAACCATTCAATGAGAATCATTTACAATCACGTAAGTAGTGATTTTGAGCTTACAAATTACTGAATCGATCAACCGTTTGATGAGAATCATCTACAATTATGTAACAAGCCATTCTGAGCTTACAAATCATCAAAAAGGTCAACCGTTTAATTAGAATCAGCTACAATAATGTAGCAAGCCATTCTGAGCTTATAAATCACCGAATCAGTCAACTATTTAATGAGAATTAGCTACAATCATGTAATAAGCCATTCTGAGCTTAGAAATCATAGAAACAGTCAATCATTCAATCAGAATCAATTACAGTCATGTAACAAGCCATTCTGAGTTTACAATCACGTAACAGGCCATTCTGAGATTACAAATCACTGAATCAGTCAATAATTTGATAAGAATCAGCTACAATGATGTAACAAGCCAATCTCAGCTTATAAAACATTAAATCAGTCAACCGTTCGATGAGAATCAATTACAATCACATAACAAGCCATTCTCAACTTACAAATCACCAAATCTGTCAACCATTCGATTAAAATTAGCTACAATCAGGTAACAAGCCATTCTAAACATATAAATCATAGAATCAGTCAACCGTTCGATGAGAATCAATTACAATCATGTAGTAGGCAATTCTAAGCTTACAAATCATCGAATAGGTTAACCGTTCGATGAGAATTAATTACAATCATGTAACAGGCCATTCTTAGCTTACAAATCTCTGAATCAATCAACCATTCGATGAGAATCAGCTACATAAATGTAACAAGCCATTCTGAGGTTACAAATCATCGAATTGGTCAACCGTTCGATGAGAATTAATTGCAATCATGTAATAAGCCATTTTAAGCTTACAAATCACTGAATTGGTCAACCGTTCAATGAGAATCTTCTCCAATCACGTAACAAGCCATTCTGAGCTTACAAATTACTGAATCAGTCAACTGTTTGATGAGAATCTATTACAATCATCTAACAAGTTATTGTGAGCTTACAAATCATCAAATTGGTCAACCATTCAATAAGAATCAACTACAATCACATAACAAGCTATTTTGAGCTTACAAATAACCTAATCGGTCAACCGTTTGATGAGAATCAGCTACAATCATGTAACAAGCTATTTTGAGCTTACAAATCACTAAATCAGTCAGCTATTCGATGAGAATCATCTTTCAATCATGTAACAAGTGATTCTAAGCTTACAAATCACTGAATCAGTCAACCGTTTGATCAGAATTAATTACAATCATGTAACAAGCCATTCTTAGCTTACAAATCACTAAACCAGTCAACTGTTCGATGAGAATCAACTAACATCATGTAACAAGACATTTCAAGCTTACAAATCACCGAAACTATCAACTGATCGATGAGAATCAGTTATAATCACATAGCAAGCCATTTATAAGCTTACAAATCACCAAATCAGTCAACCACTCAATGAGAATCAGCTACAATCATGTAATAAGCAATTCTAAGCTTACAAATCACCAAAACGGTCAACCATTCGATGCGAATCAATTACATTAATGTAACAAGCTATTATGAGCTTACAATCACGAAACAAGCCATTCTGAGATTACAAATCACTGAATCAATCAACCGTTTGATGAGAATCAGCTACAATGACATAAGAAGCCATTCTCAGTTTATAAAACCCTGAATAGGTCAACCATTCGATGAGAATCAATTACAATCACGTAACAAGCCATTTTAAGCTTACAAATCCCCAAATTGGTCAACCATTCAATGAGAATCAGCTACAATCACGTAACAAGCCATTCTAAGATTATAAATCACTGAATCAGTCAACCATTCGATGAGAATCAATTGCAATCATGTAACAAGTCATTCTTAGCTTACAAATTACCGAATCAATGAATCATTCGATGAGAATCAATTACAATCATGTAACAAGCCATTCTGAGCTTGCTAATCACTGAATCAGTCAACCTTTCGATGAAAATAAATTACAATGACGTAACAAGTCATTCTGAGCTTATAAGTCACAGAATTGGTCAATTGTTCGATGAGAATAAGCTACAATCATGTAACAAGCCATTCTGAGCTTACAAATCACTGAATTGGTTAACCATTGAAGAGAATTAGCTACAATCATGTAATAACCCATTATGAGCTTACAAATTACCGAATCGGTCAACCGTTTGATGAGAATCAATTACAATTACATAAGAAGTCATTTTGATCTTACAAATCACTGAATTGGTTAACTGTTCAATGAGAATCAGCTACAATCACGTAACAAGCCATTCTGAGATTATAAGTCACTGACTCGGTCAACTGTTTGATGAGAATCAGCTACAATAATGTAACAAGCCATTCTGAGCTCACAAATCACTGAATCAGTCAATCGTTCGATGAGAATCAGCTACAATAACATAACAAGCCATTCTGAGCTTACAAATTATCGAATCAGTCTACCGTTCGATGAGAATCAATTACAATTATGTTATAAGCCATTCTGAGCTTACAAATCATCGAATCGGTCAACCGTTTGGTGAAAATCAATTACAATCATGTAATAAGCCATTCTGAGCTTACAAATCACCAAATCAGTCAACTGTTCGATGGAAATAAGCTACAATCACGTAACAAGCCATTATGAACTTACAAATCAATGAATCAGTCAATTGTTCGATGAGAATAAGCTACAATCATGAAACAAGCCATTCTAAACTTACAAATCACCAAAACAGTCAACCATTCGATGAGAATCAATTGCAATCACGTAACAAGCCATTCTGAGCTTACAAATCACCAAATCAGTGAACCATTGGATGAAAATCATTTACAAATCACATAAGAAGCCATTCTAAAATTACAAATCACTGAATCGGTCAACTGTTTGATGGGAATCAGCTACAATCATGTAAGAAGCTATTCTAAGCTTACAAATCGCCGAATCGATCAACCATTCGATGAGAATCAACTACAATCATGTAATAAGCCATTCTCAGCTTACAAATCACCGAATCGGTCAACTATTCAATGAGAATCATGTACAGTCACATAAGAAGCCATTCTAAGTTTACAAATCACTGAATCGGTCACCTGTTCAATGAGAATAAGCTACCATCACGTAACAAGCCATTCTAAGCTTATAGATCACCAAATTGGTCAACTGTTTGTTGAGAATCAGCTACAATCACGTAACAAGCCATTCTGAGCTTACAAATAGCCTAATCGGTCAACCAAATGATGAGTATCAGCTACAATCACATAACAAGGCATTTCGAGCTTACAACTCACCGTATCGGTCAACCGTTCGATGAGAAACATCTCCAAATATGTAACAAGTGATTCTGAGCTTTGAAATCATTGAATTGATCAACCGTTTGATGAGAATCAATTACAATCATGTAACAAGCCATTCTTAGCTTACAAATTGCCAAATCGATCAACCGTTTGATGAGAATTGGCTACAATCAAGTAGCAAGTCATTTTTAGCTTACAAATCACCGAATTAGTCAACCGTTTGATGAGAATCAGCTACAATCATGTAATAATCCATTAAAAATCACTGAATCATTCAACCATTCGATGACAATGAGCTACAATCATGTAACAAGCCATTTTGAACTTACAACTCACCCAATCAGTTAATTATTCAATGAGAATTAGCTACAATCACGTAACAAGCCATTCTCAGCTTACAAAAAACTGAATCGGTCAACCGTTCAATGAGAATTAGCTATAATCATGTAACAAGCTATTTTAAGCTTACAAATCACCGAATCGGTTAACTATTCAATGAGAATCAATTACAATCATGTAACAAGCCATTCTGAGCTTACAAATCACCAAATTGGTCAACCGTTCGATGAGAATTAATTACAATCACATAACAAGCTATTCTGAGCATACAAATTAGTGAATCGATCAACCATTTGATGAGAATCATTTACAATCACATAAGAAACTATTTTGAGCTTACAAATAATCAAGTTGATCAACCGTTCGATGAGAATCAACTAGAATCATATAACAAGCCATTCTATGCTTACAAATCATTGAATCGGTCTACCGTTTGATGAGAATCAGCAATAATCAAGTGAAAAGCCAATCTGAGATTACAAATCACCGAATCAGTCATCCATTCTATGAGAATCAATTACAATCTTATAACAAGCTATTATGAGCTTACAAATCACTGAATTGGTCAACGATTTGATGAGAATCAATCGCAATCATGTAACAATCAATTTTGAGCTTACAAATTACCAAATCGGTCAACCATTCAATGACAATCATCTACAATCATGTAAATGACCATTCTAAGCTTGCAAATCACTGAATCGCTCAACCGTTCGATGAGAATCAGTTACAATCACGTAACAAGCCATTCTAAGCTTACAAATCACTAAATCAATCAACTGTTTGATGAGAATCAATTACAATCATGTAACAATCCATTCTGACCTTACAAATCACTGAATCAATCAACTGTTCTTTGAGAATTAGCTACAAACACGTAATAACCCATTTTTAGCTTACAAATCATCGAAAAAGTCAACCATTCGACGAGAATCTATTGCAATCACGTAACAAGCTATTCTAAGCTTACAAATCACTAAATCAACCAACCATTTGATGAGAATCATTTATAATCAATTAAGAATCTATTCTAAGCTTACAAATCACCGAATCGGTCAACCGTTCGATGAAAATTAGCTACAATCACGTAACAAGCCATTCTGAGCTTACAAATTATTGAATCAGTCAACCGTTCAATGAGAATCAATTACAATCACGTAACAAGCCATTATGAGCTTACAAATTAATGAAGCGATCAACTGTTCAATGAGAATCATTTACAATTACGTAACAAGCAATTATGAGCTTACAAATCACCGAATTAGTCAACCTTTCGATAAGAATCAATTACAATAATGTAGAAAGCCATTGTGAGCTTACAAATCACCAAATCGGTCAACCATTTGATAAGAATTAGTTACAATCATGTAACAAGCCATTCTAATCTTACAAATAACTGAATCAGTCAACCATTCGATGAGAATCAGCTACAATCACGTAACAAGCCATTCTAAGCTTACAAATTATCGAATCGTTTAAACGTTCGATGAGAATCAGCTACAATCACGTAACAAGCCATTCTTAGCTTACAAATAAATGAATCAGTCAACTGTTGGATGAGAATTAGCTACAATCATGTAACAAGCCATTTTGAGCTTACAAGTCGCTAAATCAGTCAACCATTCGATGAGAATCAACTACAATCACGTAAATAGCCATTCTAAACTCAAAATGGCTTGTTATGTGATTATAATTGATTGTTGAATGGTTGACCGATTCTACGATTTATAAGCTCAGAATGGCTTGTTACATGATTGCAGCTTATTCTCATCGAACGATTGACCGATTCAATGATTTGTAAGCTCGAAATTGCTTGTTACGTGATTGTAGCCGATTCTCATCGAAAGGTTGACCGATCTGGTAATTTGTAAGCTCAAAATTTCTTGATACATGATTGTAGTTGATTCTCATGGAACAATTCACCGATTTAGTAATTTGTAAGCTCAGAATGCCTTGTTACGTGATTATATATGATTCTCATCGAACGGTTGACCGATTCGGTGATTTCTAAGCTTATAATGGATTGTTACGTGGTTGTAGCTGATTCTCATCAAATGGTTGATCGATTTGGTGATTTGTAAGCTCATAATGGCTTGTTACGTGATTGTAATTGATTTTCATCGAATGGTTGACTCATTCAGTGATTTGTAAGCTCAGAATAGTTGATCGATTTAGTGATTTGTAAGCTCAAAATGTCTTGTTATGTAATTGCAATTGATTCTCATCGAACGGTTGACTGTTTCGGTGATATGTAAGTTCAAAATGGTTTGTTACGTGATTCTAGCTTATTTTTATCAAACGGTTGACCAATTCAGTGATTTGTAAGCCCAGAATGGTTTGTTACATGGTTGTAAATGATTCACCATTTCAGTGATTTGTAAGCTCAGAATGGCTTCTTACATAATTGTAGCTAATTCTCATCGAATGATTAACTGACTCATTGAGTTGTAAGCTAAGAATGACTTTTTACGTGATTGTAATTGATTCTCATCAAATGGTTGACCTATTCGATGATTTGTAAGCTTAGAAAGACTTGTTACGTGATTGTAGCTGATTCTCATCGAATGGTTGACCGATTCAATGATTTGTAAGCTTAGAATGGCTTCCTACATGATTGTAAATGATTCTCATTGAATGGTTGACCATTTCGGTGATTTGTAAGCTCAAAATGGCTTGTTACATGATTATAGTTTATTCTCATCTAACAGTTGACCTATTTAGTGATTTGTAAGCTCAGAATGGCTTGTTACATGATTGTAGCTGATTCTCATTGAACGGTTGACTAATTCAGAAATTTGTAAGCTAAGAATAGCTTCTTATGTGATTGTAATTGATTCTCACTGAACAGTTGACCGATTCGGTGATTTGTAAGCTTAGAATGGGTTTTTACGTGATTGTAGTTGATCCTCATAGAATGGTTGACCAATTCATTGATTTGTAAGCTCAGAATGGCTTGTTATGTGATTGTAATTGATTCTCATCGAACGGTTGATTGATTTAGTGATTTGTAAGCTCAGAATGACTTGTTACGTGATTGTAATTGATTCGCATTGAATGGTCGACCGCTTTAGTGATTTGTAAGCTCAAAATGGCTTGTTACATGACTATAGCTTATCCTCATCCAATGGTTGACTGATTTAATTATTTTTAAGCTCACAATGGCTTGTTACATGATTCTAGTTGATTCTCATCGAACAGTTGACCAATTCGGTGATTTGTAAGCTCAGAATGGCTATTTATGTGATTGTAATTGATTCTCATTGAATGGTTGACCGATTCGATAATTTTTAAGCTCAAAATGGCTTGTTACGTGATGTAGCCTTTTACATGATTATAGCTTATTCTTATCGAACGGTTGACCGATTAAGTGATTTGTAAGCCCAGAATGGCTTGTTATGTGATTGTAGCTAATTCTTATCAAATAGTTGACTTATTTGATGATTTGTAAGCTGAGAATGGCTTATTACGTGATTGTAGTTGATTCTCATAGAATAGTTGACTGATTCGGTGATTTGTAAGCTTAGAATGGCTTGTTAGGTGATTGTAATTTATTCTCATCAAATGGTTGACCGATTTGGTGATTTCTTAGCTCAGAATGGCTTGTTACATGATTGTAATTGATTCTCATTGACCGGTTGACCCATTTGGTGATTTTTAAGCTAAAAATTGCTTCTTACATGATTGGAGATGATTCTAATCAAATGGTTGATCGATTCGGTGATTTGTAAGTTCAAAATAGCTTGTTCCATGATTGTAACTGATTCTCATCAAACGGTTGACCGATTTGGTAACTTGTAAGCTCAAAATGGCTTATTATATGATTGCAATTGATTCTCATCGAATAGTTTATCATTTCAGTGATTTGTAAGCTCAGAATGGCTTGCTATGTGATTGTAACTGATTCTCATCAAACGGTTGACCGATTTGGTGATTTGTAAGCTCAGAATGGCTTGTTACATGATTATAGCTAATTTTCATCCAACGGTTGACTGATTCAGTGATTTGTAACCTCAGAATGGATTCTTACATGATTGTAGATGATTCTCATTGAATAGTTGATCGATTTAGGTATTTCTAAGCACAAAATGGTTTGTTACATGATAGTAGTTGATTCTCATCAAACGGTTGATCAATTTAGTGATTTGTAAGCTCAGAATGGCTTGTTGAGAATCAGCTACAATCACGTAACAATCCATTCTAAGCTTACAAATCACTGAATCAGTCAACCGTTTAAGGAGAATCATTTACTGTCACATAAGAAGCCATTCTAAGATTACAAATCACTGAATCAGTCACCTATTTGATCAGAATAAGCTACAATCACATAACAAGCCATTCTGAACTTGCAAATCACTGAATTAGTCAACCTTTCGATGAGAATTAGCTACAATAATGTAACAAGACATTCTGAGCTTACAAATTACTGAATCGGTCAACCATTTGATGAGAATTAATTACAATCATGTAACAAGCTATTCTTAGCTTACAAATCACCAAATCAGACAACCGTTCGATCAGAATCATCTTGAATCACGTAACAAGCCATTCTGAGCTTACAAATCACTAAATCAGTCAACCATTCGATGAGAATCAATTAGAATAATGTAACAAACTATTGTGAGCTTAAAAATCACTGAATCAGTTAACCATTCGATTAAAATCAGCTACAATCATGTAAAAATCCATTCTGAGCTTACAAATCACCGAATCAATCAACCGTTTGCTTAGAATCAATAACAATCACATAACAAGCCATTATGAGCTTACAAATGACCAAATCAGTCAAAGGTTTGATGAGAATAAACTACAATCATGTAACAAGCCATTTTGAGCTTACAAATCATTGGATCGATCAATTGTTCAATGAGAATAAATTACAATCACATAATAAGTGATTTTGAGCTTACAAATCACCGAATTGGTTAACCATTCGATGAGAATCAGCTACAATTATGTAACAAACCATTCTGAGCTTACAAATCATCAAATCGGTCAACCGTTCAATGAGAATCAGCTACAATCATGTAACAAGCCATTCTGAGCTTATAAATCACTAAATCGGTCAACCGTTTGATTAGAATCAATAACAATCACATAACAAGCCATTCTGAGCTTACAAATCATCGAATCATTCAACCGTTGGATGAGAATCACCTACAATCATGTAACAAGCTATTCTAAGCTTAGAAATCACTGAATCAATCAACCATTCAACAAGAATCAGCTACAATCATGTAACAAGCCATTTTAAGCTTACAAATCACCGAATCGGTCAACAGTTCGATGACTAACAATTACAATCATGTAACAAGCCATTCTGACCTTACAAATCACTGAATCTATCAACCGTTCGATGAGAATCAGCTACAATCATGTAAAAAGCCATTCTGACCTTACAAATCACTGAATCGTTCAATCATTCGATGAGAATCAGCTAAAATTATGTAACAAGCCATTTTGAGCTTACAAATCACTGAATTGATCAATAGTTTGATTAGAATCAATAACAATCACATAACAAGGCATTCTGAGGTTACAAATCACTGAATCATTGAACCATTCAATGAGAATCAGCTACAATCACGTAACAAGTTATTTGAACTTACAAATCACCAAATCGATCAACCGTTTAATGAGAATCAGCTACGATCATGTAACAAGCTATTCTAAGCTTACAAATCACCGAATTGGTCAATCGTTCTATTAGAATCAATAACAATCACATAACAAGCCATTCTAAGCTTACAAATCGCTAAATTGTTCAACCCTTGGATGAGAATCAGCTACACTCACGTAACAAGCCATTCTGACCTAAAAATCACCGAAGCGGTCAACCGTTCAATTATAATCAATTACAATAACATAACAAGCCATTCTGGGCATACAAATCACTAAATCAATGAATCGTTCGATGAGAATTAATTACAATCACGTAACAAGCGATTCTGAGCTTAGAAATCACCGAATTGGTCAACCGTTTGATCAAAATCAACTACAATCAAGTAACAAGTCAGTCTAAGCTAACAAATCACCGAATCAATCAAATATTTGATGAGAATAAGCTACAATCAAGTAACAAGCCATTTTGAGCTTACAAATCACCGAAGCCGTCAACCATTTGATGAGAATCAATTACAATCACATAACAAGCCATTCTAAGCTTACAAATCACCAAATAGGTCAACCATTTGATAAGAATTAGCTACAATCACGTAACAAGCCATTCTGAGCTTATATATCACCGAATTTGTCAACCGTTCAATGAGAATCAGCTACAATCATGAAAAAATTTATTCTAAGCTTACAAATCACCGAATCAGTCAACTGTTCGATTAGAATCAATAACAATCATATAACAAGCCATTCTGAGCTTACAAATGACCGAATTGGTCAAAAGTTTGATGAGAATAAGCTATAATTAACAAGTCATTCTGAGCTTACAAATCACTGAAGTGGTCAACCGTTCGATGAGAATTAATTAGAATCATGTAACAAGCCATTCTGAGCTTACAAGTCACTAGATCGATCAACTATTTAATGAGAATCATTTATAATCATGTAACAAGTGATTTTGAGCTTACAAATTATTGAATCGGTCAACTGTTTGATGAGAATCATCTACAATTACGTAACAAGTCATTCTAAGCTTACAAATCACTGAATCGGTCACCCGTTCGATGAGAATAAACTACAATCATGTAATAATCCATTTTGAGCTTACAAATCACTGGATCAGTCAACCTTTTGATGACAATCAATTACAATCATGTAGCAAGCCATTCTGAGCTTACAAGTCACTAGATTAGTCAACCGTTCAATGAGAATCAATTACAATCATGTAACAAGCAATTTTGAGCTTACAAATCACTGAATCGGTCAACCGTTCGATGAGAATCAGACACAATTACGCAACAAGCCATTCTGAGCTTACAAATCACCGAATCGGTCAACCGTTCACTGAGAATGAACTACAATCACGTAACAAGCCATCTAAGCTTACAAATCACCAAATAAGTCAACCGTTTGATCACAATCAATTGCAATCACGTAACAAGCTATTCTGAGCTTATAAATGACCCAATCAGTCAACCGTTTGATTAAAATCAATAACAATCACATAACAAGCCATTATGAGCTTACAAATCATAGAATCGTTTAACTGTTTGATGAGAATCAGCTACAATCACGTAACAAGCCATTCTAAACTTACAAATCACCGAATTGGTCAACTATTCAATGAAAATCAGCTACAATCATGTAACAAGCGATTCTGAGCTTACAAATCATTGAATCGGTCAACCGTTCGATTAGAATCAATAACAATCACATAACAAGCCATTCTGAGCTTACAAATCGTCGAATCATTCAACCCTTGGATGAGAATCAGCTACAATCATGTAACAACCCATTCTGAACTTACAAATCACCAAAGCACTCAACCATTCAATTATAATCAATTACAATCACATGACAAACCATTCTGGACATACAAATCACTGAATCGGTCAATCGTTTGATGAGAATCAATTACAATCACGTAACAAGCCATTCTGAGCTTAGAAATCACTGAATTGGTCAACATTCGATAAGAATCAGCTATAATGATGTAACAAGCCATTATGAGCTTACAAATCACTGGATCGGTCAATCATTCAATGAGAATGAATTATAATCAGGTAACAACTGATTTTGAGCATACAAATCACCGAATCGGTCAACTGTTTGATGAGAATCAGCACAAATTACATAACAAGCCATTGTGAACTTATAAATCACCGAATCAGTCAACTATTCAATGAGAATCAGCTACAATCATGTAACAAGTCATTCTAAGCTTACAAATCACTTAATCGGTGAACCGTTCGATTAGTATCAATAACAATCACATAACAAGCCATTCTAAGCTTACAAATCACCGAATCGGTCAATTGTTCAATGAGAATCAATTACAATCACGTAACAATCCATTCTGAGCTTAGAAATCACTGAATTAGTCAACTATTTGGTTAGAATCAGCTACAATCATGTAACAAGTCATTCTGAGCATACAAATCACCGAATCTGTCAGCCGTTTGATGAGAATCAACTACAATCACGTAAAATAAATTTCTAAGCTTACAAAGCACTGAATCGATCAACCATTTGATTAGAATCAATAACAATCACATAAGAAGCCATTCTGGGCTTACAAATGACTGAATCGGTCAAACGTTCAATGAGAATAAGTTACAATCATGTAACAAGCCATTCTTAGCTTACAAATCTCCAAAGCTGTCAACCGTTCAATGAGAATCAAATACAATCACATAACAAGCCATTCTGAGCATACAAATCACTGAATCGGTCAACCATTTGATGAGAATTAGCTACAATCTTGTAACAAGCAATTTTGAGCTTACAAATCACCGAATCGGTTAACCATTCGATGAGAATCAGCTACAATTACATAACAAGTCATTCTAAGCTTACAAATCATCAAATTGGTCAACCGTTCGATGAGAATCAATTACAATCACGTAACAAGCCATTTTGAGCTTTCAAATCACCAAATTTGTCAACCATTTGATGAAAATTAGCTACAATCACGTAAAAAGCCATTCTGAGCTTACAAATCACTCGATCAGTCAACCGTTTAATGAGAATGATTTACAATAATGTAACAAGTGATTTTGAGCTTACAAATGACCGAATCAGTCAAGCGTTCAATGAGAATCAACTAGAATCATGTAACAATCCATTCTGAGCTTACAAATCATTGAATCAGTCAACCGTTTAACTAAAATACATAACAATCACATAACAAGCCATTATAAGCTTACAAATCGCCGAATTGTTCAACTGTTGGATGAGAATCAGCTATAATGAGGTAACAAGCCATTGTGAACTTACAAATCACCGAATCAGTCAACCATTCAATTATAATCAATAACAAGCCATTCTGAGCTTACAAATCACCAAATCAGTCAACTGTTCGATGACAATCAATTACAATCACATAACAAGCCATTCTGAGCTTACAAATCACCTAATCGGTCAACTGTTCGATGACAATCAATGACAATAACATAACAAGCCATTCTGAGCTTACAAATCACCCAATTGGTCAACCGTTCGATGAGAATCAGCTACAATCATGTAACAAGCCATTTTGAACTTAGAAATCACTGAATCAGCCAATAGTTTAATGAGAATCAGCTACAATCATGTAACAATCCATTTTGAGCTTACGAATCACCGAATCAGTCAACCGTTTGATTAGAATTAATAACAATCACATAACAAGCCATTCTAAACTTACAAATTACCGAATCATTCAACTGTTGGATGAGAATCAGCTACAATCATGTAATAAGCCATTCTAAACTTACTAATTACCGAAGCGGTTAATCGTTAAATTATAATCAATTACAATAATATAACAAGCCATTCTAAGCTTACAAATCACCAAATTGGTCAACCATTCGATGAGAATCAATTACAATCATGTAACAAGCCATTCTGAGATTACAAATCACCGAATCGGTCAACCGTTCGATGACAATCAATTACAATCACGTAAAAAGCCATTCTGAGCTTACAAATCACCGAATCGGTTGACCTTTCAATTATAATCAATTAGAATCACATAACAAGCCATTCTAAGCTTACAAATCACTGAATCAGTCAACTGTTTGATGACAATCAATTACAATCACGTAACAAGTCATTCTGAGCTTAAAAATCACTAAATCAGTCAACCCTTCGATTATAATCAATAATAATCACGTAACAAACCAATTTGAGCTTACAAATCACCGAATTGGTCAACTGTTTGATGAGAATGAGCTACAATCACATAATAAGCCATTCTAAACTTACAATTCATTGAATCGGTCAATCATTCAATGAGAATCAGCTACAATGATGTAACAAGCCATTCTAAGCTTACAAATCACCGAATCGGTCAACCATTCGATTAAAGTCAATAACAATCACATAAAAAGCTATTTTGAGCTTATAAATCACTGAATCATTCAACTGTTGGATGAGAATCAGCTACAATCACGTAAGAAGCCATTCTAAGCTTAGAAATCACCGAATTTGTCAACCGTTCAATGAAAATCAGCTACAGTCACGTAAAAAGCCATTCCAAGCTTACAACTCACCGAATCAGTCAATGATTTGATTAGAATCAATACCAATCACATAACAAGCCATTCTGAGCTTACAAATCACTCAATCCATCAACTATTCGATGAGAATCAATTATAATCATGTAACAAACCATTTTGAGCTTACAAATGACCGAATTGGTCAAACGTTCGATGAGAATAAACTACAATAAAGTAACAAGCCATTCTAAGGTTACAAATCACCAAAGCAATCAACCGTTTGATGAGAATCAATTCTAATCACATAACAAGCCATTCTGAGTGTACAAATCACCCAATAGTTCAACCATTCGATGAGAATCAGCTACAATCACGTAACAAGCCATTCTAAGCTTACAAATCACTGAACCGATCGACCGTTTGATGATAATCAATTATAATCATGTAACAAGCCATTCTGAGCTTACCAATCACTGGATCGGTCAACCGTTCAATGAGGATCAATTAAAATCATGTAACAAGCAATTTTGAGCTTACAAATCACCGAATTGGTCAACCGTTCGGTGAGAATCAGATACAATTACGTAACAAGTCATTCTGAGCTTACAAATCACTGAATCGGTCAATCATTCGATGAGAATGAACTACAATTATTTAATAAGCCATTCTGAGCTTACAAATCACTGAATTGGCCAAACGTTTGATGACAATCAATTAAAATCATGTCAAAAGCCATTCTAAGCTTACAAATCACTAAATCGGTCAACTGTTTGATTAGAATCAATAACAATCACATAACAAGTGATTCTGAGCTTACAAATCACCAAATCATTCAACCGTTTGATGAGAATTAGCTACAATTACGTAACAAGCCATTCTAAACTTAAAAATCACCAAAGCGGTCAACCGTTCGATGAGAATTAGCTACAATTACGTAACAAGTCATTCTGAGCTTACAAATCACTGAATCGGTTAACTGTTCGATGAGAATTAGCTACAATCACGTAACAAGCCATTCTGAGCTTACAAATCACTGAATCTGTCAACCATTTGATGAGAATCAGCTACAATCAACTAAAAAGCATTTTGAGCTTACAAATCACTGAATCGGTCAACCATTCGATTAGAATCAATAACAATCACATAACAAGCCATTCTGAGCTTACAAATGACTGAATCGGTCAAATATTCAATCAGAATAAGCTACAATCATGTAACAAGGCATTTTGACCTTACAAATCACCGAATTGGTCAACCGTTCGATGAGAATCAGCTACAATCACGTAAAAAGCCATTCTGAGCTTACATATATCTGAATCGGTCAACCAATTAGTTAGAATCAATAACAATCACTTAACAAGCCATTCTGAGCTTACAAATGACTGAATCAGTCAAACGTTTGATGAGAATAAGCTACAAGCATGTTACAAGCCATTCTGAGCTTACAAATAATCGAATCTGTCAACCGTTCGATGATAATCAGGCTACAATCACGTAAAAAGCCATTCTGAGCTTACAAATCACTGAATCGGTCAACCATTCAATTAGAATCAATAACAATCACATAACAAGCCATTCTGAGTTTACAAATCACCAAATCTTTTAACCGTTCAATGAGAATCAGCTACAATCACGTAACAAGTCATTCTAAGCTTACAAATCACCGATTCGGTTAACCGTTTGATGAGAATCAGCTACAATTACGTAACAAGCCATTCTGAGCTTACAAATCACCGAATCGGTCAACCGTTCAATGAGAATAAACTACAATCACGTAACTAGCCATTCTGAGCTTAAAAATCACCGAATCGGTCAACCGTTCGATGACAATCAATTACAATCACGTAACAAGCCATTGTGAGCTTACAAATCACTGATGCTCATCAAATGGTTCATAGATTCAGTGATTTGTAAGCTTAGAATGACTTGTTACCTTATTGTAGCTGATTTTTATTGAATGGTTGACCGATTTGGTGATTTCTAAGCTTAGAATGGTTGGTTACGTGATTGTAATTGATTCTCATCGAATGGTTGACTGATTCATTAATTTGGTAGCTCATAATGGCTTGTTACATTATTGTAATTGATTGTCATCAAACAGTTGACCGATTCAGTGATTTGTAAGCTCAAAATGGCTAGTTACATGATTGTAGTTTATTCTCACCGAATAGTTGACCGATTTGGTTATTTGTAAGCTCATAATTGCTTGTTACATAATTATAGCTAATTTTCATCGAACGGTTGACCGAATCGATGATTTGTAAGCTCAAAATGGCATGTGACATGATTGTAGCTTATTCTAATCGAACGTTTGACAGATTCAATCATTTGTAAGCTAAGAATGGCTTATTATGTGACTGTTATGGATTCTAATCGAACGATTCACTGATTCAGTGATTTGTAAGCTCAGAATGGCTTTTTATGTGATTGTAGCTGATTCTCATCGAACGGTTGACAGATTCAGTGATTTGTAAGCTCAAAATAGCTTGTTATGTGATTGTAGTTGATTCTTATCAAACTGTTGACCGATTCGGTGATTTCTAAGCCTAGAATGGCTTCTTACATGATTGTAACTGATTATCATCAAACAGTTCACCGATTCCGTGATTTATAAACTCATAATAGCTTGTTATATGATTGTAATTGATTATAATATAATAGTTGACCACTTTGGCGATTTTTAAGTTTAGAATGGCTTGTTACATGATTGTAGCTAATTCTCATAGAACGGTTGACCGATTTGATGATTTGTAAGTTCAGAATGGCTTGTTAGCTGATTATAGTTGATTCTCATCAAACGGTTGAATGATTCGGTGATTTGTAACCTTAAAATGGCTTGTTATGTGATTGTTATCGATTCTAATCGAACGGTTGACCGATTCAGTGATTTGGAAGCTCAAAATGGCTTGTTACATCATTGTAATTGATTATGATCGAACAGTTGACCGATTCAGTGATTTGTAAGCTCAGAATGGCTTGTTACATGATTGTAGCTACAATCATGTAAGAAGCCATTCTAAGCTTACAAATCACTAGATCGGTCAACCATTCAATGAGAATCAATTACAATCATGTAACAAGCTTACAAATCACCGAATCAGTCAACCGTTTGATGAGAATCAACTATAATTACGCAACAAGCCGTTCAAAGCTTACAAATCACTGAATCGGTCAACCGTTCGATGAGAATAAACTACAATCATATAACAATCCATTCTGGGCTTAAAAATAACCGAATCGGTCAACCATTCGATTAGAATCAATAACAATCACATAACAAGCCATTCTGAGCTTACAGATCACTAAATCGTTCAACCATTCGATGAAAATCAGCTACAATAATGTAACAAGCCATTCTGAACTTATAAATCATTGAATCGGTCAATCATTCAATGAGAATCAGCTACAATCATGTAACAAGCCATTCTAAGCTTAAAAATCACCGAATCGGTCAACCGTTCGATGAGAATAAACTACAATCATGTAACAAGCCATTATGAGCTTACAAATCACCAAATTTTTCAACCCTTGGATGAGAATCAGCTACAATCACGTAACAAGCCATTCTGAATTTATAAATCACCGAAGCGGTCAACCGTTCAATTATAATAAATTACAATCACATAAGAAGTCATTATGGGTATACAAATCACCGAATCGGTCAACCATTCTGTTGGCTCCTGAAATCACTGGATCTCTTCTTAGTGGTTACGGGATGCCAACTGACAGATTCGAAGCCTTTTCTCTAACTTGAATCCCTGCACTTTAGGTTAGAAACCAGGGCGGGTGTACCCAAATAACTGAAAACTTGCAAATAACTTATAGCTACAGATTCTAATAATTAACAAATCTAAGTTAGGATTAAAAACTGAATGTGAAATAAATGAGCTATACTTGAACTAACAAATTTGAAATCTAGGACCTAATGCTAATTAGGGTTAGAACATTAGTAAATCGATGTAATAGCTAATCAATGAAAATGAATTTGAAAACTTATAAACTAAAACCTAAAGATTGATTGAAATGCTTTGGAATTGAAGTGAGGGCAAGTCCTGGAAACTAATTACATGAAACAATCAGACATGTGAATACAATA
>MU226665.1:1433441-1443799 GCA_018584345.1 Thuja plicata
TTCCCTTTCTGTTTAAAGAGTTGTGAATGATTATTATATCAAGTGTGATGGGCAGGAATCCATCCCCTGATTCACTGAAAGAAGTGAATCCAACAGGTACACCCGCCTGAGCCTTTGAGCTCAAAGTATAGGAAGATTTGTTTGATCCTCGTTATTTAGCCTTTTCTTTGACAAGGTTAGGGAAAAATAGCTAACACAACCATTGGATGAAAATCAGCTGCAATCATGTAACAAGCTATTTTGAGCTTACAAATCACTGAATCTATCAACCGTTCGATGAGAATCAGCTACAATCATGTAAAAAGCTATTTTGAGGTTAGAAATCATCGAATCAGTCAACCATTCGATTAGAATAAAAAATAATCACATAACAAGCCATTTTGAGCTTACAAATGACTGAATCGGTCAAACCTTTGATGAGAATAAGCTACAATCATGTAACAAGCCATTCTAAGCTTACAAAATACTGAAGCAGTCAACCGTTCGATGAGAATCAATTACAATCACATAACAAGCCATTCTGAGCTTACAAATTAGTGAATTAGTCAACCATTTGATTAGAATCAATAACAATCACATAACAAGCCATTTTGAATTTACAAATCACCGAATCATTCTACTGTTTGATG
The DNA here is from genome assembly GCA_018584345.1 of Thuja plicata. Classification (NCBI taxonomy): domain Eukaryota; kingdom Viridiplantae; phylum Streptophyta; class Pinopsida; order Cupressales; family Cupressaceae; genus Thuja; species Thuja plicata. Next base: position 1,434,071 of record MU226665.1, read on the forward strand.
AGAATAAGCTACAATCATGTAACAAGTCATTTTAAATTTTCAAATCACCAAATCAGTCAACCATTCAATGAGAATCAGCTACAATCATGTGACAAGCCATTTTGAGCTTACAAACCTCTGAATCGATCAACCGTTCAAATAGAATTAATAACAATCACATAACAAGCCATTCTAAGCTTACAAATCGCCGAATCATTCAACCTTTCGATGAGAATCATCTAAAATCATGTAACAAGCCATTCTAAACTTATAAATCACCGACGTGGTCAACCATTTAATTATAATCAATTACGATCACATAACAAGCCATTCTGAGATTATAAATCACCAAAACGGTTAGCCATTCGATGAAAATCAGTTACAATCATGTAACAAGCCATTCTAAGCTTACAAATCAATGGATCGGTCAACTGTTTAATGAGAATCAATTACAATCGCGTAACAAGTCATTTTGAGCTTATAAATAACTGAATTAGTCAACCGTTTGATGAGAATCAGCTACAATTACGTAAAATGCCATTCTAAGCTTAATCACTAAATTGGTCAATTCGATGAGAATAAACTACAATCATGTAACAAACCATTCTTAGTTTAGAAATCACCAAATTGGTCAACCATTCGATGACAATAAATTACAATCACGTAGCAAGCCATTCTGAGCTTACAAATCACTAAATTGGTCAACCGTTCGATTAGAATCAATAACAATCACATAACAAGCCATTCTAAGCTTATAAATCACTAAACATTCAATCGTTCGATGAGAATCAGATACAATCACCGAATCGGTCAGCCTTTCGATGATAATCATTTACAATCACGTAACAAGCCATTTTGAGCTTATAAATCACCGAATTGGTCAACCATTTGATTAGAATCAATAATAATCACATAACAAGCCATTATGAGCTCACAAATCACCGAATCATTCAACCATTCAATTATAATCAATTTCAATTACATAACAAGCCATTCTGAGATAACAAATCTCTGAATCGGTCAACCGTTCAATGGGAATCAATTACAATCACGTAACAAGCCATTCTAAGCTTAGAAATCACTGAATCGGTCAACCATTTGATAAGAATCAGCTACAATCATGTAACAAGCCATTCTGAGCTTATAAATCACCGAATCTGTCAACTGTTCGATGAGAATCAGCTACAATCACTTAAAAAGCCATTCTGCACTTACAAATCACCAAATCGGTCAACCGTTCGATTACAATCAATAATAATAACATAACAAGCCATTCTGAGCTTAAAAATAACTGAATCAGTCAAATATTCGACAAGAATAAGCTACAATCACGTAACAAGCTATTCTGAACTTACAAATCATCAAAGCGGTCAACCGTTTAATTATAATCAATTACAATCACATAACAAGCCATTTTGAGCTTACAAATTGTTGGATCGGTCAACCATTCAATGAGAATCAATTGCAATAACGTAACAAGCGATTTTGAACTTACAAATTACCGAATTGGTCAACCATTCGATGAGAATCAGCTACAATTACGTAACAAGCCATTTAGAGCTTAAAAATCATTGAAACGATCAGTCGTTCAATGAGACTCAGCTACAATTATGTAACAAGCCACTATGAGCTTACAAATCATCGAATCGGTCAACCGTTCAATTAAAATCAATAACAATCACATATCAAGCCATTCTAAGCTTACAAATCACCGAATCGATCAACCGTTCGATGACAATCAATTACAATCATGTAAGAAGCCATTCAAAGCTTACAAATCACTAAATTGGTCAACGTCCAATTAGAATCAATAACAATCACATAACAAGCTATTCTAAGCTTACAAATGACCAAATCAGTCATACATTCGATGAGAATAACCTACAATCATGTAACATTCCATTCTGAGCTTACAAATCATCGAAGCAGTCATCGATTTGATGATAATCAATTACAATCACATAAAAAGCCATTCTAAGCTTAGAAATCATCGAATAGGCCAACCATTCAATGAAAATTAGCTACAATCACGTAAGAAGCTATTCTGAGCTTACAAATACCTGAATCGGTCAACCATTTGATGACAATCAGTTACAATCACGTAATAAGCTATTCTAAGCTTAAAAATCATTGGATTAGTCAACCGTTCAATGAGAATCAATTACAATCATGTAACAAGGGATTTTGAGCTTATAGATTACCAAATCGGTCAACTGCTCGAGCAGAATCAGCAACAATTACCTAACAAGCCATTGTGAGCTGACAAATCACCAAATTGGTCAACCATTCGATGAGAATAAACTACAATCACGTAACAAGCCATTCTGAGCTTATAAATCACCGACTCAGTCAACTGTTCGATGACAATTAATTACAATCATATAACAAGCCATTTTGAGCTTACAAATCACTGAATCAGTCAACATTCGATTAGAATCATTAATAGTCACATAACAAACCTTTCTGAGCTTACAAATCACTAAATCATTCAACCGTTGGATGAGAATTAGCTACAATCATGTAACAAGGCATTCTGAACTTAGAAATAACTGAAGCGGTCAACCGTTCAATTATAATCAATTACAATCACATAACAAGCCATTTTGAGCTTATAAATCATTGGATCGGTCAACCGTTCCTTGAGAATCAATTAAAATCATGTAACAAGCAATTTTGAGTTATAAATCACCGAATCGGTCAACCGATCGATGAGAATCAGCTATAATGACGTAACAAGTCATTCTGAGCTTACAAATCACTGAATTTGTCAACTGTTCGATTAGAATCAACAACAATCACATAACAAGCCACTCTGAGCTTACAAATCACTGAATCATTCAACCGTTCGCTGAGAATCATCTACAATCACATAACAAGCCATTCTGAACTTATGAGTCACCGAATCGGTCAACCGTTAAATGAGAATTAGCTACAATGATGTAACAAGCCATTCTGAGCTTACAAATAACTGAATCGGACAATTGTTTGATTACAATAAATAACAATCACATAACAAGCCATTCTAAGCTTAAAAATCACTGAAGCGGTCATCTATTCGATGAGAATCAATTACAGTTACATAATAAGCCATTCTGAGCTTATAAATCACCGAATAGGTCAACCATTCGATGAGAATTAGCTACAATCACGTAACAAGCCATTCTGAGCTTACAAATCACCAAATCGGTCAACTGTTTGATGATAATCAGTTAAAATCATGTAACAAACCATTCTGAGCTTAAAAATCATTGGATCAGTCAAACATTCAATGAGAATCAATTATAATCATGTTACAAGTGATTTTGATCTTACATATTACCGAATCGGTCAACTGTTCGATGAGAATCAGCTACAATTACGTAACAAGCCATTCTGGGCTTACAAATCACTGAATCAGTCAACCGTTCAATGAGAATAAACTACAATCATGTAACAAGCTATTTTGAGCTTATAAATCACCGAATCGGTCAACCATTCGATGACAATCAATTACAATCATGTAACAAGCCATTCTAAGCTTACAAATCACTGAATCAGTCAACGTTCGATTAGAATCAATAACAATCACATAACAAGCCATACTGAGCTTAAAAGTCGCTGAATCATTCAACCGTTGGATGAAAATCACCTACAATCACGTAACAAGCCATTTTGAACTTACAAATCACCAAAGCGGTCAATCGTTCAGTTATAATCAATTACAATCACATAAAAAGCTCTTCTGAGCTTACAAATCACTGGATTGGTCAACCATTCAATGAGAATCAATTACAATCATGTAACAAGCGATTTTGAGCTTACAAATCACCGAATTGGTCAATCGTTCGATGAAAATTAGCTATAATTATGTAACAAGCCATTCTGAGCTTACAAATCACCGAATCGGTCTACTGTTCAATGAAAATTAGCTACAATCATGTAACAAGACTTTCTGAGCTTACAAACACCCAAATCGGTCAACTGTTTAATTAGAATCAATAACAATCACATAACAAGCCTTTCTGGGTGTACAAATCACTGAATCGGTCAACCATTCGATGACAATCAAATTAATATCACGTAACAAGCCATTCTGAACTTACAAATTATTGAATCGGTCAACGTTCGATTAGAATCAATAATAATCACATAACAAGCCATTATGAGCTTACATATGACCGAAGCAGTCAACCACTCAATTATAATCAATTACAATCACATAACAAGTCATTCTAAGCTTACAAATCACCGAACCGGTCAACCATTCGATGAGAATCAATTACAATCACGTAACAAGCCATTCTGAGCTTAGAAATCATTCAATCAGTAAACCGTTCGATAAGAATCAACTACAATCAAGTAACAAGCCATTCTGAGTTTACAAATCACTGGATCGGTCAATCATTTAATGAGAATCAATTACAATCACGTAACAAGTGATTTTGAGCTTACAAATCACTGAATCGATCAACCGTTTGATAAGAATCAGCTATAATTATATAACAAGCCATTCTAAGCTTACAAATCACTGAATCGGTCAATCGTTTGATGAGAATACACTACAATTACATAACAAGCCATTCTGAGCTTAGAAATCACTGAATAGGTCAACCATTCGTTAAGAATCAGCTACAATCAAGTAACAAGCCATTCTAAACTTACAAATCATGTTAAAAGCTATTTTGAGCTTACAAATCACGGAATCAGTCAACCGTTCCATTAGAATCAATAACAATCACATAACAAGCCATTTTGAGCTTACAAATCACGGAATCATTCAACCCTTGTATGAGAAGTAGCTACAATCACGTAACAAGCCATTCTGAACTTCCTAATCATCAAAGCGGTCAACCAAATTATAATCAATTAAAATCACATAACAAGCTATTCTGAGCTTACAAATCATCTAATTGGTCAACCGTTCAATGAGAATCAATTACAATCATGTAACAAGCCATTCTAAGCTTAGAACTCACCAAATCGGTCAACTGTTTGATAAGAATCAGCAACAATCACATATCAAGCCATTTTGAACTTCCAAATCACCGAAGCGGTCAACCGTTCATATATAATCAATTACAAATACATAACAAGCCATTCTGAGCTTACAAATCATTGAATCAGTCAATTGTTTGATGAGAATCAATTACAATCATGTAACAAGCCATTATGAGCTTAAAAATCACCAAATTGGTCAACCATTTGATAAGAATCAGTTACAATCACGTCAAAAGCCATTTTGAGCTTACAAATCACTGAATCGGTGAACCGTTCAATGAGAATCAGCTACAATCACGTAAAAAGTCATTTTGAGCTTAAAAATCACCGAATCGGTCAACTGTTCGATTGGAAACAATAAAAATCACATAAGAAGCCATTTTAAGCTTACAAATGACCGAATCGGTCAAACGTTCGATGACAATAAGTTCCAATTATGTAACAAGCCATTCTAAGTTTATAAATCACTGAAGTGGTCAACCATTCGATGAGAATTAATTACAATCACATAACAAGCCATTTTGAGTATACAAATCACCAAATTGGTCAACTGTTTGATGAAAATAAACTATAACCACGTAACAAGCCATTCTGAGCTTACAAATCACCGAATCGGTCAACCGTTTGATGACAATCAATTACAATCACATAACAAGTCATTCTGAGCTTACAAATCAGTAAATCGGTCAACCATTTGATTAGAATGAATAACAATCATATAACAAGACATTCTTAGCTTACAAATCACTGAATCGTTCAACCGTTCGATGAAAATCAGCTACAATCACATAACAAGCTATTCTGAACTTACAAATCACTGAATCTGTCAACCGTTCACTGAGAATCAACTACAATCATGTAACAAGCCATTCTGAGCTTACAAATCACCGAATCAGTCAATCATTTGATTAGAATCAATAACAATCATATAACAAGCCATTCTGAGCTTACAAATCACCGAATCATTCAACCGTTGGATGAGAATCAGCTACAATCATGTAACAAGTCATTCTAAACTTACACATGACGGAAGCGGTCAATATTTCAATTATAATCAATTACAATCACATAACAAGGCATTCTAAGCTTACAAATCACCAAATTGGTCAACCATTCGATGAGAATCAACTACAGTCACGTAACAAACCATTCTGAGCTTAGAAATCACTGAATCGGTCAACTATTTGATAAAAATCAGCTACAATCATGTAACAAGTCATTTTGAGCTTACAAATCACCGAATCTGTCAACCGTTCGATGAGAATCAGCTACAATCATGTAGAAAGCTATTCTTAGCTTACAAATCATTGAATTAGTCAACTATTCAATTAGAATCAATAACAATCACATAACAAGCCATTTTGAGCTTACAAATCCCTGAATCGGGCATCCATTCGATGACAATCAATTACAATAACGTAACAAGTCATTCTGAGCTTACAAATTGCCCAATCGATCAACTGTTCGATTAGAGTCAATAACAATCACATAACAAGCCTTTCTGAGCTTAGAAATCATCGAATCAGTCAACTATTTGATGACAATCATGTAACAAGCTATTTTGAGCTTATAAATCACTGGATCGGTCAACCATTCAATAAGAATCAATTACAATCATATAACAATCGATTTTGAGCTTAGAAATCACCGAATCGGTCAACAATTCGATGAGAATCAGCTACAAGTATATAACAATTCATTCTGAGCTTACAAATCACCGAACATGTCAACCATTCGATGAGAATCAGCTACAATCGCGTAACAAGCCACTCTGAGCTTACAAATCACTAAATCAGTTAATCATTTGATGACAATCAATTACAATCATGTAAGAAGCCATTATGACCTTACAAATCACTAGATCGGTCAACCGTTCAATGAGAATCAATTACAATCACGTAATAAGCCATTCTGAGCTTACAAATTACCGAACTGATCAACCGTTTGATCACAATCAGTTACAATCACGTAACAAGCCATTCTGACCTTATAAATCACTGGATCGGTCAATTGTTCAATGAAAATCAATTACAATCACCTAACAAGCAATTTTGAGCTTACAAATCACCGAATCGGTCAACCATTCTATGATAATAAATTATAATCATATAACAAGCCATTCTGAGCTTTCAAAATCATGGAAGCGGTCAACCGTTCTATGACAATCAATTACAATCATGTAACAAGTCATTCTGAGCTTACAAATCACTGAAGCGGTCAATCATTTGATGACAATCAGTTACAATCATGTAACAAGCCATTTTGAGCTTACGAATCAATGGATCGGTCAGCTATTCAATGAGAATCAATTACAATCACGTAACAAGCCATTCTGAGGTTACAAATCACTGAATCGGTCAATCGGTTTATAAGACTAAACTACAATCACGTAACAAGCCATTCTGAGCTAACAAGTCACTGAATCAGTCAACCGTTCGATGATAATTAATTACAATCATGTAACTAGCCATTCTGAGCTTATAAACCACTAAATCAGTCAACCGTTCAATTAGAATGAATAACAATCACATAACAAGCCATTCTGAGCCTACAAGTCACCGATTCGTTCAACCGTTCGATGAGAATCAGCTGCAATCATGTAACAAGCCATTCTGAACATAAAAATCACTAAATCGGTCAACCATTCAATGAGAATCAGCTACAATCATGTAACAAGCTATTCTGAGCTTACAAATCACCGAATCGGTCAACCGTTCAACGAGAATCAATTACAATTATGTAACGAGTCATTCTGAGCTTAGAAATCACTGAATTGGTCAACTGTTTGATAAGAATCAGCTAAAATCATGTAACAAGCCATTCTAAGCTTACAAATCACCGAATCTATTAACCGTTCGATAACAATCAATTACAATCATGTAACAAGCCATTCTTAGGTTACAAATCACCGAATCAGTCAACCGTTTGATTAGAATCAATAACAGTTACATAACAAGTCATTCTGAGTTTACAAATCACTTAAGAGTTCAACCGTTCGATGAGAATCAGCTACAATCACGTAAAAAGCCATTCTAAACTTAAAAATCACTAAATCGGTCAACCGTTCAATGAGAATTAGCTACAATCATGTAACAAGCCATTCTGAGCTTACAAATCACTGAATCAATCAACCGTTCGATTAGAATCAATAACGAGAAATTCTTAGCTTACAAATCACTGAATCGTTCAACCGTTGGATGAGAATCAGCTACAATAATTGTCATGCCCAAAAGTTGGGCAAAAACACACGAACAAAAATTTTAAAATAACGCAAGAACGGGATACTAAAACAACAAGGGTAACAAGTGCACGCAAAATGGTGCAAGGGTAAAAGATAACTAGAACAGGTCACAAGGAGAGGAATAGCTTTCTCCGCTATCCTAAGGGATGTCTAAAGTTTCCAACTGGATCTACACGCGAGTCGAGGTAGTTGACCAAAAGTCAACTAGAGTTGGAAATGAGGGAATGGTACAAGCTAGGGTTCACAAGACCCTATGGAAGACTCAAGCACGCAAATCGAGACAGTTTGACTAAAAGTCAACTAGAGTTGACCAAAAGTCACTCATGCCTAGAAATATGTGGGGAAGGGTCACAAGGGTCTACTAAGCACTGTAGAAGTCCAGGGTGCACAAAACGAGATAGTCGACTAAAGAGTCAACCCTTGTTGACCAAAAAGTCAATTGTCTCCAAAAGGCATGAAACTGGAATCTAAGGATCCAGAGAGCACAGGGATCACCTGGCATGAAACTAAAATCAAACGGTCAAGGTTTGACCATGGTTGACAAAAATTCAACTATACTCGAGGCTAGTCAAAGGTAGTGATAATGCCCCTAAAGGCGTATATCACGAAGCTAGGGGGTGATATGACCCCCTGATCTAAAAAACGTTATCAGGGTAATAATCTTGAACAAATAGTTAATTAGATAATTAACATTTTTAATTTAAATATTAAGTTATTAAGACTTCACGCATTTTAATATCCAACATACTCTCTATCCTAAAATCTAATAACTAATTTAAATCTAAATATTAATAACTATAAATATTCCCTCTAATAATTTAACCACTCAGAAAGAAATACAATTAAATCCTTATAACAAAAATAACTATTTAATCAATTCCAACTAAATTTAAAATTTTAAATCATGATAACCCTCTAAAAAAATATAATATAAACTTACCCAATATTACACTTTAAATAATATAAAAAAATAAAATAACTATATTACATGATTAAACAAAGAATTTAACCAATAAAACTATGCCAAAATTCTAAACTAACTTATTCATAAAGAAATTACAAATCTATCTAAAACAATTCTAATTTAAATCCACTAAACTAAATTAAATAATTACATGCCCAAACAATCCTAGAATATCAAATCTATTTTAAGATATCTTCTGTTTAAATCAAATCTTATATATATGAAAAAAAACATTAATAAACTAAATCCCTAAACCCCCAAAACAAATCTTGCTACCAACACAAAGAAAAGAAATAATATAAATAATGCATGCTCGGATGGGAGGGGAGGCGGCCGAAGGGTGGGCAGAGGACAGCGGTCGAAGGGGGCGGTACTAACAACCTGCGGGCGGCGGAGCGAAAGAAAGCGGGTGGAGCGGGCGGTGTGGTGGCAGCGGCACCACCCGCGCCGGCAGCGCAGTGAACGGACAGGGTGGGGGGGTGCCGGCCAGCGGCAGCCCCGCCCCACTATCTATACAGTGGGCGGCCCGCGCGCTGTGCGGCCCCCAAAAATGAATGCCAGCGGTTAT
>MU226665.1:1445564-1495275 GCA_018584345.1 Thuja plicata
GAAAATGACACTTTAAGGGAGAAATAAATGAGTTTAGAGGCTCATTAATGACAGAAAATGACCCCTAACCCATAGGGTACCAAGTTGGGTGACTAAAACTGACCCCGGTTACCCTCTAGGAGTCCAAAATACCCTGTAAAACTTACCCTGAAGTTAACCTACGAAATTCTAAGTCAAAAAAACTCTAGAAGCTTCTAACCCTGGGGTAAGCATGGGTACTACTCAAAGGTGACCTTAGTTAACCCTTGACTTACCTTGGTTTCCCTTTACTAGCCATGTCCATAATAAATTGTAACACTTGCCAAATTTGGCACATTAAATTAAAACATTAGACATGACTTAATAACATGAACATTTACTAATTTAATAACAAACATGCAATACCACGTTCACAAATTTAACACATAACAACGAGGTCCATGTCTCTTTATATAGACAAGACCTTGGAAAGCACAGGTATATACATAGGTTCCAGTACTGGGTCCCCGATTTAGATCCATGGTCAACTTTTCTTGCACACTCAATGCACACATCAGTAGATCCAAAACAACATGTTATGAAGCATAACACGACATCAATAATATACATACATATAAACCACATTTACATTAGAACTGAAATAACCTAGTATCAGTTTTCTAAACCAATTTCATCATATTACATTCATGCATGTAGATCCATATAAGACATCAACATAAGTTGAAACTAAATTAGAACATAAACATCTCAAAAGTACCTTGATTACAAAATCAGGTGTTGAATATATAACACAGGATTCCACCGATCCTTAAAAGTATGAAAAGTCTCGCTGAAAGTCAAAGTATGTCAAAGCATAAACTACTGAAAGCATGAAACAAAATAGTAAACTATAATAGTCTAGTGAAGGTCTCACATCCACCCCCTCTAGGCATGAACTACTCCTGAAGTTCATCAAAGAGGTGAGGTTATTGTGATCTCAACGTGCGCCGCAGAGATGCATCGCCAACCATGCCCTTGCTGACGGGCTTGACGAGTGACAGGTGGCATCTTACCCATGTAAGACAAAATTTAGTGATAACGCAGTGGGTTAGGTTCCCAATGTTGCAAACATGGCTCTGATACCAAAATGTCATGCTCAAAATTTGGGCAAAAACACACGAACAAAAATTTTAAAATAACACAAGAACGGGATACTAAAACAACGACAAGGGTAACGAGTGCACACAAAACGGTGCAAGGGTAAAAGATAACCAGAACAGGTCACAAGGAGAGGAATAGCTTTCTCCTCTATCCTAAGGGATGTCTAAAGTTTCCAATTGGATCTGCACGCGAGTCGAGGTAGTTGACCAAAAGACAACTAGAGTTGGAAATAAGGGAATGGTACAAGCTAGGGTTCACGAGACCCTATGGAAGACTCGAGCACGCAAATCGAGATAGTTTGACTAAAAGTCAACTAGAGTTCACTAAAAGTCACTCATGCCTAGAAATATGTGGGGAAGGGTCACAAGGGTCTACTAAGCACTGTGGAAGTCTAGGGTGCGCAAAACGAGATAGTCAACTAAAGAGACAACCCTTGTTGACCAAAAAGTCAACTATCTCTAAAAGGCATGAAACTAGAATCTAAGGTTCCAGAGAGCATAGGGATCACCTGGCATGAAACTAAAATCAAAAGGTCAAGGTTTGACCATGGTTGACCAAATGTCAACCGTACTCGAGGCTGGTCAAAGGTAGCGATAATGCCCCTAAAGGCGTATATCGCGAAGCTAGGGGGTGATATGACCCCTGATCTAAAAAACGTTATCAGGGTAATAATCTTGAACAAATAGTTAATTAGATAATTAACATTTTTAATTTAAATATTAAGTTATTAAGACTTCACGCATTTTAATATCCAACATACTCTCTATCCTAAAATCTAATAACTAAATTAAATCTAAATATTAATAACTATAAATATTCCCTCTAATAATTTAACCACTCAGAAAGAAATACAATTAAATCCTTGGAACAAAAATAACTATTTAATCAATTCCAACTAAATTTAAAATTTTAAATCATGATAACCCTCTAAAAAAATATAATATAAACTTACCCAATATTACACTTTAAATAATATAAAAAAAAAATAACTATATTACATGATTAAATAAAGAATTTAACCAATAAAACTATGCCAAAATTCTAAACTAACTTATTTAGAAAGAAATTACAAATCTATCTAAAACAATTCTAATTTAAATCCACTAAACTAAATTAAATAATTACATGCCCAAAAAATCCTAGAATATCAAATATATTTTAAGATATCTTCTGTTTAAATCAAATCTTATATATATGAAAAAAAACATTAATAAACTAAATCCCTAAACCCCCAAAACAAATCTTGCTACCCACACAAAGAAAAGAAATAATATAAATAATGCATGTTCAGATGGGAGGGGAGGCGGCCGAAGGGTGGGCAAAGGATAGTGGTCGAAGGGGGGCGGTACTAACAACCCGCAGGTGGCGGAGCGAAAGAAAGTGGGGTAGAGCGGGCGGTGTGGTGGCCGCGGTGGCGACGGCACCACCCGCGCTGGCAACGCAGTAAACGGACAGGGTGGGGGGGGTGTCGGCCAGCGGCGGCCCTGCCCCACTGTCTATACAGTGGGCGGCCCGTGCGCTGCTCGGCCCCTAAAAATGAATGCCAGCGGTTATCGGGGGTTTCGACCCTCCCCAAAATGCCGAAACAACTAAAAAAAATAGAGTTACATTTATCCTGTCGGATTTCGTTTATCCGATTCTTTTTTTAAAAGATGTTAGTAACAAAATATTATAACATAAACTATTTTTATAACATATGTATATTTATATATATATGTCTTATCATATATATATAAATATATATATATATATATAAAGCTATAAGAAAAATGATTTACTGGTGAAAAAGATTGTATATCAGCAAACAGGGGCTATAAGAAAAATATTTTTTTAATTTAAAATACATGGATACATTTGATATTTTATGCCCATTCTAATGACATATTAAAACATCAATTTCGAGCAATTTTTTTTTTTTTGACTAATTTTTTTTTTCCAGAATTAAAAAAAATATTAAATGAGAGGAAGGTATTTATTTCTCCTTTCCATTACTCAAGAACACTACAAAATTAAAATGTGGTTCTATAATGCTATGCATGTATCAACAGTGACATTTTAAGGAACTCCAAACTTAATATAAAATGGAATGCGTTTGCAGTTATCAAATTAATTTTCTATTGAACCTTCATATTGAAAGATTGTAAGAAACTTACAATAATATACACTTGCAACTACAAAATGGTCTTAATATCCAATTGCAACACTGAAGGTTTCCCAATAAATCATAAGTTACGATCTAAAAATCTTTTGAGTCATACTCTTTCCCACATAAGGGTATCATGCATCTTTGATATCCATCAGGTACCTGAAAACAAGGTAGAATAAGGTTGACCATGGAGGCTCACCTCCCAACCTAGGCCTTTACAAGGCCACCCCCGAGCTTGGGGATCCAATCTAGAACGGGTCACAAACAGATATAACCAACAAGCAGGAAAAGACAAGGAGACTCAAATACAAGAAAATTTTCCAATACCAAGATGAACAAGAAGAAGTATCTCCAAGAGATATTCCAGAAATAGGGGTATTGGTAGACCTCACTGAAGGAGAAATCCAAGATCACAAATAATATACGCAAGCCTCACATGGATTTGCCAAGGATCATCTTTACAAGATGCTATCCTGAATAACCTCCTTATACCTCCCAAATTCCCTCAGGCCCATCTTGGCTTCATGGGTATCGTGTTACCCCAAGTTTATCCCTCCACACATGGGAGACTCTGCACTTAAGAAGAGTCATTTCCACTACCCCTCCAAGGCTACTCTTCCCTCCCAAGGGTGAGTGTACCTTGAAGACCCATTCAAAAATCAACACATAGTAAACACATTGAGAAAATAAAAAGAAAATTTTCAACAAAATAAAAAGTTTCAAGAAAACCATAAATCTCCATTAATGGAGTCCTTGAGCTCAAGAACACACAAACATAAAAAAAAACCTTTAAAAAGGATTCCAACCTTGATCCAAGCTATGTGGTAAAGTAGACTGGTGTTGAGCTAACCCTTCTAAGCTTCCTTCTCCAAAGGCTCCTTCAAACTGGATTCTGTCTCTAAGGGTAGAGAGTGGGTGAACACTCAACTCATCCTAAAAAATTTCTTAAATAGGAAAACCTCCAACATGAGCAAGGTTTAACCCAAGGGTAAAGTAACTCTAACCAATCCTTAACCAAACCACTTCCTAACCCTCCAAGGCTAAAGTCAAATGAAACATGGGTAGAAGAGAGAGTAAGGTTAACCAAAGTCACACTCCTCTTTCAAATTCGCTCAAAGATGAAAATGACACTTTAAGGGAGAAATAAATGAGTTTAGAGGCTCATTAATGACAGAAAATGACCCCTAACCCATAGGGTACCAAGTTGGGTGACTAAAACTGACCCCGGTTACCCTCTAAGAGTCCAAAAGACCCTCTAAAACTTACCCTGAAGTTAACCTACGAAATTCTAAGTCAAAGAAACTCTAGAAGCTTCTAACCCTGGGGTAAGCATGGGTACTACTCAAAGGTGACCTTATTTAACCCTTGACTTACCTTGGTTTCCCTTTACTAGCCATATCCATAATAAATTGCAACACTTGCCAAATTTGGCACATTAAATTAAAATATTAGACATGACTTAATAACATGAACATTTACTAATTTAATAACAAACATGCAATACCACGTTCACAAATTAAACACATAACAATGAGGTCCATGTCTCTTTATATAGACAGGACCTTGGTAAGCACAGGTATATACATAGGTTTCAGTATTGGGTCCCTGATTTAGATCCATGGTCAACTTTTCCTGCACACTCAGTGCACACATCAGTAGATCCAAAACAACATATTATGAAGCATAACACGACATCAATAATATAGATACATATAAACCACATTTACATTAGAACTGAAATAACCTAGCATCAGTTTTCTAAACCAATTTCATCATATTACATTCATGCATGTAGATCCATATAAGACATCAACATAAGCTGAAACTAAATCAGAACATAAACATCTCAAAAGTACCCTGATTACAAAATCAGGTGTTGAATATATAACACAGGATTCCACCGATCCTCAAAAGTATGAAAAGTCTCGCTGAAAGTCAAAGTATGTCAAAGCATAAACTACTAAAATCATGAAACAAAATTGTAAACTATAACAGTCCAGTGAAGGTCTCACATAGAAATCACTGAATTGGTCAAATGTTTGATAAGAATCAGCTAAAATCATGTAACAAGCCATTCTAAGCTTACAAATCACCGAATCTATTAACCGTTTGATGATAATAAATTACAATCATGTAACAAGCCATTCTTAGGTTACAAATCATCGAATCGGTCAATCGTTTGATTAGAATCAATAACAGTTACATAACAAGCCATTCTGAGTTTACAAATCACTTAATAGTTCAACCATTCGATGAGAATCAGCTACAATCACGTAAAAAGCCATTCTAAACTTAAAAATTACTAAATCAGTCAACTGTTCAATGAGAATCAGCTACAATCATGTAACAATCCATTCTGAGCTTACAAATCACTGAATCAATCAATCGTTCGATTAGAATCAATAACAAGAAATTCTTAGCTTATAAATCGCTGAATCGTTCAACCGTTGGATGAGAATCAGCTACAATAATGTAACAAGCCATTCTAATCTTACAAATCACTGAAGTGGTCAACCATTTAATTATAATCAATTACAATCACATAATAAGCCATTCTGAGCTTACAAATCACTGAATCGGTCAACCATTTAATGAGAATCAATTACAATCACGTAACAAGCTATTTTGAGCTTAAAAATCACTGAATCAGTCAACCGTTTGATAAGAATCAACTACAATCATGTAACAAGTCATTCTTAACTTACAAATCACTAAAGCAGTCAACTGTTCAGTTATAATCAATTACAATTGTTAGAGTAGTCTTAGTATAGCTAATAATTCAATCATTTAATTATTAGTCTATTCTACTCTTTGCTTAAGTTATACTTAGGCAGCTTATTAGTCTTTAGGATTTTTCCCCTTTAGGGTTTCGGTATCCTTTTATAAGGACTCACCGCTTTTCTTTTCATTAAGGAGATTATATTTTGTAATTCAGTTGTTGATAATAGAACTTATTTTCTTTCAACATGGATTTCACGTCTCTGGCTTTTTGGCCGTCATAGTTCTGTCTTCTCTCTTCTCTCTTTGCTTCTAGTTTGTGATAGTCTTGCATGCAGGTGTTCTTGGGTGGATTTATTTTTCTCAAATCTAACATGGTATCAGAGCCATTCTGCAGCTGGCTATTCTTGTTTTGTTGAAGCATTCGAGACACAGAGGGTTTCAGAGGTTTTGCAGAAGGTTTTGTGTGGATTTAGGGGGGACCTTTGTTTCTGGTCACTTTGGGCCCAAACAGACATTACCGTTGCGCTTAGAGCGCCCAAAAACCCTAGAATCTATATAAAGTTTGTCCATTTTGGACAACGTGGCCCCAAGGCAAAAAACTTTTGGTTTCCAGTGCCGTACGGGCACAGAAACTGAGAAAAATTCAAAAAAAACAAACAAAATATTATTTTTATGTTTTTTTAACGCTACCCATACATTTCAAATGGCGCAACCAATCCGCCGCCGCCGCTCCCCCGCGGCCCGGCCTCCACCGGCAACTCCTCTGGCGTCCCGGCCTGCTCACCGCCCAGCGCCGCCTCTGCGCTCCCAGCCCCGCTTCGCCTCAGTGGCTCCCTCGCCGCCCCGCTAGATTTCACTGTGGCCCTGCCACTCTGTGGCCCCCGCCGCCCCACCGGCCCACCGCCACCGGCCCCGCCTCCCCTGCGCCCCCGCGCTGCTCCTCTTCCGGCCGCGCGCCACTCAGGATCCGTCCGGCGGTCTATTTCAAACTGCGAGCCCCTTTTGTTTTGGCGGTAGGTCCTATGGGAGACCAAGGGCTTCGGCCCAGCCCCCGGCATGCGCCATGCACCCAGGGGCCCATTTTTTTTAGCCCCTGGGGCTTAAAATCAGGCCTATTGAGCATTTTGGGACCTTATCACTATTTTTGCTCTATCTAGAGCATACGGAGGCCTTTTTTGGACTTCGTTATATCATCGGAAAGATCTTTCCAAGTTCTTTTCGACTATGGTGAATTGGTTTTCTGGGTCTACTATTTTGACAGTGTTTTTTATTGTTAAAGTTTGATATATATTTTTGCCTTCCGGGAGTCATATCTAGCTCATCCGGACTCTATTTTTAGAAAACCAGATATCCTCAGAAAGCTGGTTCAGTGAACTATTTAGTTGCAGAGGTGTTTTTTCCAAATTCTACTCTAAGTTATCTCTCCTCTGAGTTTGGCAGTTTTTACACTCTGGCAGGTTGCTTGGGTCTACAGGTCTTGGGATCTCTTCTACTGTACTTCTGGCTCACTCTTCTTTCTGACTTCTAAGCTTGTATGCTTCTCCACTGTTGCATTCTTTTCTATAAATGTACTAAGATAAAGTGCCTACTTCTTCATTTCTGCGATCTTGTACACCTTGTATAGTTTTTGTACTTGCACTCTTTTATAAAGTGCCATGGGGGTTATGATGATTATGTCGTTTTAGGCGCATCCACCTTTGTCAAGTGAGCGTATCTTCCACGACATTAGCCCATGTTGTGTGTCGGTGACACCGCCCTTTATCCTTTGTTTATACTTCTATTGCATTGTTGGTGTTCCTGGTTCTTCTTTCTGCAGATGTTTGTGGCATTGCATTTCAGTGTTCCTGTCACCTCTCCCTGTTCAGCATTATGGGGGGGTTCACCTATTGGTTCTATTGTTTCCTGGTTTGATTGATCAACTCTTCAGACATTGTCTTCTCTACCTGGTCATGCACTTCAGTGGGGGTTCCAGCAGTTTCTTCTGACAGAGTTTTCAGTTACATGCTTCGGAGATGCTTCTTGCTCATTCTTGTTCCTCTCTCTGGGACTTTTCCAAGATTGAAGGCTTAGTTTCCTTCATCTAGTTTATTTCTTGTACTTGGGTACCTGATCAGGCCTTATTGTCGGGACCCATCTTTCTTACTTTCTGCAGTAGTTTTTAGTTGTTTTGCTTCTCCCTAGGTTACACTTAAGGGGGGTGTTAGAGTAGTCTTAGTATAGCTAATAATTAAATCATTTAATTATTAGTCTATTCTACTCTTTGCTTAAGTTATAATTAGGCATCTTATTAGTCTTTAGGATTTTTCCCCTTTAGGGTTTCGGTATCCTTTTATAAGGACTCACCACTTTTCTTTTCATTAAGGAGATTGTATTTTGTAATTCAGTTGTTGATAATAGAACTTCTTTTCTTTCAACATAGATTTCACGTCTCTGACTTTTTGGCCGCCATAGTTCTGTCTTCTCTCTTCTGTCTTTGCTTCTAGTTTGTGACAGTCTTGCATGCAGGTGTTCTTGGGTGGATTTTTTTTCTCAAATCTAACAACAATCACATAACAATCCATTCTGAGATTACAAATCACCGAATTGGTCAACCGTTCGATGAGAATCAATTACAATCACGTAACAAGCCATTCTGAGCTTAGAAGTCACTGAATCAGTAAAACATTCAATAAGAATCAACTACAATCACGTAACAAGCCATTCTGAGTTTACAAATCACTGAATCTGTCAACAGTTTGATGAGAATCAGCTACAATCATGTAAAAAGCTATTCTGATGATAATAAGCTACAAGCATGTAACAAGCCATTCTAAGCTTATAAATCACTAGATCGGTCAACCGTTCAAGTAGAATCAATTACAATCACTTAACAAGCAATTTTGAGCTTACAAATCACCGAATCAGTCAACCTTTTGATGACAATCAATTACAATCACGTAACAAGTCATTCTGAGCTTACAAATTACTAGATCAGTGAACCATTCAATGAGAATCAATTACAGTCATGTAACAAGATTATAAATCACCGAATCGGTCAATCGTTCGATGAGAATCAGCTACAATTACATAACAAGCCATTCTGATATTACAAATCACCAAATTGATCAACCATTCGATGAGAATAAACTACAATCACATAAAAAGCCATTCTGAGCTTACAAATCACCGAATCGGTCAACCATTGGAATAGAATCAATAACAATCACATAAAAAGCCATTCTGAACATAAAAATCACTGAATTGTTCAACCGTTTGTTGAGAATCAATCACTGAATCGGTCAACCATTCGATAAGAATCAGCTACAATCACTTAACAAGCCATTATGAGCTTACAAATCACCGAATCCGTCAACTATTCGATGAGAATCAGCTATAATCACGTAAAAAATAATTCTGAGCTTACAAATCACCTAATCGGTCAATCGTTTGATTAGAATAAAAAAATTACATAACAAGCCATTATGAGCTTACAAATCACCAAATCGTTCAACCATTGGATGAGAATCAGCTACAATCACGTAACAAACCATTCTAAGCTTACAAATCACCGAATCAGTCAACCGTTAGATGAGAATCAATTATAATCATGTAACAAGCCATTCTGAGCTTAGAAATCACCGAATTGGTCAACTGTTTGATAAGAATCAGCTTAAATCATGTAACAAGCCATTCTAAGATTACAAATACATGAATCTATTAACCGTTTGATGACAACCAGCTACAATAATGTAAAAAGTCATTTTAAGCTTACAAATCACTGAATAGTTCAACCGTTCGATGAGAATCAGCTACAATCACGTAAAAAGCTATTCTGAACTTACAAATCATCGCATCATTCAACCATTAAATGAGAATCAGCTACAATCACCGAAGCGGTCAACCATTCAATTATAATTAATTACAATCACATAACAAGTCATTGTGAGCTTACAAATCACCGAATCAGTCAACCGTTCGATGAGAATCAATTAATATCATGTAACAACCCATTCTGAGATTAGAAATCATCGAATTGGTCAACCGTTCGATAAGAATCAGCTACAATCACGTAACAAGCCATTTTGAACTTACAAATCAATGAAGCGGTTAACCGTTCAATTATAATCAATTACAATCAGCTAATAAGGCATTCTGAGCTTACAAATCACCGAATTGGTCAACCGTTTGATGAGAATCAATTACAATCATGTAACAAGCCATTCTAAGCTTAGAAATCACTGAATCGGTCAAGTGTTTGATGAGAATCAACTACAATCATAGCACAAGCCATTCTGAGCATACAAATCACCGAAGTTGTCAACCATTTGATGAGAATCATCTACAATCATTTAAAAAGCCATTCTGAATAGATTTTTACATGATTATAGCTGATTCTCATCCAATGGTTGAACGATTCAATGATTTGTAAGCTCAGAATGGCTTGTTATGTGATTGTTATTGATTCTAATCAAACGTTGACCAATTCAGAGATTTGTAAGCTCAGATTGCCTTGTTACATGATTGTAGCTTATACTCATTGAATATTTGACCGATTCGGTTATTTGTAAGCTCAAAATGCCTTATTATGTTATTGTTATTGATTGTAATTGAAAGGTTGACCGATTTGGTGATTTGTAAGCGCAGCATGGCTTTTTAAGTGATTGTAGCTAATTCTCATTGAACGGTTGACATATTCGGTGATTTGTAAGCTCAGAATGGCTTGTTACATGATTGTAGCAGATTCTTATTGAACGGTTGACAGATTTGGTGATTCCTAAGCTTAGAATGGTTTGTTACGTGATTGTAATTGATTCTCATCGAACGGTTGACTGATTTGGTTATTTGTTACCTTAAAATGGCTTGTTATGTAATTGAAATTGATTATAATTGAACGATTCAGTGATTTGTGAGCTCATAATGGCTTGTTATGTGATTATTATTGATTCTAGTCAAACGGTTGACCGATTCGGTGATTTGTAAGCTCAGAATGACTTGTTACGTGATTGTAAATGGTTGTCATTGAACGGTTGACCGATTCAATGATTTGTAAACTCAGAATGGCTTGTTACGTGATTGTAGTTTATTCTCATCAAACAGTTGATCAATTCGATGATTTGTAAGCTCAGAATGGCTTGTTATGTAATTGTAGTTGATTCTCATCGAACGGTTGACCGATTGGGTGATATGTAAGCTCAAAATCGCTCGTTACGTGATTGTAATTCATTCTCATTGAACAGTTGACCGATCCAATGATTTGTAAACTTAGAATGGCTTGTTACATGATTGTAACTGATTGTCATCAAATGGTTGACCGATTCGGTGATTTGTAAGTTCAGAATAGCTTGTTACGTGATTGTAGCTGATTCTCATTGAACGGTTGAATGTTCAGTGATTTGTAAGCTCAGAATGCCTTGTTATGTGATTTTTATTGATTCTAATCGAATGGTTGACTGGTTCGGTGATTTGTAATCTCAGAATGGCTTGTTACGTGATTGTAATTGATTGTCATTGAACAGTTGACCGATTCGGTGATTAAGCTCAGAATGGCTTGTTACATAATTGTAGCTGATTCTCATTGAATGGTTGACGGATTCGATTATTTGTAAGCTCAAAATCACTTGTTACATGATTGTAATTAATTCTCATTGAACGGTTGACCGATCCATTGATTTGTAAGCTCAGAATGGCTTGTTACATGATTGTAACTGATTCTCATCGAACGGCTGACTGATTCGGTGATTTGTAAGCTCAAAATGGCTTCTTATGTGATTGTAATTGATTATAATTAAATGGTTGACTGCTTTGGTGATTTATAAGTTCAGAGTGGCTTGTTACATGATTGTAGATGATTCTCATCCAACGATTGAATGATTTGGTGATTTGTAAGCTCAGACTGGCTTGTTATGTGATTGTTATTGATTCTAATCGAATGGTTGACTAATTCGGTGATTTGTAAGCTCAGAATGGCTTGTTACGTATTTCTAGCTAAATATCATCGATCGGTTGACCGATTTGGTGATTTGTAAGCTCAAAATTGCTTGTTACGAGATTGTAATTGATTCACATTGAACGGTTGACCAATTCGGTAATTTGTAAGCTCAAAATGGCTTGTTACGTAATTGTAGTTGATTCTCATCAAACAGTTGACCAATTCGGTAATTTGTAAGCTCAAAATCGCTTGTTACATGATTGTAATTTATTCTCATTAAGCGGTTGACCGATCTAGTGACTTGTAAGCTTAGAATGGCTTGTTACGTGATTGTAATTGATTGTCATCAAACGGTTGACTGATTCGGTAATTTCTAAGCTTAATTGGCTTGTTATGTGATTGTAATTGATTCTCATCGAATGGTTGACCACTTCCATGATTTATAAGCTTAGAATGGCTTGTTACTTGGTTGTAGCTTATCTCATCGAACGTTTAATCAATTTTGTCATTTGTAAGCCCAGAATGGCTTGTTATGTAATTGTTATTGATTCTAATCGAACGGTTGACCTCTTCGGTAATTTGTAATTTTAGAATGGCTTGTTACATGATTATAGCTGATTCTCATCGAACGGTTGAATGATTTGGTGATTTCTAAGCTTAGAATGGCTTGTTATGTGATTGTTATTGATTATAATTGAACAGTTGAACGATTTGGTGATTTGTAAGCTTAGAATGGCTTCTTACATGATTGTAGCTGATTCTCATTGAATGATTGACCGCTTCGGTGATTTGTAAGTTTAGAATGGCTTGTTACATGATTATAGTTTATTCTCATCAAACCGTTCACAGATTTGATGATTTGTAAGCTCAGAATGGCTTGTTACGTAATTATAGCTGATTCTCATCGAATGGTTGACCGATTCGATAATTTGAAAGCTCAAAATTACTTGTTACGTGATTGTAGCTAATTCTTGTCGAACGTTTGACTTATTCAATCATTTATAAGCTCAAAATGGCTTGTTATGTGATTGTTATTGATTGTAATCAAACAGTTGACCGATTCGGTGATTTGTAAGCTCAGAATGGCTTTTTAAGTGATTGTAGCTGATTCCCATCGAACGATTGATAGATTCGTTGAGTTGTAATCTCAGAATGGCTTGTTACGTGATTGTAGTTGATTCTTATCAAACAATTGACCGATTCAGTGATTTGTAAGCTCAAAATAGCTTGTTACGTGATTCTAATTCATTCTCATCGAACAGTTGACCAATTCGATAATTTGTAAGGTCAGAATGGCTTGTTACGTGATTGTAATTAATTCTTATCAAACAGTTGACCGATTCAGTGATTTATAAGCTCAGAATGGCTTGTTACGTGATTGTAGCTTATTCTCATCGAACGGTTGACCTACTCGGTGATTTGTAAACTCAGGATGGCTTGTTATATGATTGTAATTTATTCTCATCAAACGGTTGACTGCATCGGTGATTTGTAAGCTCAGAATGGCTTGTCACATGATTGTTGGTTATTCTCATCAAATGTTTGACCAATTCGGTCATTTATAAGCTCAGAATGGCTTGTTATGTGATTGTTATTGATTCTAATCAAACAGTTGACCAATTTGATGATTTGTAAGCTCAAAATACTTTTTTACGTGATTGTACCTAATTCTCATCGAACAGTTTACAGATTCGGTGATTTGCAAGGTTAGAATGGCTTGTTACATGATTGTAGCTGATTCTTATCAAACATTTGACCGATTCAGTGATTTCTAAGCTTAGAATGACTTGTTACGTGATTGTAATTGATTCTCATCGAATAATTGATCGATTTAGTGATTTGTAAACTCAGAATGGCTTGTTATGTGATTCTAATTGATTACAATTCAACAGTTGACCGCTTTGACTGATTCAGTGATTTTTAAGCTCAGAATGGCTTCTTATGTGCTTGTTATTGATTCTAATCCAACGGTTGAGAGATTCGGTGATTTGTAAGCTTAGAATGGCTTGTTATGTGATTGTTATTCATTCAAATCAAACGGTTGACCGATTCAGTGATTTGTAAGCTCAAAATGGCTTGTTACATATTTGTAGCTGATTCTCATTAATCGATTGACCGATTCAGTGATTTGTAAGTTCAAAATCACTTCTTACAAGATTGTTATGTGATTGTCATCGAACGGTTGACCGATTCACTGATTTGTAAGCTCAGAATGGCTTGCTATGTAATTGTAGTTGATTCTTATCGAACGGTTGACCGATTCAGTGATTTCTTAGCTTAGAATGGCTTGTTACATTATTGTAATTGATTCTTATCGAACGGTTGACCAATTCAGTGATTTATAAGCTCAGAATGGTTTTTTATGTGATTTTAATTGATTATAATCAAACAGTTGACCACTTTAGTGATTTGTAAGTTAAGAATGACTTGTTACGTGATTTTAGCTGAGTCTAACCCAACGGTTGAATGATTCGGTGATTTGTAAGCTCAGAATGGCTTGTTATGTGATTGTTATTGAGTCTAATTGAATGGTTGACCGATTCGGTGATTTGTAAGCTCAGAATGGCTTGTTACATGATTGTAGCTGATTCTCATCGAATGGTTGACCGATTCTATGATTTGTAAGTTTAGAAAGATTTGTTACGTAATTGTAGCTGATTCTCATCCAACGATTGAACTATTCGATGATTTGTAACCTGAGAATGGCTTGTTATGTGATTGTTATTGGTTCTAGTCGAATGGTTGACCGATTTGATGATTTGTAAGCTCAGAATAGCTTGTTACGTGATTGTAATTGATTGTCATTGAATGATTGACCGATTTGGTGATTTGTAAGCTCAGAATGGCTTGTTACGTGATTGTAGTTTATTCTCATTGAACGGTTCAAGAATTTGGTGATTTGTAAGCTCAGAATGGCTTGTTACATGATTGTAGCTGATTCTCATTGAACGGTTGATCGATTTGATGATTTGTATGTTCAAAATGGCTTGTTACGTTATTGTAGCTGATTCTCATCAAACGGTTGAACGATTCGATGATTTGTAAGCTCAGAATGTCTTGTTATGTGATTGTTACTGATTCTAATCGAACGGTTGACCGATTCAATTATTTGTAAGGTCAGAATGGCTTGTTACGTTATTTGTAAATTTATATTGGCTTATTTGGTGAGTAAACCCAGAATGGTCTGTTACGTAATTGTAGTTGATTCTCATCGAACGGTTGACTGATTCAATTATTTGTAAGCTAAAAATCACTTTTTACGTGATTTTAATTGATTCTCATTGAACGGTTGACCGATCCAGTGATTTGTAAGCTCAGAATGGCTTGTTACGTGATTGTAACTGATTGTCATCAAACGGTTGACTGATTCGGTGATTTATAAGCTCAGAATGGCTTGTTACTTGATTGTAATTGATTATTATCAAACGGTTGACAGATTTGGTGATTTGTAAGCTCAGAATGGCTTCTTATTGTTTATAATTGAATGGTTGACTGCTTCAGTGATTTGTAAGTTCAGAATGGCTTGTTACATGGTTGTAGCTGATTCTCGTCCAACGATTGAACGATTCGGCAATTTGTAAGCTCATAATGGCTTGTTATGTGATTGTTATGTATTCTAATTGAATGGTTGACCAATTTGGTGATTTAATAGCTTAGAATGGCTTATTACATGAATGTAGTTGATTCTCATTGAACGGTTGACCGATTCGCTGATTTGTAAGTTCAGAATGGCTTGTTATGTGATTGTAGCTTATTCTAATCGAATGGTTGAACGATTCAGTGATTTGTAAGGTCAGAATGGCTTGTTATGTGATTGTTATTGATTCTAATCGAACGGTTGAATGATTCGGTTATTTGTAAGCTCAGAATGGTTTGTTACATGATTGTAGCTGATTCTCATTGAACGGTTGACCGATTCGGTGATTTGTAAGTTCAAATTGGCTTGTTATGTGATTGTAGCTTATTCTCATCGAACAGTTGAACGATTCGGTGATGTGTAAGCTCAGAATGGCTTGTTATGTGATTTTTATTGATTCTAATTGAACGGTTGACCGATTTGGTGAATTGTAAGTTTAGAATGGCTTGTTACATGATTGTAATTGATTGTCATCAAAAGGTTGACCGATTCGGTGATTTGTTAGCTCTGAATGGCTTATTACATGATTGTAGTTTATTCTCATCGAACGGTTGACCGATTTGGTGATTTAGCTTAGAATGGCTTGTTACGTAAGTGTAGCTGATTCTCATCGTACGGTTCACTGATTTGGTCATTTGTAAGCTCAAAATTGCTTGTTACATTACAGTAACTGATTCTCATTGAACAGTTGACTAATCGAGTGATTTGTAAGATCAGAATGGCTTGTTCCATGATTGTAACTGATTGTCATCAATCGGCTGACTGATTCGGTGATTTGTAACCTCAAAATGGCTTTTTACGTGATTGTAGCTAATCTCATCAAACGATTGACATAATCGGTGATTTGAAAGCTCAGAATGGCTTGTTACATAATTGTAACTGATTCTTATCAAACAGTTGAACTATTCACTGATTTTCAAGCTCAGAATGGCTTGTTACATGATTGTAATTGATTCTCATCGAATGGTTGACCGATTCTGTGATTTGTAAGCTCAGAATGGCTTGTTACATGATTGTAATTGATTGTTACCAAACAGTTGACCGATTCGGTGATTGATTCTCAGTGAATGGTTGAACGATTCGGTGATTTGTAAGCTCAGAATGGCTTGTTATGTGATTGTTATTGATTCTAATCAAACAGTTGACCGATTCGGTAATTTGTAAGCTCAAAATGGCTTGTTACGTGATTGTAATTGATTGTTACCAAACAGTTGACCAATTCAGTGATTTGTAAGCTCAGAATGGCTTGTTATGTGATTGTACTTTATTCTCATCGAACGGTTGACTGATTCAATGATTTGTAAGCTCAGAATGGCTTGTTACATAATTGTAGTTGATTCTCATCGAACGGTTGACCAATTTGGTGATTTATAAGCTCAAAATCACTTGTTACATGATTGTAATTGATTCGCATTGAACGGTTGACCAATCTAGTGATTTATAAGCTCAGAATGACTTGTTCCATGATTATAACTGATTGTCATCAAACGGTTGACTGGTTCAGTGATTTGTAAGCTCAAAATGGCTTGTTACGTGATTGTAGCTGATTCTCATCGAATGGTTGACATATTCAGTGATTTGTAAGCTCGCAATGACTTGTTATGTGATTGTAGTTTATGCTCATCAAACGGTCAACCGATTTGGTGATTTGTAAGCTCAGAATGGCTTGTTATGAAATTGTAGTTGATTCTCATCAAACGATTGACCAATTCGGTGATTTGTAAGCTCAAAATCACTTGTTATGTGATTGTAATTGATTCTCATTGAATGGTTGATCGATCCAGTGATTTGTAAGCTCAAAATGGCTTGTTACATGATTGTAGCTGATTCTGATCAAATGGTTGATCGATTCAGTGATTTCTAAGCTCAGAATGGCTTGTTACGTGATTGTAATTGATTCTCATCGAACGGTTGACCGATTCGGTGATTTCTAAGCTCAGAATAGCTTGTTACACGATTGGAGCTGATTCTCATTGGACGGTTGACCGATTCGGTGATTTGTAAGTTGAGAATGGCTTGTTATGTGATTGTAGCTGATTCTCATCGAACGGTTGAATGATTTGGTGATTTGTAAGTTCAGAATGGCTTTTTATGTGATTGTAGCTGATTCTCATCGAACGGTTGAATGATTCAGTGATTTGTAAGCTCAGAATGGCTTGTTATGTGATTTTTATTGATTCTAATCAAACGGTTGATCGATTCGGTGATTTGTAAGCTCAAAAGGGCTTGTTACGTATTTGTAGCTGATTCTCATCAATCGATTGACCGATTCAGTGATTTGTAAGCTCAAAATTGCTTCTTACAAGATTGTAATTAATTCACATTGAACGGTTGACCGATCCAGTGATTTGTAAGCTCAGAATGGCTTGTTATGTGATTGTAATTGATTATAATTGAATGGTTGACCGCTTCAGTGATTTGGAAGTTCAGAATGGCTTGTTACATGATTATAGCTAATTCTCATCCAACGGTTGAACGATTCAGCAATTTGTAAGCTCAAAATGGCTTGTTATGTGATTATTATTGATTCTAATCTAACGTTGAGTGATTTGATGATTTGTAAGCTCGGAATGGTTTGTTATGTTTCTAGCTGATTCTCATCAAATGGTTGACGTATTCAGTGATTTGTAAGCTCAAAATAGCTTGTTATTTGATTGTTATTGATTCTCTTCGAATAGTTGATCAATTCAGTGATTTGTACGCTCAAAATCACTTGTTACATGATTGTAATTGATTCTCATTGAACCGTTGACCGATCTGATGATTTGTAAGCTCAGAATGGCTTGTTACATGATTGTAACTGATTGTCATCAAACAGTTGACCGATTCAATGATTTGTAAGCTCAGAATGGCTTGTTACGTGATTGTAGTTGATTCACATTGAATGGTTGACCTAATCGGTGATTTGTAATCTCAAAATGGCTTGTTATGTCATTGTAATTGATTCTCATCAAACGGTTGACCGCTTTGATGATTTGTAAGCTCAGAATGGCTTGTTACATGATTGTAGCTTATTCTCGTCGAACGTTTGACTGATTCGGTCATTTGTAAGCTCGGAATGACTTGTTACGTGATTGTAGCTGATTCTCATCGAACGGTTCAACAATTTGGTGATTTGTAAGCTCAGAATGGCTTGTTATGTGATTATTATTCATTCTAATCAAACGTTTGATCGATTCGATGATGTGTAAGCTCAAAATGGCTTGTTACATGATTTTATCTGATTCTCATCGAATGGTTGACCTATTCGGTGATTTGTAAGCTCAAAATTGCTTGTTATGTGATTGTAATTGATACTCATCGAACGGTTGACCGCTTTTATGATTTGTAAGCTTAGAATGGTCTGTTACATGATTATAGCTTATTCTCATCGTACGTTTGACTGATTTGGTTATTTGTAAGCTTAGAATGGCTTGTTATGTGATTGTTATTTATTATAATCGAAGAGTTGACTGATTCGGTGATTTGTAAGGTCAGAATGGCTTTTTACGTGATTGTAGCTGATTCTCATTGAATAGTTGACAGATTCGGTGATTTGTAAGCTCATAATGGCTTGTTACATGATTGTAGTTGATTCTCATTGAACGGTTTACCGATTCAGAGATTTGTAAGTTCAAAATGGCTTGTTACGTGATTGTAGCTGATTCTCATTGAACAATTGAATGATTTGGTAATTTATAAGCTCAGAATGGCTTGTTATGTGATTGTTATTGATTCTAATCGAACGATTGACCGATTTGGTGATTTGTAAGCTCAGAATGGCTTGTTACGTGATTGTAATTGATTGTCATCAAATAATTGGCCAATTCAGTGATTTGTAAGCTTAGAATGACTTGTTACATGATTATAGTTGATTCTCATTGAATGGTTGACTGATTCAGTGATTTGTAAGTTTAGAATGGCTTGTTACATGATTGTAGCTGATTCTCATCGAACGGTTGAATGATTTGGTGATTTGTAAGCTCAGAATGGCTTTTTATGTGATTGTTATTCATTCTGATCGAACGGTTGACTGATTTGGTGAATTGTAAGTTTAGAATGGCTTGTTACATGATTGTAATTGATTGTCATCGAACGGTTGACCGATTTGGTGATTTGTTAGCTCTAATGGCTTGTTACATGATTGTAGTTTATTCTCATCAAACGGTTGACCGATTCAGTGATTTAGCTCAGAATGGCTTGTTACATAATTGTAGCTGATTTTCATCGTACGGTTGACTGATTCGGTCATTTGTAAGCTCAAAATTGCTTGTTACATTATTTTAATTGATTCTCATTGAATAGTTTATCGATCGAGTGATTTGTAAGCTCAGAATGGCTTGTTCCGTGATTGTAACTGATTATCATCAATCGGCTGACTGATTCGGTGATTTGTAACCTCAAAATGGGCTTTTACATGATTGTAGCTCATTCTCATCAAACGGTTGACATAATCAATGATTTGAAAGCTCAGAATGGCTTGTTACATAATTGTAACTGATTCTTATCAAACAATTGAACTACTCGGTGATTTCTAAGCTCATAATGGCTTGTTACATGATTGTAATTGATTCTCATCGAACGGTTGACCGATTCTATGATTTGTAAGCTCAGAATGGCTTGTTACATGATTGTAATTGATTGTTACCAAATAGTTGACCGATTTGGTGATTGATTCTCAGTGAACGGTTGAACGATTTGGTGATTTGAGAGCTCAGAATGGCTTGTTATGTGACTGTTATTGATTCTAATCGAATAGTTGACCGATTCGGTAATTTGTAAGCTCAAAATGGCTTGTTACATGATTGTAATTGATTGTTACCAAACAGTTGACCGATTCGGTGATTTGTAAGCTTAGAATGGCTTGTTATGTGATTGTAGTTTATTCTCATCGAACGGTTGACTGATTTGGTGATTTGTAAGCTCAGAATGGCTTGTTACGTAATTGTAGCTGATTCTCATCGAACGGTTGACCAATTCGGTGATTTGTAAGCTCAAAATCACTTGTTACATGATTGTAATTGATTCTCATTGAACGGTTGACTGATCTAGTGATTTGTAAGCTCAGAATGGCTTGTTACATGATTATAACTGATTGTCATCAAACGGTTGACTGGTTCAGTGATTTGTAAGCTCAAAATGGCTTGTTACGTGATTGTAGTTGATTCTCATCGAATGGTTGATGTATTCAGTGATTTGTAAGCTCGCAATGGCTTGTTATGTGATTGTAGTTTATTCTCATCGAACGGTCGACTGATTCGGTGATTTGTAAGCTTACAATGGCTTGTTATGAAATTGTAACTGATTCTCAACAAACGATTGACTGATTCGGTGATTTGTAAGCTCAAAATCACTAGTTACGTGATTGTAATTGATTCTCATTGAACGGTTGATTGATCCAGTGATTTATAAGCTCAGAATAGCTTGTTACATGATTGTAGCTGATTATGATCAAACGGTTGATTGATTTAGTGATTTCTAAGCTCAGAATGGCTTGTTACATGATTGTAATTGATTTTCATCAAACGGTTGACCGATTCGCTGATTTCTAAGCTCCAAATAGCTTGTTACACGATTGGAGCTGATTCTCATTGGACGGTTGACTGATTCGGTGATTTGTAAGTTTACAATAGCTTGTTATGTGATTGTATCTAATTCTCATCGAACGGTTGAATGATTTGGTGATTTGTAAGTTCAGAATGGATTTTTATGTGATTGTAGCTGATTCTCATCAAACGGTTGAATGATTCAGTGATTTGTAAGCTCAGAATGGCTTGTTATGTGATTGTTATTGATTCTAATTGAATAGTTGACTAATTTTGTGATTTGTAAGCTCAGAAGGGCTTGTTACGTATTTGTAGCTGATTCTCATCGATCAATTGACCGATTCAATGATTTGTAAGCTCAAAATCACTTTTTACGACATTGTAATTGATTCACATTGAACAGTTGACCGATCTGGTGATTTGTAAGCTCAGAATGGCTTGTTATGTGATTGTAATTGATTATAATTGAACAGTTGACTGCTTCAGTGATTTGGAAGTTTAGAATGGCTTGTTACATGATTATAGCGTATTCTCATCCAACGGTTGAACGATTCAGCAATTTGTAAGCTAAAAATGGCTTGTTATGTGATTGTTATTGATTCTAATCTAACGTTGAGTGATTCGGTGATTTGTAAGCTCAGAATGGCTTGTTATGTTTCTAGCTCATTCTCATCAAATGGTTGACGTATTCGGTGATTTGTAAGCTCAAAATGGCTTGTTATGTGATTGTTATTGATTCTCTTCGAATGGTTGACCTATTCGGTGATTTGTAAGCCCAGAATGGCTTGTTATGTGATTGGAATTCATTATCATCAAACAGTTGACCACTTCGTTGATTTTTAAGCTTAGAATGGCTTACTACGTGATTGTAACTGATTGTCATCAAACGGTTGACCGATTTGGTCATTTGTAAGCTCATAATGGCTTGTTACCTAAGTGTAGCTTATTCTCATTGAATGGTTGACCTATTCGGTGATTTGTAAGCTCAAAATCGCTTGTTATGTGATTGTAATTGATTCTCATTGAATGGTTGACCGATCCAGTGATTTGTAAGCTCAGAATGGCTTGTTACGTGATTGTAACTGATTGTCATCAAACGGTTGACCGATTCGGTGATTTGTAAGCTCAGAATAGCTTGTTACATGATTGTAGCTTATTCTCATCGAATTGTTGACCAATTCGGTGATTTATAAGCTCAAAATGGCTTGTTAAGTGGATCGCTTCGGTGATTTGTAAGCTCAGAATGGCTTGTTACATGATTGTAGCTTATTCTCATCGAATGTTTGGGTGATTCGGTCATTTGTAAGCTCAGAATGGCTTGTTATGTGATTGTTATTGATTCTAATAAAACGGTTGACCGATTTGGTAATTTGTAAGCTCATAATGGCTTTTTACGTGATTGTAGCTGATTGTCATCGAATGGTTAATAGATTCGATAATTTGTAAGCTTAGAATGGCTTGTTACGTGATTGTAGCTGATTCTTATCAAATAGTTGACCAATTCGGTGAGTTCTAAGCTCAGAATGGCTTGTTACATGATTGTAATTGATTCTCATTGAACGGTTGACCGATTTGATGATTTGTAAGCTCAAAATAGCTTATTATGTGATAGTAATTGATTATAATTGAACGGTTGACCGCTTCGATGATTAGTAAGTTCAGAAAGGCTTCTTATGTGATTGTAGCTGATTCTCATCCAATGGTTGAACGATTCAACAATTTGTAACCTCAGAATGGCTTGTTATGTGATTGTTATTGATTCTAATCGAACTATTGACCGATTCGGTGATTTGTAAGCTCAGAATGGCTTGTTACCTGATTGTAGCTGATTCTCATTGGACGATTGACGGATTCAGTGAATTGTGAGTTTAGAATGGCTTATTACGTTATTGTAGCTCATTCTCATCGAATGGTTGACCGATTCAGTGAAATGTAAGCTCAAATGGCTTGTTATGTGATTGTTATTGATTCTAATCGAACGGTTGACTGATTCGGTGATTAGTAAGTTCAGAATAGCTTATCACGTGATTATAGCTGATTCTCATCCAACGGTTGAACAATTTGGTGATTTGTAAGATTAGAATGGCTGGTCATATCATTTTTATTGATTCTAATCAAATGGTTGACCGATTCGGTGATTTGTAAGCTCACAATAGATTGTTACATGATTGTAGCTAATTCTCATTGAATGGTTGATTGATTCAATGATTTCTAAGTTCAAAATGGCTTGTTACGTGATTGTAGCTGATTCTCATTGAACGGTTGACCGATTGGGTGATTTGTAAGCTTAGAATGGCTTGTTATGTGATTGTTATTGATTTTAATTGAATGGTTGACTGATTTGGTGATTTGTAAGCTCAAAATGGCTTGTTACGTGATTGTAATTGATTGTCATCGAACGGTTGACCGATTCAGTGATTTGTAAGCTTATTGATTATAATTGAATGGTTGACCGCTTTAGTGATTTGTAAGTTCAGAATGGCTTGTTACATGATTGTAGCTGATTCTCATCCAACAGTTGAATGATTCAGCAATTTATAAGCTGATAATAGCTAGTTATGTGATTGTTATGTATTCTAATTGAATGGTTGACCGATTTGGTGATTTGTAAGCTCATAATGGCTTATTACATGAATGTTGTTGATTTTCATTGAACGGTTGACCGATTCAGTGATTTGTAAGTTTAGAATGGTTTCTTACGTGATTGTAGCTGATTCTAATCAAATGGTTGAATGATTCGGTGACTTGTAAGGTCAGAATAGCTTGTTATGTGATTGTTATTGATTCTAATCGAACGGTTGACTGATTCGGTTATTTGTAAGCTCAGAATGGTTTGTTACATGATTGTAGTTGATTCTCATTGAACGATTGACTGATTCAGTTATTTGTAAGTTTAGATTGGCTTGTTACATGATTGTAGCTTATTCTCATCGAACGGTTGAATGATTCGGTGATTTGTAAGCTCAGAATGGCTTGTTATGTGATTGTTATTGATTCTAATCAAACGGTTGACCGATTC
The DNA here is from genome assembly GCA_018584345.1 of Thuja plicata. Lineage (NCBI taxonomy): Eukaryota > Viridiplantae > Streptophyta > Pinopsida > Cupressales > Cupressaceae > Thuja > Thuja plicata. The sequence goes on from MU226665.1 coordinate 1,469,640, forward strand.
AGTGATTTGTAAGTTTAGAATGGCTTGTTACGTCATTGTAATTGATTATCATCAAACGGTTCACCGATTCGATGATTTGTAAGCTCAGAATGGCTTGTTACATTATTGTAGTTTATTCTCATCGAACGGTTCACCGATTCGGTGATTTAGCTCAGAATGGCTTGTTACATAATTGTAGCTTACTCTTATCGAACGGTTGACTGATTCGGTCATTTGTAAGCTCAAAATCACTTTTTACGTTATTGTAATTGATTCTCATTGAACAATTGACCGATCGAGTGATTTGTAAGCTGAGAATGGCTTGTTACGTGATTGTAACTGATTGTGATCAATCGGATGACTGATTCGGTGATTTGTAACCTCATAATGGCTTTTTACGTGATTGTACCTAATTCTCATCAAACAGTTGACATAATCGGTGATTTGAAAGCTCAAAGTGGCTTGTTACATGATTGTAGCTGATTCTTATCGAATGGTGGACTGATTTGGTGATTTCTAAGCTCAAAATGGCTTGTTACATGAATGTAATTGATTCTCATCGAACAGTTGACCGATTCGGTGATTTGTAAGCTCAGAATGGCATGTTATGTGATTGTAATTGATTATAATTAAACGGTTGACTTCTTTGGTGATTTGTAAGTTCAAAATGGCCTGTTATGTGATTGTAGCTGATTTTCAGCCAACAGTTGAATGATTCAGTTATTTGTAAGCTCAGAATGGCTTGTTATGTGATTGTTATTGATTCTATTCAAATGGTTGAACGATGCGGTGATTTGTAAGCTCAAAATGGCTTGATACATGATTGTAGCTGATTCTCATTGAATGGTTCACTAATTAGGTGATTTGTAAGCTCAAAATGGCTTATTACATGATTGTAGCTTATACTCATCAAACGATTCAATGATTCAGTGATTTGTAAGCTCAGAATAGCTTATTATGTGATTATTATTGATTCTAATCAAACGGTTGACTATTTCAATGATTTGTAAGCTTAGAAAGGTTTGTTATGTGATTGTAGTTTATTCTCATCGAACGGTTGACCGATTCGGTGATTTGTAATCTCAAATGGCTTGTTACATAATTGTAGCTGATTCTCATCGAATGGTTGACTGATTCAGTGATTTGTAAGCTCAAAATTGCTTATTATGTGATTGTAATTGATTATAATTGAACCGTTGACCGATTCAGTGATTTGTAAGGTCATAATGGCTTTTCACATGATTGTAGATAATTCTAATCTAACAGTTGACAGATTTGGTGATTTCTAAGCTTAGAATGGCTTGTTACGTGATTGTAGCTGATTCTTATCAAATGGTTGACCAATTCGGTGATTGATTCTCAGTGAACAGTTGAATGATTTGGTGATTTGTAAGCTCAGAATGGCTTGTTATGCGATTATAGTTTATTCTCATCGAACGGTCGACCGATTTAGCGATTTGTAAGCTCAGAATGGATTGTTACGTAATTGTAGCTTATTCTCATCAAACGGTTGACCAATTCGGTGATTTGTAAGCTCAAAATCACTTGTTACATGATTGTAATTGATTCTAATTGAACAGTTGACCGATCCAGTGATTTGTAAGCTCAAAAGTTACGTCATTGTAGTTGATTCTTATCAAATTGTTGATCGATTTGGTGATTTCCAAGCTCAGAATGGCTTGTTACGTGATTGTAATTGATTCTCATCAAACGGTTGATCGATTCGGTGATTTATAAACTCAGAATATCTTGTTACATGATTGGAGCTGATTCTCATTGAACGGTTGACCGATTCAGTGATTTGTAATTTCAAAATAGATTGTTACATGATTGTAGTTGATTCTCATCCAACGGGTGAATGATTCAGCAATTTGTAAGCTCAGAATGGCTTGTTATGTGATTGTTATTGATTCTAATTGAACGTTGAGCGATTCGGTGATTTGTAAGCTCAGAATGGCTTGTTACGTGATTGTAGTTGATTCTCATCGAATGGTTCACATATTCAGTGATTTGTAAGCTCAAAATGACTTGTTATCTAATTGTTATTGATTCTCTTCAAACGGTTGATCAATTCGGTGATTTGTAATCTCAAAATCACTTGTTACGTGATTGTAATTGATTCTCATTGAACAGTTGACTAATCCAATGATTTGTAAGCTCAGAATGGCTTGTTACCTGATTATAACTGATTGTCATTAAATGGTTGACCGATTCGGTGATTTGTAAGCTTAGAATGGCTTGTTACGTGATTGTAGTTGATTCACATTGAATGGTTGACCTATTCGGTGATTTGTAATCTTAGAATGGCTTGTTATGTGATTGTAATTGATTCTCATCGAACGGTTGACCGCTTTGGTGATTTGTAACCTTAGAATGGCTTGTTACATGATTGTAGCTTATTCTCGATGAACATTTGACCGATTCGATCATTTGTAAGCTAGAAATGGCTTGTTATGTGATTGTTATTGATTCTAATCAAACATTGACTGATTTGGTGATTTGTAAGCTCAGAATGGCTTGTTACATGATTATAATTGATTTTCATTGAACAGTTGACCGATTCGGTGATTTGTATGCTCAGAAAGACTTGTTATGTGATTTTTATTGATTCTAATCAAACGGTTGACTGATTCAGTGGTTTGTAAGCTCATAATAGCTTTTTACATGATTGTAGTTGATTCTCATTGAACAGTTGACTGATTCAGTGATTTGTAAGCTCATAATGGCTTGTTACATAATTGTAGCTAATTCTCATCGAACTGTTGACTAATTCGGTGATTTGTAAGCTCAAAATTGTTTGTTACATGATTGTAATTGATTCTCATTGAATAGTTGACTGATCCAGTGATTTATAAGCTCAAAATAGCTTTTTATGTGATTATAATTGATTATAATTGAACGGTTGATCGCTTTGGTGATTTGTAAGTTTAGAATGGCTTGTTACGTGATTGTAGCTGATTCTCATCCAACGGTTGAATGATTCAGCGATTTTTAAGCTCAGAATGGCTTGTTATGTGATTGTTAATGATTCTAATCAAACATTGACCGATTCGTTGAAGTTTAAGCTTAGAATGGCTTGTTACGTGATTGTAGCTGATTCTCATCGAATGGTTGACCTATTCGGTGCTTTGTAAGCTCATAATGGCTTGTTATGTAATTGTAATTGATTTTCATCGAACGATTGACCGCTTCGGTGATTTGTAAGCTTAGAATGGTTTGTTATATGATTGTAGCTTATTCTCCTCAAACATTTGATCGATTCGGTCATTTGTAAGCTCAGAATGGCTTGTTATTGATTGTAATCGAACGGTTGACCAAATCGGTGATTTGAAAGCTCAGAATGGCTTGTTACATGATTGTAGCTGATTCTCATTGAATAGTTGACCGAGTCAGTGATTTATAAGTTCAGAATGGTTTGTTACATGATTGTAGCTGATTCTCATCGAACGGTTGAACGATTCGGTGATTTGTCAGCTCATAATGGGTTAGATGATTGTTATTGATTCTAATCAAATGGTTGACCAATTTGGTGATTTGTAAGCTCACAATGGCTTGTTATGTGATTGTAATTGATTGTTATCAAACGGTTGACCGATTCGGTGATTTGTAAGCTTAGAATGGCTTGTTACATGATTATAGTTTATTCTCATCGCACGGTTGATCGATTCGGTAATTTGTAAGCTCAGAATGGCTTGTTACGTAATTGTAGCTAATTCTCATTGAAGAGTTGACCAATTCGGTGATTTGTAAGCTCCAAATCGCTTGTTACGTGATTCTAATTGATTCTCATACAAGGTTGACCAATGGAGTGATTTGTAAGCTCAGAATGGCTTGTTACGTGATTGTAACTAATTGTCATCAAACGGTTGAACGATTTGGTGATTTGTTAGCTCAAAATGGCTTCTTATGTGATTGTTATTGATTCTAATTAAACGGTTGACCAATTTGATTATTTGTAAGCTCAAAATGGCTTGTTACATGATTGTAATTGATTGTCATCAAATGGTTGACCGAATCGATGATTCGTAAGCTCAGAAAGGCTTGTTATTTAATTATAGTTTATTCTCATCAAACGGTTGACCGATTTGCTAATTTGTAAGCTCAGAATGACTTGTCACATAATTGTAGCTTATTCTAATCGAACGTTTGACTGATTCGGTCATTTGTAAGCTCAAAATGGCTTGTTATGTGATTGTTATTGATTCTAATCAAACGGTTGACCGATTCGGTGATTTATAAGCTCAAAATTAGTTGTTACATGATTGTAATTGATTCTCATTGAACGGTTGACCGATCCAGTGATTTGTAAGCTCAGAATGACTTGTTACGTAATTGTAACTGATTGTCATCAAACGGTTGACCGGTTTGCTGATTTGTAAGCTCATAATGGCTTGTTACGTGAATGTAGTTGATTTTCATCAAATGGTTGACCTATTCGGTGATTTGTAAGCTCAAAATGGCTTGTTATGTGATTGTAATTGATTCTCATCAAACAGTTAACCGCTTCACTAATTTGTAAGCTTAGAATGACTTGTTACATGATTATAGATTATTCTCATCAAATGTTTGATCGATTCGGTCATTTGTAAGCTCAGAATGACTTGTTATGTGATTATTATTGATTCTAATTGAACGGTTGACTAATTGGGTAATTTGTAAGCTCAGAATGACTTTTTACATGATTGTAGCTGATTCTTATCAAACAGTTGATAGATTCAGTGATTTGTAAGCTCAGAATGGCTTGTTACATGATTGTAGCTAATTCTTACCAAACAGTTGATCGATTCAGTGATTTCTAAGCTCAAAATGGCTTGTTACTTGATTGTACTTGATTCTCATCGAATGGTTGACCGATTCAGTAATTTGTAAGCTTAGAATATGTGATTGTAACCATTGACCACTTTAGTGATTTGTAAGCTCCGAATGGCTTGTTACATGATTGTAGCTGATTCTCATTTAACGGTTGATCAATTCGATAATTTGTAAGTTTAGAATGGCTTGTTACATGATTGTAGCTGATTCTCATTTAACGGTTGACTGATTCGGTCATTTGTAAGCTTAGAATGGCTTGTTATGTGATTGTTATAGATTCTAATCAAACGGTTGACCAATTCGGTGATTTCTAAGTTCAGAATGGCTTGTTACATGATTGTAATTAATTATCATTGAATAGTTTATCGATTCGATGATTTGCAAGATCAGAATGGCTTGTTACGTGATTGTAGTTTAATCTCATCGAACGGTTGACCGATTCATTTATTTGTAAGCTCAGAATGGCTTCTTACGTAATTGTAGCTGATTCTCATTGATCAATTGACCGATTCGATGATTTGTAACCTCAAAATTTCTTGTTACATGATTGTAATTAATTCTAATAGAACGGTTGACCTATCCAATGATTTGTAACCTCAAAATGGCTTATTATGTGATTGTAATTGATTATAATTGAACGATTGACCGCTTTGATAATTTGTAAGTTCAGAATGCCTTGTTACGTGATTGTAGCTGATTCTCATCCAACAGTTGAACGATTCAGTGATTTGTAAGCTCAGAAAGTCTAGTTATGTGATTGTTATTGATTCTAATTAAACGTTGACTGATTCAGTGATTTGTTAGCTCAGAATGGCTTGTTACATGATTGTAATTGATTGTCATTGAACAGTTAACCAACTCAATGATTTGTAAGCTCAGAATGGCTTGTTACGTGATTGTAGTTTATTCTCATCGAATGGTTGACCGATTCGGTGATTTGTAAGCTCAGAATGGCTTGTTGCATAATTGTAGCCGATTCTCATCGAATGCTTAACCAATTCAGTAATTTGCAAACTCAAAATCGCCTATTACGTGATTGTAATTGATTCTCAGTGAACGGTTGACTAATGCAATGATTTTTAAGCACAGAATGGCTTGTTACGTAATTGTAACTGATTGTCATCAAATGTTTGACCGATTTGGGTATTTGTAAGCTTAGAATGGCTTTTTACGTGATTGTAGCTGATTCTCATCGAATGGTTGGCCTATTCGGTGATTTCTAAGCTCAAGATGGCTTGTTATATGATTGTAATTGATTCTCATCGAACGGTTGACCGCTTTGGTGATTTATAAGATCAGAATGGCTTGTTACATGATTGTAGGTTATTCTCATCGAACGTTTGACCGATTCAGTGATTTGTAAGCTTGAAATGGCTTGTTATGTGATTGTTATTGATTCTAATCGAACGTTGACCAATTTAGTAATTTGTAAGCTCAGAATGGCTTCTTACGTGATTGTAATTGATTGTCATCAAACGGTTGACCGATTCAGTGATTTGTAAGCTCAGAGTGGCTTGTTATGTGATTGTTATTGATTCTAATTGAACAATTGACCGATTCGGTAATTTGTAAGCTCAGAATGGCTTGTTACATGATTGTAGCTGATTCTCATTAAACAGTTGACCGATTCAGTGATTTGTAAGCTTTGAATGACTTGTTACGTAATTGTAGCTGATTCTCATCGAACGGTTGACCAATTCGGTGATTTGTAAGCTCAAAATCACTTGTTATGTGATTGTAATTGATTCTCATTGAACGGTTGAATGATCTAGCAATTTGTAAGCTCAGAATGGCTTGTTATGTGATCGTAATTGATTATAATTGAACAGTTGACCATTTCGGTGATTTATAAGTTTAGAATGGCTTGTTACATGATTGTAGTTGATTCTCATCCAACGATTGAATGATTTGATGATTTGTAAGCTCAGAATGGCTTGTTATGTGATTGTTATTGATTCTAATTAAACGTTGACCGATTCGGTGATTTGTAAGCTCAGATTGGCTTGTTACATGATTGTAGCTTATTCTCGTCAAACATTTGACCGATTCAGTTATTTGTAAGCTCAGAATGGCTTGTTATGTTATTGTTATTGATTATAATTGAAAGGTTGACCGATTTGGTGATTTGTAAATGAAAAATAGCTTTTTGAGTGATTGTAGATGATTCTCATTGAACGGTTGAAAAATTCAGTGATTTATAAGATCAGAATGGCTTGTTACGTGATTGTAGCTGATTCTTATTGAACGGTTGACCAATTCGGTGGTTCCTAAGCTCAGAATGGCTTGTTACATGATTCTAATTGATTCTCATCGAATGGTTGACCGATTTGGTGATTTGTTACCTCAGAATGGCTTGTTATGTAATTGAAATTGATTATAATTGAACGGTTGAACGATTCGGTGATTTGTGAGCTCATAATTGCTTGTTATGTGATTATTATTGATTCTAGTCGAACGGTTGACCGATTTGGTGATTTGTAAGCTCAGAATGGCTTGTTACATGATGTAAATGGTTGTCATCAAATAGTTGACTGATTCAGACATTTGTAAGATCAGAAAAGCTTGTTGCATGATTGTAGTTTATTCTCATCGAATGGTTGATCAATTCAATAATTTGTAAGCTTAGAATGGCTTGTTACGTAATTGTAGCTAATTCTCATCGAACGGTTGACTGATTTGGTAATTTGTAAGCTCAAAATCACTTGTTACATGATTGTAATTGATTCTCATTGAATAGTTGACCAATCCAGTGATTTGTAAGCTCAGAATGGCTTGTTACATGATTGTAACTGATTGTCATCAAATGGTTGACCGATTCGGTGATTTGTAACTTCAGAATGGCTTGTTATGTGATTGTAGCTGATTCTCATTGAATGGTTGAATGTTCCATGATTTGTAAGCTAAAAATGGCTTGTTATGTGATTTTTATTGATTCTAATCAAACGGTTGACCGATTCGGTGATTTGTAAGCTCAGAATGGCTTGTTACGTGATTGTAATTGATTGTAATCAAACGGTTGACTGATTTGGTGATTAAGCTCAAAATGGCTTGTTACATAATTATAGCTGATTCTCATCAAACAGTTGACTGATTTGATTATTTGTAAGCTCAAAATCACTTGTTACGTGATTTTTATTGAGTCTCATTGAACGGTTGACCAATCCATTGATTTGTAAGCTCTAAATGGCTTGTTACATGATTGTAAATGATTCTCATTGAACAGCTAACCAATTCAGTGATTTGTAAGCTCTGAATGGCTTCTTATGTGATTGTAATTGATTATAATTAAACGATTGACCGCTCCAGTGATTTATAAGTTTAGAATGGATTGTTACATGATTGTAGATGATTCTCATCCAACAGTTGAACGATTCGGTAATTTGTAAGCTCAGAATAGCTTGTTATGTGATTGTTATTGATTCTATCTGAACGGTTGATCAATTCGGTGATTTGTAAGCTCAAAATAGCTTGTTACATTATTGTAGCTGATTCTCATTGAACGGTTGACTGATTCGGTGACTTGTAAGTTCATAATGGCTTGTTACATGATTGTAGCTTATTCTCATCAAAGGTTTGACCGATTCGGTCATTTGTAAGCTCAAAATAGCTTGTTATGTGATTGTTATTGATTCTAATCGAACGGCTAACTGATTCGATGATTTGTAAGCTCAGAATGGATTTTTACGTCATTGTAACTGACTCTCATCGAACTGTTGACCACTTCGGTGATTTGTAAGCTCAGAATTGCTTGTTACATGATTGTAGCTTATTCTCATCAAAGGTTTGACCGATTTGGTCATTTGTAAGCTCAGAATGGCTTGTTATGTGATTGTTATTGATTCTAATCAAACGGTTGACAGATTCGGTCATTTGTAAGCTCAGAATGGCTTGTTATGTGATTGTTATTAATTCTAATCGAACGGTTGACCGATTCGGTGATTTGTAATCTCAGAATGGCTTGTAGCTTATTCTCATCAAATGTTTGACCGATTCATTCATTTTTAAGCTCAAAAAGGCTTGTTATGTAATTGTTATTGATTCTCACTGAACGGTTGGCCAATTCAGTGATTTGTATGCCTAGAATAGCTTGTTATATGATTGTAATTGATTATAATTGAACGGTTGACCGCTTCATTGATTTGTAAGTTCAAAATGGCTTGTTACGTGATTGTAGTTGATTCTCATCCAACGGTTGAAAAATTTGGTGATTGGTAAGCTCAGAATGACCTGTTATGTGATTGTTATTTATTCTCACCGAACGGTTGGCCGATTCAAAGATTTGTAAGCTTAGAATGACTTGTTACATGATTGTAGCTAATTCTCATTGAACGGTTGACCGATTCGGTGATTTGTAAGTTCAGGATGGCTTGTTACGTTATTGTAGTTGATTCTCATCGAATGATTGAACGATTTGGCGATTTGTAAGCTCAAAATGGCTTGTTATGTGATTGTAATTGATTGTCATCAAACAGTTGACTGATTCGGTGATTTTTAAGCTCAGAACAGCTTGTTACGTGATTGTCATTTATTCTCATTAAACAGTTGACCAATTCGGTGATTTGTAAGATCAGAATGACTTGTTACATAATTGTACCTAGTTCTCATCGAACAGTTGACAGATTCAGTGATTTGTAAGCTCAAAATTAGTTGTTACATAATTGTAATTGATTCTCATTGAACGGTTGACCCATCCAGTGATTTGTAAGCTCAGAATGGCTTGTTATGTGATTGTAACTGATTGTCATCAAAGGGTTGACCAGTTCGGTGATTTGTAAGCTCAGAATGGCTTGATACGTGATTGTAGCTGATTCTCATCAAATGGTTGACCTATTCATTGATTTGTAAGCTCAGAATGCTTGGTATGTGATTATAATTGATTCTCATCGAATGGTTGATCGATTCAGTTATTTTTAAGCTCTAAATTGTTATGTGATTGTAATTGATTATAATTAAACGGTTGACCATTTCGGTGATTTGTAAGTTCAGAATGGCTTGTTACGTGATTGTAGTTGATTCTCATCCAAGGTTTGAATGATTCGGTGATTTGTAAACTCAAAATGGCTTGTTATGTGATTTTTATTGATTCTAATCGAAAGGTTGACCGATTCGGTGATTTGTAAGCTCAGAATAGCTTGTTACATGAGTAGAGCTTATTCTCATTGAATGGTTGACCGATTCAGAGATTTTTAAGCTAAGAATGGCTTCTTATGTGATTGTTATTGATTCTAATCAAACGGTTGACCAATTCGGTGATTTGTAAGCTTAGAATGGCTTGTTAAATGATTATAGTTTATTTTCATCAAACTGTTCACCGATTCAGAGATTAGTAGGCTCATAATGGCTTGTTACATAATTGTAGCTGATTCTCATCGAACGGTTGATCGATTTGTTAATTTGTAAGTTCAAAATCATTTTTTATGTCATTATAATTGATTCTTATTGAACGGTTGACCGATCCAATGATTTGTAAGCTCATAATGGCTTGTTACATGATTGTACCTATATTTCATCAAATGGTTGACCGATTCGGTGATTTGTAAGCTTAGAATGGATTTTTACGTGATTGTAGTTGATTCTCATCGAATGGTTGACCTATTCAGTGATTTGTAAGCATAGAGTGGCTTGTTATATGATTGTAATTGATTCTCATCGAACGGTTGACCGCTTCGGTGATTTGTAAGCTCAGAATGGCTTGTTACATGTTTATAACTTATTCTCATTGAACGTTTGACAGATACTGTCATTTGTAAGCTCAGAATGATTTGTTATGTGATTGTTATTGATTATAATTGAACGGTTGACCACTTCAGTGGTTTGTAAGTTTAGAATGGCTTGTTACATGATTGTAGTTGATTCTCATCCAACGGTTGAATGATTCAATGATTTGTAAGCTCAGAATGGCTTATTATGTGATTGTTATTGATTCTAACAAAACGGTTGATAGATTCGGTGATTTGTAAGCTCAAAATGGCTTTTTAAGATATTGTAGTTGATTCTTATCAAACGGTTGATAGATTCGATTATTTATAAGCTTAGAATGGCTTGTTACGTGATTGTAGCTGATTCTCATCCAATGGTTGAATGATTCGGCGATTTGTAAGCTCTGAATGGCTCGTTATTTGATTGTTATTGATTCTAATCAAACGGTTGACCAATTCGGTAATTTTTAATCTCAGAATGGCTTGTAGCTTATTCTCATCAAATGTTTGACCGATTCAGTCATTTGTAAGTTCAAAAAGGCTTGTTATGTAATTGTTATTGATTCTCACCCAATGGTTGACCGATTCGGTGATTTGTATGCCCAAAATGGCTTGTTATGTGATTGTAATTTATTATAATTGAATGGTTGACCGCTTCGGTGATTTGTAAGTTCAGAATGGCTTGTTACATGATTGTAGCTGATTCTCATCCAAGGGTTGAAAAATTTGGCAATTTATAAGCTCAGAATGGCCTGTTATGTGATTGTTATTTATTCTAATCCAATGGTTGACCAATTCGGTATTTTTAAGCTCAAAATGGCTTATTTCATGATTGTAGCTAATTCTCATTGAATGATTGATCGATTTGGTGATTTTAAGTTCAGAATGGCTTGTTATGTTATTGTAGCTAATTCTCATCAAATGGTTGAACGATTTGGTGATTTGTAAGCTCAGAATGGCTTGTTATGTGATTGTTATTAATTCTAATCAAATGGTTGAGCACTTCGGTGATTTGTAAGCTCAAAATGGCTTGTTACATCATTGTATCTGATTCTCATTGAACAGTTGACCGATTCAGTGATTTGTAACCTTAGGATGGCTTGTTATGTGATTATAGTTGATTCTCATTGAATGGTTGATAGATTCAATTATTTGTAAGCTCAGAATGGCTTGTTACATGATTGTAGCTGATTCTTATTAAACAGTTGATTGATTCGGTGATTTCTAAGCTTAGAATGGCTTATTATGTGATTGTAATTGATTATCATCAACCGGTTGACTGATTTGATGATTTTTAAGCTCAGAATGGCTTGTTATGTGATTGTAATTGATTATAATTGAATGGTTGACCACTTCGATGATTTCTAAGTTCAAAATGGCTTCTTACATGATTGTAGTTGATTCTCATCCAAGGGTTGAACGATTTGGCAATTTGTAAGCTCAGAATGGCTTGTTATGTGATTGTTATTTATTCTAATTTAAAGGTTGACCAATTCGGTGATTTGTAAGCTCAGAATGCCTTATTACATGAGTGGAGCTTGTTCTCATTGAACGGTTGACTGATTAAGAGATTTGTAATGTTAGAATGGCTTGTTATGTGATTGTTATTGATTCTAATTGAATGGTTGACCGAATCAGTGATTTGTAAGCTTAGAATGGCTTGTTACTTGATTCTAGTTTATTTTCATCAAATGGTTGACTGATTCGGAGATTTGTAAGCTCAAATGGCTTGTTACATAATTGTAGTTGATTCTCATCGAACGGTTGACCGATTTGGTAATTTGTAAGCTCAAAATCGCTTGTTACATGATTGTAATTGATTTTCATTGAACAGTTGACTGATCCAATGATTTGTAAGCTTAGAATGGCTTGTTACATGATTGTACCTGATTGTAATCAAATAGTTGATTGATTTGGTGATTTCTAAGCTCAGAATGGCTTTTTACGTGATTGTAGCTGATTCTCATCGAATGGTTGACCTATTCGGTGATTTGTAATTAATTCTCATCGAACGGTTGACCACTTTGGTGATTTGTAAGCTTAGAATGGGTTGTTACATGATTATAGCTTATTCTCATTGAACGTTTGACTGATTCAGTCATTTGTAAGCTTAGAATGACACTTTATGTGATTGTTATTGATTATAATTGAATGGTTGACCACTTCAGTGATTTATAAGTTTAGAATGGCTTGTTATATGATTGTAGTTGATTCTCATCCAATGATTGAATGATTCGGTGATTTGTAAGCTCAGAATGGCTTGTGATGTGATTGCTATTCATGTAACAAGCCTTTTTGAGCTTACAAATCACCAATGCGGTCAACCATTCGATTAGAATCAATTATAATCACATAAAAATCTATTCTAAGCTTACAAATCACTAAATGGGTCAACCATTCGATGAGAATCAGCTACAATCATGTAACAAGACATTCTGAGCTTACAAATCACTGAATCAATCAACCATTTGATGACAATCAGTTACAATCATGTAATAAGCCATTCTAAGCTTACAAAGCACTAGATTGGTCAACCGTTCAATGAGAATCAATTACAATCATGTAACAAGCTTAAAAATCACTGAATCGATCAACCATTCGATGAGAATCAACTACAATTATGTAACAAGCCATTCAGAGCTTACAAATCACCGAATTGGTCAACCGTTTGGTGATTTGTAAGCTCAAAATGACTTATTACATGATTGTAACTAATTGTCATCAAACGGTTGATCGGTTCAGTGATTTGTAAGCTCAAAATGGCTTGTTACGTGATTGTAGCTGATTCTCATCAAATGGTTGACCTATTAGGTGATTTGTACGCTCACAATGGCTTGTTATATTATTGTAATTATTTCTCATCGAATAGTTGATCGCTTCGATGGTTTGTAAGTTTAGAATGGCTTATTTCTTGATTGTAGCTTATTCTCATCGAACGTTTGAATGATTCAGTCATTTGTAAGCTTAGATTGTGAGCCGTTTAATGAGAATCAATTACAATCATGGAACAATCCATTTTGAGGCTACAAATCATCAAATCGGTCAACTGTTCAATTAGAATCAATAACAATCACATAACAAGCCATTTTGAGCTTACAAATTGATTAATCATTCAACCGTTGGATGAGAATCAGCTATAATCATGTAAAAAGCCATTCTGAACTTACAAATCATTGAAGCGGTCAACCATTCAATTACAATCAATTACAATCACATAACAAGCTATTCTGAGCTTAGAAATCACTGAATCTATCAACCATTTAATGAGAATCAATTACAATCATGTAACAAGCTATTCTAAGCTTACAAATCACCGAAGTGGTCAACCATTTGTTGAGGATCTTTTATAATCGTATAACAAGCCATTCTAAGGTTACAAATCACCAAATAGGTCAACCATTTGATGAGAATCAACTACAGTCATGTAATAAGCTATTCTGAGCTTAGAAATCATCGATTTGGTCAACTGCTTGATGACAATTAGTTATAATCATGTAACAAGCCATTTTGAGCTTATAAATCACTAGATCGGCCAACCGTTCAATGAGAATCAATTATAATCACATAACAAGCAAGTTTGAGCTTAAAATCACTGAATCGGTCAACTGTTTGATAAGAATCAGCCACAATTATAGAACAAACCATTCTGAGCTAACAAATCACCGAATCGGTCAACAGTTTGATTAGAATCAATAACAAGCCATTCTGAGCTTATAAATGACCGAATTAGTCAAACATTTGATGAGAATAAGCTACAATCACGTAATAAGCCATTATGAGCTTACAAATCACCAAAGGGGTCAACTGTTTGATGATAATCAATTACAATCACATAACAAGCCATATTGAACTTACAAATCACCAAATAGATTAACCATTCGATAAGAATCAGCTACAATCATGTAACAAGCCATTCTGAGCTTACAAATCACTGAATCATTCAACCGTTTGATTAGAATCAATAACAATCACATAACAAGCCATTCTGAGCTTACAAATGATTGAATCAATCAAATTTCTGATGACAATAAGCTATAATCATGTAACAATGTATTTTAAGCTTACAAATCACTGAAGCGGTCAACCATTCAATGAGAATCAATTATAATCACATAACAAGCCATTTTGAGCTTACAAATCATTGAATAGGTCAACCATTCGATGAGAATCAGCTTCAATCATGTAACAAGCCATTTTGAGCTTACAAATCACTAAATTGGTCAACCATTTGATGACAATTAGTTACAATCATGTAACAAGCCATTCTGAGCTTACAAATCACTGGATCGGTCAACCGTTCAATGAGAATCAATTACAATCATGTAACAAGCGATTTTGAGTGTACAAATCACTGAATCGGTCAACCGTTCGATGAGAATCAGCTACAATTACGTAACAAGCCATTCTGAGCTTACAAATTATCGAATCGGTCAACCATTCGATGAGAATAAACTACAATCATGTAACAAGCCATTCTAAGCTTAGAAATCACCAAATTGGTCAACCATTTGATGACAATCAGTTACAATCATGTAACAAGCCATTCTCAGCTTATAAATTATTGGATCAGTCAACTGTTCAATGAGAATCAATTACAATCACGTAACAAGTTTACAAATCACAGAATCAGTCAATCATTTGATGAGAATCAACTACAATCACGTAACAAGTCATTCTAAGCTTACAAATCACCAAATCAGTCAATTGTTCGATGAGAATAAACTACAATCACGTAACAAGCCACTCTGAGCTTACAAATCACTGAATGGGTCAACTATTTGATGACAATCAGTTACAATCATGTAACAAGCCATTCTGAGCTTACAAATCACTGGATCGGTCAACCGTTCAATGAGAATCAATTACAATTATGTAACAAGTGATTTTAAGCTTACAAATAATTGAATCAGTCAACCATTCGATGAGCATCAGTTACAATTACGTACCAAGCCATTCTGAGATTACAAATCACTGAATCGGTCAACCATTCGATGAGAATAAACTACAATCATGTAACAAGCCATTTTGAGCTTACAAATCACTGAATCGGTCAACTGTTTGATGACAATAAATTAAAATAATGTAACAAGCCATTTTTAGCTTACAAATCATCGAATCGATTAACCGTTTAATGAGATTAAACTATAAGCACGTAACAAGTCAATCTGAGCTTACAAATAACTGAATTGCTCAACTATTGATGACAATCAATTACAATCATGTAACAAGTCATACTAAGCTTACAACTCACCAAATCGTCCAATCATTCGATAAGAATCAGCTACAATCACGTAACAAGCCATTCTGAGCTTATAAATCACCGAATCTATGAACCGTTTAATGAGAATCAGCTACAATCATATAAAATGCCATTATGAGCTTATAATTCACCTAATCGGTCAACCATTCGATGAGAATCAATTACAATCACATAAAAAGCCATTTTGAGCTTACAAATTACCAAATAGGTCAACCATTCGATGAGAATTAGCTATAATCATGTAACAAGCCATTGTGAGCTTACAAATCACTGAATCAGTCAACCATTTGATGAGAATCAGCTATAATTATGTAACAAGCCATTCTGAGCTTACAAATCACCGAATCGATCAACCTTTCGATGAGAATAAACTACAATCACATAACAAGCCATTCTGAGCTTACAAATTATTGAATCAGTCAATCATTCGATGACAATCAATTACAATCATGTAACAAGCCATTATGAGCTTACAAATCACTGAATCAGTCAACTGTTCGATTAGAATGAATAACAATCACATAACAAACAATTCTAAGCTTACAAATCACTAAATCGTTCAACCGTTTGATGAGAATCAGCTACAATCATGTAACAAGCCATTTTGAACTTACAAATCACTAAATTGGTGAACCGTTCAATGAGAATTAGCTACAGTCATGTAACAAGCCATTCTGAGCTTACAAATCACTGAATCGGTCAACCATTTGATGAAAATTGGTTACAATCACGTAACAACCCATTCTGAGGTTATAAATTACTGAATCTGTCAACCGTTCGATGAGAATCAGCTACAATCACATAAAAAGCCATTATGAGCTTACAAATCATCAAATTGGTCAACCTTTTGATTAGAATCAATAATAATTACATAACAAGCCATTTTGAGCTTATAAATGATCGAATTGGTCAAACGTTAGATGAGAATAAGCTACAATCATGTAACAAGCCATTCTGAGCTTACAAATTACCGAAGCGATCAACCGTTCAATGAGAATGAATTACAATCACATAACAAGCCTTTCTGAGCTTACAAATCATCGAATAGGTCACCCATTCGATGAGAATCAACTACAATCACGTAACAAGCCATTATGAGCTTACAAATCACTAAATCAGTCAACCGTTTGATGACAATCAGTTATAATCACGTAACAAGCCATTCTGAGATTATAAATCACTCGATCGGTCAACCGTTCAATAAGAATCAATTGCAATCATGTAACAAGTGATTTTGAGCTTACAAATCACCTAATTGGTAAACTATTTGATAAGAATTAACTATAATTATGTAACAAGCCATTTTGAGCTTACAAATCACCGAATAGGTAACCCATTCGATGAGAATCAGCTACAATCACATAAGAAGCCACCCTCTACTTACAAATCACCAAATCGGTCAACCGTTTGAGTACAATCAGTTACAATCATGTAACAAGTCATTCTGAGCTTACAAATCACTGGATAGGTCAAATTTTCAATGAGAATCAATTACAATCACGTAACAAGCCATTCTGAGCTTACAAATCACCAAACCAATCAACCATTTAATGACAATTAGTTACAATCATGTAACAAGCTGTTCTAACCTTACAAATCAATGGATCAGTCAACCGTTCGATTAGAATAAACTACAATCACGTAATAAGCCATTCTAAACTTACAAATGACCAAAGTGGTCAACAATTCAATTATAATAAATTACAATCACATAACAAGCCATTCTGAGCTTACATATCTCTGAAAAGGTCAATCGTTCGATGAGAATCAATTACAATCATGTAACAAGCCATTATGAGCTTACAAATGACCAAATCGGTCAAACGTTCGATGAGAATAAGCTAGAATCATGTAACAAGCCATTCTGAGCTTAAAAAATACCAAACCGGTCAACTGTTTGATGATAATCAATTAAAATCATATTACAAGCTATTCTAAGCTTACAAATCACTGAATCAGTCAACCGTTTGATTAGAATGAATAACAATCACATAACAATCCATTCTGAGCTTTCAAATCACTGAATCGTTCAACCGTTTGATGAGAATCAGCTACAATCATGTAACACACCATTCTAAACATAAAAATCACTGAATTAGTCAACTGTTGAATGAGAATCAGCTACAATCATGTAACAAGCTATTCTCAGCTTACAAATCATTGAATTGATCAACCGTTCGATTAGAATCAATAAAAATCACATAACAACCCATTATGAGCTTACAAATTGATGAATTGTTCAACCGTTGGATGAGAATCAGCTACAATCATGTAACAAGCCATTCTGAGCTTACAAATCACCGAATCGGTCAATTGTTTGATGAAAATCAATTACAATTATGTAACAAGCCATTCTGAGCTTACAAATCACCAAATCGGTTAATCATTGGATTAGAATTAATAACAGTCACATAACAAGCCATTCTCAGCTTACAAATCACTAAATAGTTCAACCGTTCGATGAAAATCAACTACAATCATGTAAAAATCCATTCTAAGCTTACAAATCACCGAATTGGTTAACCGTTCGATTAGAATTAATAAAAATCACATAGCAAGCCATTATGAGCTTACAAATCACCAAATCGGTCAACTATTTGATGACAATCAATTACAATCATGTATCATGCCATTCTTAGCTTACAAATCACCGAATCGGTCAACTGTCTTATTAGAATCAATAACAGTCACATAACAAGCCATTCTCAGCTTACAAGTCACTGAATAGTTCAACCGTTCAATGAGAATCAACTACAATCATGGAAAAAGCCATTATGAACTTAAAAATCACTGAATCGGTCAACCGTTCAATGAGAATCACCTACAATCATGTAACAAGCCATTCTGAGCTTACAAATCATCGAATCGGTCAACCGTTCAATTAGAATTGATAAGAAGCCATTTTGAGCTTACAAATCGCTGAATCATTCAATTGTTGGATGAGAATCAGCTACAATCACGTAACAAGCCATTTTGTTTGTACAAATCACTAAAGTAGTCAAGCGTTAAATTATAATCAATTACTATCACATAACAAGCCATTCTGAGCTTACAAATAACCGAATCTGTCAACCGTTCGATGATGATCAACTAAAATCATGTAACAAGCCATTCTAAACTTACAAATCACCGAATTGGTCAACCATTTGATGACAATCAATTACAGTCATGTAAGTCATTTTGAGCTTACAAATCACTGGATCACTCAACCATTCAATGAGAATCAATTACAATCATGTAACAACCAATTTTGAGCTTACAAATCATCGAATCAGTCAACTGTTTGATGAGAATCAACTACAATTATGTAACAAGCCATTCTGAGCTACCAAATCACAGAATCAGTCAACCATTCGATGAGAATAAACTATAATCACGTAATAAGCCATTATGAGCTTATAAATCACCAAATTGGTCAACCGTTCGATGACAATAAATTATAATAATGTAACAAGCCATTTTGAGCTTACAAATCACCGAATCGATCAATCGTTCAATTAGAATCAATAATAATCACATAACAAGCCATTCTGAGCTTACAAATTATCGAATAGTTCAACCCTTCGATGAGAATCAGCTACAATCATGTAAAAAGCCATTCTCAACTTACAAATCACTGAATCGGTCAACTGTTCAATGAGAATCAGCTACAATCATGTAACAAGCCATTTTGAGCTGACAAATCACCAAATCGGTCAACTGTTCGATTAGAATCAATAACAAGCAATTCTGAGCTTACAAATTGCCGAATCATTCAAACGTTGGATGAGAATCAGTTACAATCACGTAACAAGCAATTCTGAACTTAAAAATCACCGAAGCGGTCAACCATTCAATTATAATCAATTACAATCACATAATAAGCCATTCTGATCTTACAAATCACCGAATCAGTCAACCATTCGATGAGAGTCAATTACAGTCACGTAAAAAGCCATTCTGAGCTTACAAATCACCAAATCGGTCAACCATTTGATTAGAATCAATGACAATCACATAACAAGCCATTCTAGGCTTACAAATCACCGAATCGGTCAAACGTTCGATGAGAATAAGCTACAATCATGTAACAAGCCATTCTGAGCTTACAAATCACTGAAGCAGTCAACTGTTTGATGAAAATCACATAACAAGCCATTTTGAGCTTAAAAATCATCGAATAGGTCAACAATTTGATGAGAATCAGCTGCAATCACATAACAACCCATTCTAGGCTTACAAATCACCGAATTGGTCAACTATTTGATGACAATCAGTTACAATCACGTAACAAGCCATTCTAAGCTTACAAATCACTAGATCGATCAACCGTTCAACGAGAATCAATTACAATCACATAACAAGCTTACAAATCCTCGAATCGGTCAATCGTTCGATGAGAATCAGCTACAATTATGTAACAAGTCATTCTGAGCTTACAAATCACCGAATCGGTTAACCGTTCAATGAGAATAAACCATAATCACGTAACAAGCCATTCTAAGCTTACAAATCATTAAATCGGTCAACCGTTCGATGACAATCAATTACAATCACGTATCTGAGCCATTCTGAGCTTTCAAATCACTGAATCGATCAACCATTCAATTAGAATCAATAACAATCACATAACAAGCTATTCTTAGCTTACAAATCACCAAATCATTCAACTGTTTGATGAGAATCAGCTATAATCATGTAACAAGCCATTCTGAACTTACAAATCATCGAATCGGTCAACCGTTCAATCAAAATCAACTATAATCATGTAACACATCATTCTGTGCTTGCCAATCAATGAATCGGTCAACCGTTCGATTAGAATCAAAAATAATCACATAATAAGCCATTTTGAGCATAGAAATTGCCAAATCATTTAACCATTGGATGAGAATCAACTACAATCACATAACAAGCCATTCTGAACTTACAAATCACTGGAGCGGTCAACCGTTCAATTATAATCAATTACAATCACATAGCAAGCCATTTTGAGCTTACAAATCACTGAATTGGTCAACCGTTCAATGAGAATCAATTATAATCACGTAACAAGCCATTCTGAGCTTAGAAATCACTGAATCAATCAATCGTTCGATAAGAATCAGCTACAATCACGTAACAAGCCATTCTGAGCTTACAAATCACCGAATCTGTCAACCGTTTGATGAGAATAAGCTACAATCACGTAAAAAATCATTCTGAGCTTACAAATCACCGAATCGGTCAACCGTTTGATTAAAATCAATAACAATCACATAACAAGTCATTCTGAGCTTACAAATGACCGAATCGGTCAAACGTTCAATGAGAATAAGCTACAATCATGTAACAAGTCATTCTGAGCTTACAAATCACAGTAGTGGTCAATCGTTTGATGAGAATCAATTACAATCACATAAAAAGTCATTCTGAGCTTACAATTCATCAAATAGGTCAACCATTCGATGAGAATCAGCTACAATCATGTAACAAGCTATTTTGAACTTACAAATCACCGAAGCAGTCAACTGTTCAATTATAATCAATTACAATCAAATAACAAGCCATTCTAAGCTTAAAAAACACTGAAGTGGTCAACCGTACGATGAGAATCATTTACAATCACATAACAAGCCATTTTGAGCTTACAAAATCACCAAATAGGTCAACCATTCGATGAGAATCAGCTACAATCATGTAACAAGCTATTCTGAGCTTACAAATCACCGAATCGATCAACCGTTCGATGAGAATAAACTACAATCACGTAAAAAGTCATTCTGAGCTTACAAATCACCGAATCGGTCAACCGTTCGATGATAATTAATTACAATCATGAAACAAGCCATTCTGAGCTTACAAATGACCGAATCGGTCAAACATTCAATGATAATAAGCTATAATCATGTAACAAGTTATTTTGAGCTTACAAATCACTAAAGAGGTCAACCGTTTGATGAGAATTAGCTACAATTACATAACAAGCCATTCGGAGCGTACAAATCATTGAATCGGTCAACTGTTTGATGATAATCAATTACACTCATGTAACAAGCCATTTTGAGCTTAGAAATCACCGAATCGATCAACCGTTCGATTAGAATTAATAACAAGCCATTCTGAGCTTACAAATGACCGAATCAGTCAAACGTTCGATGAGAATCAGCTACAATCATGTAACAAGCCATTTTGAACTTATAAATCACAGAAGCGGTCAACTGTTTGATGAGAATCAATTACAATCATATAACAAGCCATTTTGAACTTACAAATCACCGAATAGGTCAACCATTCAATGAGAATCATCTACAATCACGTAACAAGCCATTTTGAGCTTACAAATCACCAAATCGGTCAACCATTTGATGACAATCAATTACAATCACGTAGCAAGCCATTTTGAGCTTACTAATCACTGGATCGGTCAACCGTTCAATGAGAATCAATTCCAAATATGTAACAAGCGATTTTGAGTTTACAAATCACCAAATCGGTCAACCATTCAATGAGAATCAGCTACAATTATGTAACAAGCCATTCTGAGCTTACAAATCCTCGAATTGGTCAACCTTTCATTGAGAATTAACTACAATCACATAACAAGCCATTCTGAACTTACGAATCACCGAATCGGTCAACCATTCGATGACAATCAATTATAATCACATAACAAGCCATTATTAGCTTACAAATCACCAAATCTGTCAACCGTTTGATAAGAATCAACTACAATCATGTAACAAGCCATTCTTAGCTTACAAATCACCAAATTTGTCAACCATTCGATGAGAATAAACTACAATCACGTAACAAGCCATTCTAAGCTTACAAATCATTGAATCGGTAAATTGTTCGATGACAATCAATTACAATCACATAACAAGCCATTTTGAGTTTACAAATTTCTGAATCGGTCAACCATTCAACAAGGATCAGCTACAATCATGTAACAAGCCATTCTGAGCTTACAAATCACCGAATCTGTCAATCGTTCGATGATAATCAGCTACAATCACGTAAAAAGACATTCTAAGCTTACAAATCACCGAATCGGTCAACCGTTCGATTAGAATCAATAACAATCACATTACAAGCCATTCTGAGCTTACAAATGACCGAATCAGTCAAACATTTGATGAGAACAAGCTACAATCATGTAACAAGCCATTCTGAGCTTACAAATTACCGAAGAGGTCAACCGTTCAATGAGAATCAATTACAATTACATAACAAGCCATTATGAGCTTACAAATTATCGAATAGGTCAACCATTCAATGAGAATCAGCTACAATCATGTAAGAAGCCATTCTGAGCTTACAAATCACCGAATCAGTTAACCGTTTGATGACAATCAGTTACTATCACGTAACAAGCCATTCTGAGCTTACAAATCACTAGATAGGTCAACGGTTCAATGAGAATCAATTACAATCACGTAACAAGCGATTTTGAGCTTATAAATCCCTGAATCGATCAACCGTTCAATGAGAATCAGCTACAATTACATAGCAAGCCATTCTAAGCTTACAAATCACAGAATCTATCAAAAATTTGATGAGAATAAACTACAATCATGTAACAAGCCATTCTGAGCTTACAAATCACCAAATCGGTAAACCACTCGATGACAATCAACTACAATCACGTAACAATCCATTCTAAGCTTACAAATCCCCGAATCAGTCAACCATTCGATAAGAATCAGCTACAATCATGTAACAAGCATTCTTAGCTTATAAATCACCAAATCTATCAACCATTCGATGAGAATCAGCTAAAATCACGTAAAAAGCCATTCTGAGCTTACAAATCACTGAATCAGTCAACCATTTGATTAGAATGAATAACAATCACATAACAAGCCATTCTACGCTTACAAATGACTGAATCAGTCAAACCTTCAATGAGAATAAGTAATAATCATGTAACAAGCCAGTCTGAGCTTACAAATCATCAAAGCGGTCAACCGTTCGATGACAATCAATTACAATCACATAACAAGCCATCTTGAGCTTACAATTCACCGAATAAGTCAACAATTCAATGAGAATCAGCTAAAATCATGTAACAAGCCATTCTGAGCTACCAAATGATCGAATCGGTCAACCGTTTGATGAGAATCAATAACAATCACATAACAAGCCATTCTGAGCTTACAAATCACCCAATTGTTCAACCGTTCGATGAGAATCAGCTACAATCACATAACAAGCCAGTCTGAACTTACAAAACACTGAATCGGTCAACCATTCAATGAGAATCAACTACAATCATGTAACAAGCCATTCTGAGCTTACAAATCACAAAATCGGTCAACCGTTTGATTAGAATCAATAAAAATCACCTAACAAGCCATTATGAACTTACAAATTGTTGAATCATTCAACCATTTGATGAGAATCAACTATAATCACGTAACAAGTCATTCTGATCTTACAAATCACCAAAGTGGTCAACCATTCAATTATAATCAATTACAATCACATAACAAGCCATTCTGAGCTTACAAATAACCAAATCGGTCAATCGTTCAATGATAATCAATTACAATCATGTAACAAGCCATTATGAGCTTAAAAATCACTGAATCGGTCAACTGTTTGATAAGAATCAGCTACAATCACATAACAAGCCATTTTGAGCTTACAAATCACCAAATCTGTTAACCATTCGATGACAATCAGTTACAATCGCGTAAAAAGCCATTCTGAGCTTACAAATCACCGAATCGGTCAACCATTCAATTAGAATCAATAACAAGCCATTCTGAGCTTACAAATGACCAAATCGGTGAAATGTTTAATGAGAATAAGCTACAATCATGTAACAAGCCACCGAATCACCGAACTGGTCAACCCTTTGATGACAATCAGTTACAATCACATAACAAGCCATTCTGAGCTTACAAATCACTGGATGGGTCAACTGTTCAATGAGAATCAATTACAATCACGTAACAATTGATTCTGAGCTTACAAATCACTAAATCTGTCAACCGTTCGATGAGAATCAGCTACAATTATGTAACAAGTTGTTCTGACCTTACAAATCACTGAATTGGTCAACTGTTCAATGAGAATAAACTACAATCACATAACAAGCCATTATGAGCTTACAAATCACTGAATCAGTCAACCGTTCGATGACAATCAATTACAATCATGTAACAAGACATTCTGGGCTTACAAATAACTGAATCAGTCAACCATTCAATTAAAATCAATAACAATCACGTAACAAGCCATTCTGGGCTTACAAATAATTGAATCGGTCAACCATTCAATTAAAATTAATAACAATCACATAACAAGCCATTCTGAGCTTACAAGTCACCGAATCGTTCAACCGTTTGATGAGAATCAGCTACAATAACGTAACAAGCCATCCTGAACTTACAAATCACCGAATCGGTCAACCGTTCAATGAGAATCAGCTACGATCATGTAACAAGCCATTCTAAGCTTACAAATCACCGAATTGGTCAACTGTTTGATTAGAATAAATAACAATCACATAACAGGTCATTATGAGCTTACAAATCGCCAAAGTTTTCAACCATTCGATGATAATCAGTTACAATCACGTAACAAGCCATTCTGAACTTACAAATCAATGAAGCAGTTAACCGTTCAATTATAATCAATTACAATCACATAACAAGTCATTCTGGGCATACAAATCACCGAATCGGCCAACCATTCGATTAGAATTAATAACAATCACATAACAAGCCATTCTGAGCTTACAAATCACCGAATCCATCAACCGTTTGATTAGAATCAATAACAATCTGTACGCCTCTCTCTCCGGTTTCCCACAGCTTTCCAAGGGCAGGGGTTAGTAGCCAAGGTTCACAAGTGAATGCAAATCTAATACGCAATAACTACTAAATGAATAATCAAAACGTGAGCAATAAAATGTACA
>MU226665.1:1516267-1537374 GCA_018584345.1 Thuja plicata
ACAAGCCATTCTGAGCTTACAAATCACTAGATCGGTCAACCATTCAATGAGAATCAATTACAATCACGTAACAAGCGATTTTGAGCTTACAAATCACCAAATTGGTCAACTGTTTGATGAGAATAAGCTATAATTATGTAACAAGCCATTCAAAGCCTACAAATCACCGAATCGGTCAACCGTTCAATGAGAATCAACTACAATCATGTAACAAGCTATTTTGAGCTTACAAATCACCGAATCGGTCAACCGTTCAATTAGAATCAATAACAATCATATAACAAGCCATTCTGAGCTTACAAATCACCGAATCGGTCAACCGTTCGATGACCATCAATTACAATCATGTAAGAATCTATTTTGAGCTTACAAATCACTAAATCGATCAATGTTTGATTAGAATCAATAAAAATCATATAATAAGCCATTCTGAGCTTACAAATCACTAAATCAGTCAAATGTTCGATGAGAATAACCTACAATAATGTAACAAGCCATTCTGATCTTACAAATCACCGAAGCAGTCAACCGTTCGATGAGAATCAATTACAATCACATAACAAGCCATCCTGAGCTTAGAAATCACCGAATAGGCCAACCATTCGATGAGAATCAGCTACAATCATGTAACAAGCCATTCTGACCTTACAAATACCTGAATCAGTCAACCATTTGATGATAAGAAGTTACAATCACGTAACAAGCCATTCTATGCTTAAAAATCATTGGATTAGTCAACCATTCACTGAGAATCAATTACAATCACATAACAGGCAATTTTGAGCTTACAAATTACCGAATCGGGGAAGCGTTCGATGAGAATCAGCTACAATTATGTAACAAGCCATTCTGAGCTTACAAATCACCGAATCGGTCAACCGTTCGATGAGAATAAACTACAATCATGTAACAAGCTATTCTGAGCTTACAAATCACTGAGTCAACCAACTGTTCGATGACAATCAATTACAATCATGTAACAAGCTATTCTGAACTAACAAATCACTGAATCAGTCAACGTTCGATTAGAATCAATTACAATCACATAACTAGACTTTCTGAGCTTACAAATCACTGAATCGATCAACCGTTGGATGAGAATCAGCTACAATCACGTAACAAGGCATTCTAAACTTATAAATCACCGAAGCGGTCAACCGTTAAATTATAATCAATTACAATCACATAACAAGCCATTCTGAGCTTACAAATCATTGGATTGGTCAACCGTTCCATGAGAATCAATTACAATCATGTAACAAGCAATTTTGAGGTTACAAATCATCGAATTGGTCAATCGATCGATGAGAATCAGCTACAATTATGTAACAAGCCATTTTGAGCTTACAAATAACCGAATCGGTCAACTGTTCGATGAGAATAAATTACAATCACGTAACAAGTCATTCTAATCTTACAAATCACTGAATCAGTAAACTATTCAATGACAATTAATTATAATCATGTAACAAGCCATTCTAAGCTTACAAATCACTGAATTGGTCAACCGTTCGATTAGAATCAATAACAATCACATAACAAGCCATTCCGAACTTACAAATCACTGAATCATTCAACCGTTTGATTAGAATCAACTACAACAACATAACAAGCCATTCTGAACTTACAAATCATCGAATCGGTCGACCGTTAAATGAGAATCAGCTGCAATCATGTAACAAGCCATTCTGAGCTTACAAATCACCAAAGCGGTCAACCGTTCAATTATAATCAATTACAATCACATATTCTAAGCTTACAAATCACCGAATCGATCAACTATTCAATGAGAATCAATTACAATCAAGTAACAAGCCATTCTGAGCTTACAAATCACTGAATCGGTCAACCGTTCGATAAGAATCAGCTACAATCATGTAACAAGTCATTTTGAGCTTACAAATCACTGAATCTATCAACCGTTTGATGAGAATCAGCTACAATCATGTCTAAAGTCATTCTGATCAAATGGTTGACCTATTTGGTGATTTGTAAGCTCAGAATGGCTTGTTATGCGATTGTAAATGATCCTCAATAAACGGTTGATCGCTTCGGTGATTTGTAAGCTCAGAATAGCTTGTTACATGATTGTAACTTATTATCATCAAATGTTTGACTGATTTGGTCACTTGTAAGCTCATAATGGCTTGTTATGTAATTTTTATTGATTCTAAGCGAACGGTTGACCGATTTGGTGATTAGTAAGCTTAGAATGGCTTTTTACATGATTGTAGCTTATTTTCATCGAACGGTTGACAAATTCGGTGATTTATAAGCTCAAAATGGCTTGTTACGTGATTGTAGCTTATTCTTATCAAACAGTTGACCGATTTGGTGATTTGTAAGCTCAGAATGGCTTGTTACGTGATTGTAATTTATTCTCATTAAACGATTGACAGATTCAGTGATTTGTAAGCTCAAAAAGGCTTGTTATGTGATTGTAATTGATTGTAATTGAACGGTTGACCGCTTCAGTGATTTTTAAGTTCAGAATGGCTTGTTACGTGATTGTAGCTAATTCTCATCAAACGGTTGAACGATTCGTTGATTTGTAAGCTCATAATGGCTTGTTATGTGATTGTTATTTATTTTGATCGAACGGTTGACCGATTCGGTGATTTGTAAGCTCAGAATGGCTTGTTACATGATTATAATTGATTATCATTGAATGGTTGACCAATTCGGTGGTTTGTAAGCTCAGAATGGCTTGTTACATGATTGTAGTTTATTCTCATCGAATGGTTGACTGATTCAGTGATTTGTAAGCTTAGAACGGCTTGTAACATGATTATTGTTGATTCTGATCGAATGGTTAACCTATTTGGTGATTTGTAAGCTCAGAATAGCTTGTTATGTGATTGTAATTGATTCTCATCGAACAGTTGACCACTTCGGTGATTTTTAAGCTTAGAATGGCTTGTTATTTAATTATAATTAATTATAATTTAACGGTTGACCGCTTCGGTGATTTGTAAGTTCAAAATAGCTTGTTATGTGATTGTAGCTGATTCTCATCCAACGGTTGAACGAGTCGGTGATTTGTAAGCTTAGAATGGCTTGTTATGTGATTGTTATTGATACTAATCGAACGGTTGACCAATTCGGTGATTTGTAACCTCAGGATGGCTTGTTACATAATTGTAGCTGATTCTCAGCGAATGGTTGATCGATTCGGTGATTTGTAAGCTCAGAATTGCTTTTTACATGATTCTAGTTTATTCTCATTGAACGATTGACCGATTCGGTGATTGTAATTGAGTCTCATCGAATGGTTGACCATTTCGGTGATTTGTAAGCTTTGAATGGTTGTTACATGATTGTAGCTAATTCTCATCAAACGTTTGACCAATTCGGTCATTTGTAAACTCAGAATGGCTTGTTATATGATTTTTATTGATTCTAATCGAATGGTTGACCGCTTCGGTGATTTGTAAGCTCAGAATGGCTTTTTACGTGATTGTAGCTGAATATTATCGAACGGTTGATAGATTTGATGATTTGTAAGCTCAGAATGGCTTATTACATGATTGTAGCTAATTCTTATTGAATGGTTGACCGATTCAGTGATTTCTAAGCTCATAATGGCTTGTTACATGGTTGTAATTGATTCTCATTGAACGGTTGACCGATTCGATGATTTGTAAGCTCAAAATGCCTTGTTATGTGATTGTAATTGATTATAATTGAACGGTTGACTGCTTTGGTGATTTGTAAGTTTAGAATGACTTGTTATGTGATTATAATTGATTCTCATTAAACAGTTGACCAATCCAGTGATTTGTAAGCTCAGAATGACTTGTTACATGATTGTAGCTGATTGTCATGAAATGGTTGACTGATTCGGTGATTTGTAAGCTCAGACTAGCTTGTTACGTGATTGTAGCTGATTCTCATCGAATTATTGACCTATTCGGTGATTTGTAAGCTCAGAATGGCTTGTTATGTGATTGTAATTGTTTCTCATCGAACGGTTGACTGCTTCGGTGATTTGTAAGCTCATAATGGCTTGTTACATGGTTGTAGCTTATTCTCATCAAACGTTTGATCGATTCGGTCATTTGTAAGCTTAGAATGGCTTGTTATGTGATTGTTATTGATTCTAATCAAATGGTTGACCGATTTGATGATTTGTAAGCTCAGAATGGCTTTTTACGTTATTGTAGCTGATTCTCATCGAACAGTTGACAGATTCAGTGATTTGTAAGCTCAGAATGGCTTGTTACGTGATTGCAGCTGATTCTTATCGAATGGTTGACTGATTCAATGATTTTTAAGCTCAAAATGCCTTGTTACATGATTGTAATTGATTCTCATTGAACGGTTTACCGATTCGGTGATTTGTAAGCTCAAAATAGCTTGCTATGTGATTGTAATTGATTATAATTGAATAGTTGACCGCTTCAGTGATTTGTAATTTAAGAATGACTTGTTACGTGATTGTAGTTAATTCTCATCCAACGATTGAATGATTCGGCAATTTCTATGCTCACAATGGCCTGTTATGTGATCGTTATTGATTCTAATCGAACGGTTGACGGATTCGGTGATTGGTAAGTACAGAATGACTTGTTACATGATTGTAGCTGATTCTCATTGAACGGTTGACCGATTTGGTAATTTGTAAGTTCAGAATGACTTGTTACATGATTATAGCTGATTCTCATCTAACGGTTGAACGATTCGGTGATTTGTAAGCTCAGAATGGCTTGTTATGTGATTGTTATTGATTCTCATCAAATAGTTGACCGATTCAGTGATTTGTAAGCTCAGAATGGCTTGTTACATTATTGTAATTGATTGTCATCGAACGGTTGACTGCTTCAGAGATTTGTAAGCTCATAATGGCTTGTTACATGATTGTAGCTTATTCTCATCGAATGTTTAACTGATTCGGTGATTTGTAAGCTCATAATGGCTTGTTATGTGATTATTATTGATTCTAATCAAACGGTTGACCGATTCATTGATTTGTAAGCTCAAAATGGCTTTTTATGTGATTGTAATTGATTCTCATCGAATAGTTGACTAATTCGGTGATTTGTAAGCTCAGAATGGCCTATTATGTGATTATAATGGATTATAATTGAATGGTTGACCGCTTTGGTGATTTGTAAGTTCAGAATGGGTTGTTACGTGATTGTAGTTGATTCTCATCCAACGGTTGAACGATTCGGCAATTTGTAAGCTCACAATGGCTTGTTACATGATTGTAGCTGATTCTCATTGAACAGTTGACCGATTTGATGATTTGTAAGTTCAAAATGACTTTTTACGTGATTGTAGCTGATTCTCATCGAACGATTGAACTCTTTGGTGATTTGTAAGCTCAGAATGGCTTGTTATGTGATTATTATTGATTCTAATTGAACGATTGATCGATTCGGTGATTTGTAAGCACAAAATGGCTTGTTACATTATTGTAATTGATTGTCATCGAATGGTTGACTGATTCGGTGATTTGTAAGCTCAGAATGGTTTGTTACATGATTATAGTTTATTCTCATCGAATGATTGACCGATTCAGTGATTTGTAAGCTCAGAATGGTTTGTTACATAATTGTAGCTGATTATCATCAAATGGTTGATCGATTTAGTGATTTGTAAGCTCAAAATTGCTTGTTACGTGATTGTAATTGATTCTCATTGAACGGTTGACTGATCCAGTGATTTGTAAGCTCAGAATGGCTTACATGATTGTAACTAATTGTCATCAAACGGTTGACCGATTCGGTGATTTGTAAGCTCAGAATAGTTTGTTACATGATTGTAAGTGATTCTCATCGAATGGTTGACTTATTCGGTAATTTTTAAGCTTAGAATGGCTTGTTATGTGATTGTAATTGATTATCATCGAACGGTTGACCGCTTCGGTGATTTATAATCTTAGACTGACTTATTACATGATTGTAGCTTATTCTCATTAAATGTTTGACCGATTCGGTCATTTGTAAGCTCAAAATCACTTGTTACGTGATTATAATTCATTCATATTGAACAACTGACCAATCTAGTGATTTCTAAGCTCGACATGGCTTGTTACATGATTGTAACTGATTGTCATCAAACAGTTGACCGATTCTGTGATTTGTAAGCTCAAAATGGCTTGTTATGTGATTGTAGGTGATTCTCATCGAATGGTTGACCTATTCGGTGATTTGTAAGCTCAGAATAGCTTGTTATGTGATTGTAATTGATTCTCATCAAACGGTTGACCGCTTTGGTGATTTGTAAGCTCAGAATGGCTTGTTACATGATTGTAGCTTATTCTCATCAAATGTTTGATCGATTCGGTCATTTTTAAGCTCAGAATGGCTTGTTATTGATTCTAATCGAATGGTTGACTGATTCGGTGATTTGTAAGCTCAGAATGGCTTTTTACGTGATTGTAGCTGATTGTCATAGAACGGTTAATAGATTCGGTGATTTGTAAGCTCAAAATGGCTTGTTATGTGATTGTAGCTGATTCTTATCAAACGGTTAACCGATTCAGTGATTTCTAAGCTCATTATGGCTTGTTACATGATTTAAATTGATTATCATCGAATGATTGACTGATTTGGTTATTTGTAAGCTCAGAATGGCTTGTTATGTGATTGTAATTGATTATAATTGAATGGTTGACCGCTTCGGTAATTTGTAAGATCAGAATGGCTTGTTACGTTATTGTAGCTAATTCTCATCAAACAGTTGAACGATTCGGCAATTTGTAAGTTCAAAATGGCTTGTTATGTGATTTTTATTTATTCTAATCGAACGGTTGACCGATTCTGTGATTTGCAAGCTCAGAATGGCTTGTTACATGATTGTAGTTGATTCTCATTGAACGGTTGACCGATTCAGTGATTTGGAAGATAAGACTGGCTTGTTATGTGATTGTAGCTGATTCTCATCAAACAGTTGAACGATTCGGTGATTTGTAAGCTTAGAATGGCTTGTTATGTGATTCTTATTGATTCTCATCGAACAGTTGACCGAATCGATGATTTGGTAGTTCAGAATGGCTTGTTACGTGATTGTAGCTGATTCTCGTTGAATGGTTGACCTATTTGGTGATTTGTAAGCTCAAGATGGGTTTGCTATGTGATTGTAATTGATTTTCAGTGAACGGTTGACCGCTTCGGTGATTTCCAAGCTTAGAATAGCTTGTTACATGATTGTAGCTTATTCTAATCAAACCTTTGACCAATTCAGTCATTTGTAAGCTTATAATGGCCTTTTATGTGATTGTTATTGATTCTAATCAAACGGTTGACCGATTCAGTGATTTGTAAGCACAGAATGACTTTTTACGTGATTGTAGCTGATTCTCATTGAATGTTTGACCTATTTGGTGAATTGTAAGCTCGGGATGGCCTATTATGCGATTGTAATTTATTCTCATCGAACAGTTGACCGCTTCGATGATTTGTAAACTCAGAATGGCTTGTTACATGATTGTAGCTTATTCTCAACAAAGGTTTGACCGATTCGGTCATTTATAAGCGTAGAATGGCTTATTATGTGATTGTTATTGATTCTAACCAAACGGTTGACCGATTCAGTGATTTGTAAGCTCAGAATGG
The DNA here is from genome assembly GCA_018584345.1 of Thuja plicata. Lineage (NCBI taxonomy): Eukaryota > Viridiplantae > Streptophyta > Pinopsida > Cupressales > Cupressaceae > Thuja > Thuja plicata. Next base: position 1,523,830 of record MU226665.1, read on the forward strand.
ATTTTTATGTGATTGTAGTTGATTCTCATCAAACGGATGACAAATTTGGTGATTTGTAAGCTCAGAATGCTTGTTACACAATTGTAGCTGATTCTTATCGAACGGTTGACCGATTCAGGGATTTGTAAGCTCAGAATAGCTTGTTACATGATTGTAATTGATTGTCATCGAACGGTTTACCGATTCGGTGATTTGTAAGCTTAGAATGGCTTGTTACGTGATCCTAGTTTATTCTCATCGAATGGTTGACAGATTTGGTGATTTGTAAGCTTAGAATGGCTTGCTGTGTAATTTTAGCTGATTCTCATCAAACGGTTGACCTATTCAGGGATTTATAAGCTCAAAATTGTTTGTTACGTGATTGTAATTGATTCTCATTGAACCGTTGACTGATCTAGTGATTTGTAGGCTCAGAATGGCTTGTTACGTAATAGTAACTGATTGTCATCAAACGGTTAACTGATTCGGTGATTTGTAAGCTCAGAATGGCTTCTTATGTGATTGTAGCTGATCTCATCGAATGGTTGACCTATTCGGTGATTTGTAAGCTCAGAATGGCTTGTTATGTAATTGTAATTGATTCTCATTGAACGGTTGACCGCTTCGGTAATTTGTAAGCTTAGAATGGCTTGTCACATGATTGTAGCTTATTCTCATCGAACGTTTGACTGATTCGGTCATTTGTAAGCTCAGAATGGCTTGCAATGTGATTGTTATTGATTCTAATTGAATGATTGACTGATTCAGTGATTTGTAAGCTTAGAATGTCTTTTTACGTGATTGTAGCTGATTATCATCGAACGGTTGACAAATTTGGTGATTTGTAAGCTCAGAATGGCTTGTTACATGATTCTAGCTGATTCTTATTGAACGATTGACCAATTCGGGGATTTTTAAGCTCGGAATGGCTTGTTATGTTATTGTAATTGATTGTCATCGAACGGTTTACCGATTCAGTGATTTGTACGCTCAGAATGGCTTGTTACGTGATTGTAGTTTATTCTCATTAAATGGTTAACAGATTTGGTGATTTGTAAGCTAAGAATGGCTTGTTACGTGACTGTAGTTGATTCTTATCGAATGATTGACATATTCAGTGATTTTTAAGCTCATAATGGATTGTTACATGATTATAATTGATTGTCATCAAACGGTTGACTGATTCGGTGATTTGTAAGCTCAGAATGGCTCGTTATGTGATTGTAGTTAATTCTCAACGAAAGGTTGACCGATTCGGGGATTTGTAAGCTTAGAATGGCTTGTTACGTAATTGTAGTTGATTCTCATTGAACCGTTGACCGATTTGGTGATTTGTAAGACCAAAATTGCTTGTTACATGTTTAGAATTGATTCTCATTGAACGGTTGACCGAGATAGTGATTAGTAAGCTCAAAATGGCTTGTTACGTAATTGTAACTGATTTTCATCAAATGGTTGACCAATTCGGTGATTTGTAAGCTCAAAATGGCTTATTATGTGATTATAGCTAATTTTTATCAAATGGTTGACCTATTCGATGATTTGTAAGTTCAGAATGGCTTGTTATATGATTGTAATTGATTCTCATTGAATGGTTGACCACTTCTATGATTTGTAAGCTCAGAATGGCTTGTTACATGATTGTAGCTTATTGTCATCGAACGTTTGACCGATTCGGTCTTTTGTAATCTCAGAATGGCTTGTTATTGATTCTAATCAAACGGTTGACCGATTCGGTGATTTCTAAGCTCAGAATGGCTTGTTACGTGAGTGTAATTAATTGTCATCAAACGGTTGACCGATTCGGTGATTTGTAAGCTCAAAATGGCTTGTTACGTAATTGTGGCTAATTCTCATCGAACGGTTGATCGCTTCAGTGATTTGTAAGCTCGGAATAGCTTGTTACATGATTGTAGCTTATTATCATCGAATGTTTGACCGATTCGGTCATTTGTAAGCTAAAAATGGCTTGTTTCATGATTGTAATTGATTGTCATCAAACGGTTGACCGATTCGATGATTTGTAAGCTCAGAATGACTTTTTACGTGATTGTAGTTTATTCTCATCGAACAGTTGACCCATTCGATGATTTGTAAGCTCAGAACAGCTTATTACATGATTGTAGCTGATTCTCATCGAATGGTTGACCTATTTGGTGATTTTGAACGCTCAGAATGGCTTGTTATGTGATTGTAATTGATTCTCATCAAACGGTTGACCACTTCAGTGTTTTTTAAGCTTAGAATGGCTTGTTATTTGATTGTAATTGATTATAATTGAACGGTTGACCGCTTCGGTGATTTGTATGTTCAAAATGGCTTTTTATGTGATTGTAGCTGATTCTCGTCCAACGATTGAATGATTCAGTGATTTGTAAGCTCAGAATGGTTTGTTATGTGATTGTTATTGATTCTAATCGAACGGTTGACTGATTCAGTGATTTGTAAGCTCAGAATGACTTTTTACATGTTTGTAGCTGATTATCATCGAACGGTTGACAGATTTAGTGATTTGTAAGCTCAGAATGGCTTGTTACATGATTGTAGCTGATTCTTATTGAACGGTTGACCGATTCAGTGATTTCTAAGCTCAGAATCGCTTGTTACATTATTATAATTTATTCTCATTAAAAGGTTGACCGATTCGATGATTTGTAAGCTCAAAATGGCTTGTTATCTAATTGTAATTAATTCTAATTTAACGGTTGACCACTTCAGTGATTTGTAAGTTTAGAATGACTTGTTACGTGATTTGTAAGCTCAGAATGGCTTGTTACATGATTGTAACTGATTGTCATGAAACGGTTGACCGATTCGGTGATTTGTAAGCTTAGACTGGCTTGTTACGTGATTGTAGCTGATTCTCATCGAATGGTTGACCTATTCAGTGAATTGTAATCTCAGAATGGCTTTTTATGTGATTGTAATTGATTCTCATCAAACAGTTGACCGCTACAGTGATTTGTAAGCTTAGAATGACTTGTTACATGATTGTAGCTTATTCTCATCGAACGTTTGACCGATTTGATCATTTGTAAGCTCAGAATGGCTTATTATATGATTGTTATTGATTTTAATTGAACGGTTGACCGATTCGATGATTTGTAAGCTCAGAATGGCTTTTTATGTGATTGTAGCTTATTCTCATCGAACGGTTGACATATTCAGTGATTTGTAAGCTCAAAATAGCTTGTTACATGATTGTAGTTGATTCTTATCAAACGGTTGACTGATTCAGTGATTTCTAAGCTCAGAATGGCTTGTTACATGATTGTAATTGATTCTCATTGAACTGTTGACCAATTCGGTGATTTGTAAGCTCAAAATGGCTTGCTATGTGATTGTAATTGATTATAATTAAACGGTTGACTGCTGCGGTGATTTATAAGTTCATAATGATTTGTTACGTGATTGTTGCTAATTCTTATCCAACGGTTGACCGATTTGGTGATTTGTAAGCTAAGAATGGCTTGTCATGTGATTGTTATTGATTCTAATCGAATGGTTGACCAATTCAGTGATTTGTAAGCTTAGAATGGCTTGTTACGTGATTGTAAATATTGTCATCGAACGGTTGACCGATTCAGTGATTTGTAAGCTCAGAATGGCTTGTTACGTGATTGTGGTTTATTCTCATCGAACGATTGACCGATCTAGTGATTTGTAAGCTCAGAATAGCTTGTTACGTGATTGTAACTGATTGTCATCAAATGGTTGACCAATTCGGTGATTTGTAAGCCTAGAATGGGTTGTTACATGATTACAGCTGATTCTCATCGAATTATTGACCTATTCGATGATTTTTAAGCTTAGAATGGCTTGTTATGTAATTTTCATCGAACGGTTGACCGCTTCGGTGATTTGTAAGTTCAAAATTGCTTGTTACATGATTGTAACTGATTCTCATCCAACATTTGAATGATTCAGAAATTTGTAAGCTCAGAATTGCTTGTTATTGATTCTAATAAAATAGTTGACCGATTCAGTGATTTGTAAGCTCAAAATAGCTATTTACATTATTGTAGCTGATTCTCATTAAATGGTTGACCGATTCGGTGATTTATAAGTTGAGAATGGCTTTTTACATGATTGTAGCTGATTCTCATCGAAGGGTTGAACTATTCGATAATTTGTAAGCTCAGAATGGCTTGTTATGTGATTGTTATTGATTCTAATTGAACGTTTGATCGATTTGGTGATTTGTAAGCTCAAAATGGCTTGTTACGTTATTGTAATTTATTGTCATCGAACGGTTGACCGATTTGGTGATTTGTAATCTCATAATGGCTTGTTACATGATTGTAGTTTGTTTTCATCGAATGGTTGACCGGTTCGGTGATTTGGTAGCTCAGAATGGCTTGTTACATAATTGTAGCTGATTCTCATCAAACGGTTGACCGATTCGGTAATTTGTAAGCTCAAAATTGCTTGTTACGTGATTGTAATTGATTCTCATTAAACGGTTGACCGATCCAGTGATTTGTAAGCTCAAAATGGCTTACGTGATTGTAACTAATTGTCATCAAACGGTTGACTGATTCAGTGATTTGTAAGTTCAGAATAGCTTGTTACGTGATTGTAGTTGATTATCATCGAACGGTTGACCGATTTGGTTATTTGTAAGCTCAGAATGGCTTGTTATGTGATAATAATTGATTATAATTTAACGCTTGACTACTTTGGTGAATTGTAAGAACAAAATAGCTTGTTACATGATTGTAGCTTATTTTGTTCCAACGGTTGAACGATTTGGTGATTTGTAAGCTCAGAATGGCTTGTTATTGATTCTTATCAAATGGTTGACAGATTCATTAATTTGTAAGCTCAGAATGGCTTGTTACATGATTGTAGCTGATTCTCATTGAACGGTTGATTGATTCAGTGATTTTTAAGTTTAGAATGGCTTTTTATGTGATTATAGCTGATTCTCATCGAACGGTTGAACTATTCAGTTATTTGTAAGCTGAGAATGGCTTGTTATGTGACTGTTATTGATTCTAATCGAATGGTTGACCGATTTGACAATTTGTAACCTAAGAATGCAATGATACATGATTGTAATCGATTGAAATCACACGGTTGACCGATTTGGTGATTTGTAAGCTTAGAATGGCTTGTTATGTGATTTTTATTGATTCTAATCGAACGGTTAACCAATTCGGTGATTTGTAAGCTCAGAATGGATTTTTACGTGATTGTAGATGATTCTCATCGAACAGTTGAACTATTCAATGATTTGTAAGATGAGAATGGCTTGTTATGTGACTGTTATTGATTCTAATTGAACGGTTAACCAATTCGGTGATTTCTAAGCTCAGAATGGCTTGTTACATAATTATAATTGATTCTCATCAAACGGTTGACCGATTCGGTGATTTGTAAGCTCAAAATGGCTTGTTACATGATTGTAGCTAATTCTCATCCAATGGTTGAATGATTCATCAATTTGTAAGCTCATAACGGCTTGTTATGTGATTTTTATTGATTCTAATCAAACGGTTGACGAATTTGATGATTTGTAAGCTCAAAATAGCTTGTTACATGATTATAGCTGATTCTCATTAAACATATGACCGATTTGGTGATTTTTATGTTTAGAATGGCGTGTTATGTGATTGTAGCTAATTCTCATTGAACGGTTGAATGATTCGATGATTTGTAAGCTCAGAATGGCTTGTTATGTGATTGTTATTTGTTCTAATCGAACGGTTGACCGATTCGATGATTTATAAGCTCAGAATAGCTTGTAATATGATTCTAATTGATTCTCATCGAACATTTGAATGATTCAGTCATTTGTAAGCTCAGAATGGCTTGTTATGTGATTGTAATTGCTTCTCATCAAACGGTTGACCGATTCAGTGATATGTAAGCTCAAAATGGCTTGTTATGTGATTGTAATTTACTATAATTGAATTGTTGACTGCTTCGGTCATTTGTAAGTTTATAATGGCTTGTTACATGATTGTACTTTATTCTAATCAAACGGTTGACCGATCCAGTTATTTATAAGGTCAGAATGGCTTGTTACATGATTATAACTGATTGTCATCAAACGGTTGACCGGTTCAGTGATTTGTAAGCTCAGAATGGCTTGTTACGTGATTGTAATTGATTTTCATTGAACGGTTGACTGATCCAGTGATTTGTAAGGTTAGAATGGCTTGTTACATGATTGTAACTGATTGTCATCAAACCGTTGACCGATTCAGTGATTTGTAAGCACAGAGTGGCTTGTTACGTGATTGTAGCTGATTCTCATCAAATGGGTTACCTATTCGATGATTTATAAGCTCAGAATGGCTTGTTACGTAATTGTAGCTGATTCTCATCAAACAGTTGACTGATTGAGTGATTTGTAAGCTCAAAATCACTTATTACGTGATTGTGATTGATTCTTATTGAACGGTTGACCAATCGAGTGACTTGTAATCTCAGAATGGCTTGTTACATGATTGTAACTTATTGTCATCAAACGATTGACCGATTCAGTGATTTGTAAGCTCAAAATGGCTTGTTACATGATTGTAGCTGATTCTCATTGAATGGTTGACCTATTCGGTGATTTGTAAGCTCAGAAAGGCTTGTTATGTGATTGTAATTCATTCTCATCGAACAGTTGACTGCTTCGATAATTTATAAGCTCAGAATGGCTTGTTACATGATTGTAGCTTATTCTCATCGAACATTTGACCAATTTAGTCATTTATAAGCTTAGAATGGCTTGTTATATGATTGTTATTGATTCTAATCAAACAGTTGACCAATTCAATGATTTGTAAGCTTAGAATGGCTTTTGACGTGATTATAGCTGATTCTCATCCAACGGTTGACAGATTTGTTTATTTATAACCTCAGAATGGCTTGTTACGTGATTGTAGCCAATTTTCATCAAACGGTTGACCGATTCAGTGATTTCTAAGCTTAGAATGGCTTGTTACGTGATTGTAATTGATTCTCATCGAACGGTTGACCGATTCAGTGATTTGTAAGCTTAGAATGGCTTGTAATGTGATTGTAATTGATTATAATTGAACACTTGACCACTTCTATGATTGTTAAGTTCATAATGGCTTGTTACATGATTGTAGCTGATTCTCATCCAACGGTTGAATGATTCGATGATTTGTAAGCTCATAATGGCTTATTATGTGATTGTTATTGATTCTAATCAAACGGTTGACCGATTCGGTGATTTGTAAGCTCAGAATGGCTTGTTACATGATTGTAGCTAATTCTCATTGAATGGTTGACTGATTCAGTGATTTGTAAGTTCAAAATGGCTTGTTACATGATTATAGCTAATTCTCATCGAACGATTGAATGATTCAGTGATTTGTAAGCTTAGAATGGCTTGTTATGTGATTGTTATTCATTCTAATCAAACGGTTGACCGATTCGGTAATTTTTAAGCTCATAATGGCTTGTTACGTGACTGTAATTGATTATTATTGAACGGTTGACCGATTCAATGATTTGTAAGCTCAAAATGGCTTGTTACGTGATTGTAGTTTATTCTCATCGAAAGGTTGACCGATTCGGTGATTTGTAAGCTCAGAATGGCTTGTTACATAATTGTAGCTAATTCTCATCGAATGGTTGACTGATTTAGTTATTTGTAAGCTCAAAATTGCTTGTTACATGATTTTAATTGATTCTCATTGAACAGTTGACCAATCCATTGACATGTAAGCTCAGGATGGCTTGTTAGGTGATTATAACTGATTATCGTTAAACGGTTGAACAGTTCAGTGATTTGTAACCTCAAAATGGCTTGTTACATGATTGTAGCTGATTCTCATCAAATGGTTGACCTATTTGGTAATTTGTAAGCTCAAAATGGATTTTTATGTGATTGTAATTGATTCTCATCAAACGGTTGACCGATTCAATGAATTGTAAGCTCAGAATGGCATTTTACGTGATTATAGTTGATTCTCATTGAACGGTTCATAGATTCGGTGATTTTTAAGCTCAGAATGGCTTGTTACCTGATTGTAGTTGATTCTTATCAAACGATTGGCCAATTCGGTGAGTTGTAAGCTCAGTATGACTTGTTACGTGATTGTAATTGATTGTCATCAATAGTTGACCAATTTGGTTATTTGTAAGCTCAGATTGGCTTGTTACGTGATTGTAGTTTAATCTCATCGAACGGTTAATCGATTCAACGATTTGTAAGCTCAGAATGGCTTATTACATAATTTTAGCTGATTCTCATTGAATCATTGACTGATTCAGTGATTTTTAAGCTTGTTACGTGATTGTAATTGATTCTCATTGAACGGTTGACCGATCCAGTGATTTGTAAGTTGAGAATGGCTTGTTACATGATTTTAATTGATTGTCATCAAACAGTTGACCGATTCGATGATTTGTAAGCTCAGAATGGCTTGTTACGTCATTGTAGTTTATTCTCATCGAATGGTTGACCGATTCGGTGATTTGTAATCTCAGAATGGCTTGGTACATAATTGTAGCTGATTCTCATCAAATGGTTAACTGATTCGGTGATTTGTAAGCTCAAAATCGCTTGTTACATGATTGTAATTGATTCTCATTGAATGGTTGACCAATCCAGTGATTTGTAAGCTTAGAATGGCTTGTTACATGATTGTAATTGATTGTCATCAAACAGTTGATCCATTCAGTGATTTGTAAGCTCAGAATGGCTTATTATGTGATTGTAGTTTATTCTCATCGAACGGTTGACCGATTCGGTGATTTGTAAGCTCAGAATGGCATGTTATGTGATTGTAGCTAATTCTCATCGAACGGTTGACCGATTCGGTGATTTGTAAACTTGTTACATGATTGTAATTGATTCTCATTGAATAGTTGACCGATCTAGTGATTTGTAAGTTGAGAATGGCTTGTTACATGTTTGTAACTGATTGTCAATAAACGGTTGACCGATTTGGTGATTTCTAAGCTCAGAATGGTTTGTTACGTGATTGTAGTTTATTCTCATCGAATGGTTGACTGATTTAGTGATTTGTAAGCTCATAATGGCTTGTTACATAATTGTAGCTGATTCTCATCGAAGGGTTGACCGATTCAGTGATTTGTATGCTCAAAATCACTTGTTACATGATTGTAATTGATTCTCATTGAACGGTTGATCGATCTAGTGATTTGCAAGCTCAGAATGGCTTGTTACGTGATTGTAACTGATTATCATCAAATGGTTGACCAATTCAGTGATTTGTAAGCTCAGAATAGCTTGTTACATGATTGTAGCTGATTCTCATCGAATGGTTGACCTATTCGGTGATTTGTAAGCTCAGAATGGCTTGTTATGTGATTATAATTGATTCTCATTGAATGGTTGACCGCTTCAGTGATTTGTAAGCTCAAAATACCTTGTTACATGATTCTAGCTTATTAGCATCGGACATTTGATTGATTCAGTAATTTGTAAGCTCAGAATGGCTTGTTATGTGATTATTATTGATTCTAATTGAATGGTTGAATGATTCAGTGATTTGTAAGCTCAGAATGGCTCTTTACGTGATTGTAGCTGATTCTCATCGAATGGTTAAGCTATTTGGTGATTTGTAAGTTCAAAATGGCTTGTTATGTGATTGTAATTTATTATCATCGAACGATTGACCGCTTCGGTGATTTGTAAGCTCAGAATGGCTTATTACATGATTGTAGCTTATTCTCATCAAATGTTTGACCGATTCGGTCATTTGTAAGCTCAGAATGGCTTATTATTGATTCTAATCAAACGGTTGACCGATTTGGTGATTTCTAAGCTTAGAATGGCTTGTTACATGAGTGTAATTGATTGTCATCAAATGGTTAACCGATTCGGTGATTTGTAACCTCAGAATGGTTTGTTACGTAATTGTGGCTGATTCTTATCAAACGATTGACCGATTTGGTGATTTGTAAGCTCAAAATTGCTTGGTATGTGATTCTAATTGATTCTCATTGAACGGTTGGCCGATCCAGTGATTTATAAGCTTAGAATGGCTTGTTAGGTGATTGTAACTGATTGTCATCAAGCGTTTGACCGATTCGGTGATTTGTAAGCTTAGAATATCTTGTTACATGATTGTAGTTTATTCTCATCAAATGGTTGACCTATTTGGTTATTTGTAACCTCAGAATGGCTTGTTATGCGATTGTAAAAGATCCTCAATGAACGGTTGACCGCTTTGGTGATTTGTAAGATCAGAATAGCTTGTTACATGATTGTAATTGATTCTCATTAAACAGTTGAAGGATTTGGTGATTTCTAAGCTCAGAATAGCTTTTTATGTGATTGTAATTGATTGTAATTAAACGGTTGACTGCTTTAGTGATTTGTAAGTTTAGAATGGCTTTTTACGTGATTATAGCTGATTCTCATCCAACAGTTGAACAATTCATCAATTTGTAAGCTCAGAATGGCTTGTTCTGTGATTGTTATTGATTCTAATCGAACGGTTGACCGATTCGATGATTTATAGCCTCAAAATGGCTTGTTCCATGATTGTAATTGATTCTCATTGAACGGTTAACTGATTCGGTGATTTGTAAGTTCAGAATGGCTTGTTACGTGATTGTAGCTGATTCTCATCGAACGGTTGAACGATTTGATGATTTGTAAGCTCAATATGGCTTGTTATGTGATTGTTATTGATTCTAATCGAACGGTTGATCGATTCGGTCATTTGTAAGCTCAGAATGGCTTGTTACCTTATTGTAATTTATTGTCATCAAACAGTTGACCGATTTGGTGATTTGTAAGCTCAAAATGGATTTTTATGTGATTGTAATTGATTCTCATCGAATGATTGACCGCTTCGGTGATTTTTAAGCTTAGAATATCTTGTTATTTCATTGTAATTGATTAATTGAACGGTTGACCACTTCAGTGATTTGTAAGTTCAAAATGGCTTGTTATGTGATTGTAGATGATTCTCATCCAACGATTGAACAATTCAGCAATTTGTAAGCTCAGAATGGCTTGTTAGGTGATTGTTATTGATTATAATCGAACAGTTGACTGATTCAGTGATTTGTAACCTCAGAATGGCTTGTTACATAATTATAGTTGATTCTCATCGAATGGTTGACCGATTCAGTGATTTGTAAGCTTAGAATGGCTTGTTACATGATTGTAGTTTATTCTCATTGAACGGTTGACCGATCCAGTGATTGTAATTGATTCTTATCGAATGGTTGACCGGTTAAGTGATTTGTAAGCTTTGAATGGCTTGTTACATGATTGTAGCTTATTCTCATTGAACGTTTGACCGATTCGGTCATTTGTAAGCTTAGAATGGCTTGTTATGTGATTGTTATTGATTCTAATCGAATGGTTGACTGATTCAGTGATTTGTAAGCTCAGAATGGCTTATTACGTGATTGTAGTTTATTCTCATCGAACGGTTGACCGATTCGGTGATTTGTAAGCTCAGAATGGCTTGTTACATGATTGTAGCTAATTTTTATCGAACGGTTGACCGATTCAGTGATTTCTAAGCATAAAATGGCTTGTTACGTGATTGTAATTGATTCTCATTGAGCGATTGACTGATTCAGTGATTTGTAAGCTCAAAATGGCATGTTATGTTATTGCAATTGATTATAATTGAATGGTTGACCACTTCGGTGATTTGTAAGTTAGAATGACTTGTTATGTGATTGTAATTGATTCTCATAGAACGGTTGACCGATCCAGTGATTTGTAAGCTCAGAATGGCTTGTTACGTGATTGTAACTGATTGTCATGAAATGGTTGACCTATTCGATGATTTGTAAGCTCAGACTGGCTTGTTACGTGATTGTAGTTGATTCTCATCGAATGGTTTACCTATTTGGTGATTTCTAAGCTCAGAATGGCCTGTTATGTGATTGTAATTGATTCTCATCAAACGGTTGACCGCTTCAGTGATTTGTAAGCTCAGAATAGCTTGTTACATGATTGTAGCTTATTCTCATCAAACGTTTGACCGATTCATTCATTTGTAAGCTCAGAATGGTTTTTTATGTTATTGTTATTGATTCTAATCGAACGGTTGACCGATTTAGTGATTTGTATGCTCAAAATGACTTTGTACATGATTGTAGTTGATTCTCATCGAACAGTTGACAGATTCAATGATTTGTAAATGGCTTGTTACATGATTGTAGCTAATTTTTATTGAACGGTTGATTGATCAGTGATTTCTAAGCTCAGAATGGCTTGTTACGTGATTGTAATTGATTCTCATTAAACGATCTGATTTGGTGATTTGTAAGCTCAAAATGGCTTGCTATGTGATTGTTATTGATTATAATGGAACAGTTGACCGCTTCGGTGATTTGTAAGTTTAGAATGACTTGTTACGTGATTGTAGCTGATTCTCATCCAACGGTTGAGCGATTTAGCGATTTCTACGCTCAGAATGGCTTGTTATGTGATTGTTATTGATTCTAATTAAACAGTTGACTGATTCAGTGATTGGTAAGCACAGAATGACTTGTTACTTGATTGTAGTTTATTCTCATTGAACGGTTCACCGATTTGATTATTTGTAAGCTCATAAAGGCTTGTTACGTGATTGTAGTTTATTCTCATCGAACGGTTGACCGATTCAGTTATTTGTAAGCTCAGAATGGCTTGTTACGTAATTGTAGCTGATTCTCATCGAATGGTTGACCGATTCGGTGATTTGTAAGCTTGTTACATGATTGCAATTGATTCTTATTGATCGATTACAATAAGAATGGTTTTGATGATTTCACGATAAGAATGGTTTCGATTACAATAAGAATGGTTTCCAACATGATCTGTTCGGTGATTCGGTGGCTTGTTACATGATTGTAGCTTATTCTCATCAAATATTTGACCGATTCAGTCATTTGTAAGCTCAGAATGGCTTGTTATGTCATTGTTATTGATTCTAATCAAATAGTTGACCAATTTGGCCAATATTGTAATCAATAGTGTATCACTTGTTGTAATTAGATTGTAGCTGATTGTGTTAATCTCATTTGATTGTAGCTAATCTCATTAAACGGTTGATCGAGTCAATCATTTTTAAGCTCATAATGCGTTGTTACGTGATTGTAATTGATTCTCATCAAACGATTGACCAATTTAGTGACTCATAATGGCTTGTTATGTGATTGTAATTGATTATCATTGAAAAGTTGACCGATTCGGTGATTTGTAATCTCAGAAAGGCTTGTTAAATGATTATAGTTAATTCTCATCGAACGGTTGACCGATTTGGTGATTTGTAAGCTTTGAATGACTTGTTACATGATTGTAGCTATTTCTCATCAAATGGTTGACCGATTCGGTGCTATATTGACCAGAATAGTTATGGCCTTGTTATATGTTGAGTCAATTACAATGACATAATGAATTCAATGCTATATTTACCGTAAAGGCCATAATATCAATACTCCTTGTAGGCCATTATGGTTTGGCCACCATTCCAATCATTTCCAATGGCATAAGGAAATCTTCTCAACAAATGGAAAAACATATAAGTGATCAATGATGAGAATCTAAACTAAGAATACTTAGTCTTCTTTATCTTTTCCAAATTCTCAAACAACTGAATTCTCAAAATCTCACAC
>MU226666.1:6873-29316 GCA_018584345.1 Thuja plicata
AGAGGGTTCAGGTTCTAGGGGGAGTAGCAGTACTGGAAATAGTACTAGAGATAATGAGGATAGTGAGGCCTCATGGGTTGTGCAGGGGAGAGGGGATGAGGGATTGGGAGACATGGATGAGGAGGGGGAGATGGATGTAGCCATGGGTGGTATGAATGTAGATCCATTATATTTGGAGAGGCTCACACAATAGGTGTCTGATCTTCAGGCGAGGTTGGCTTCTGTTGATGCACGAGCTACAACATTAGAGAGAAGGGTTACAACAGTTGAGGCTAGGGCTACTGCAGTGGAGCAATGAAAGAGACAAGCTCGGGAAGAGGTGAGAGCTTATCTTGACAGTGTATAGGATTTATCTTTGAGGGATTCCTATGATCAACTCTAAAGATTAGTTTGGGAGTCTGTTAGGGAGATCAAATACTTGCACCGTCACTATGAGGCGGTTGTTCCTGCAGCTCAATGGGTACCTAGTTTCATAGCTTCACAGTGATCGAGCAGAGCTCAGAGATCTCAGAGTAGTAGTATTGGAGTGCCTGGTCCACAATAGGGGCTTGTACCTAATATGTCACCTCCTCGTGCGCCTAGTGGCGAGGGTTGTGGTAGTTCCTGTTGACTCTGATGACTATGCTCATTTTTTGTATCATGTTGTACCATTTTTTGTAGTGATGTTCCATTGATATACTCTGAGGCTTATCAATGATTGTATCTCGACACACTGACGGGTGATACCACAATAGTGGGTTACACTTTTTCAATGGAAGAAATTCTTCACAAAATTCGTGAGGTGGGAAATTTAGTCGGTTACTTTTGATAGAAAGTACCTGATTATTTCGATCGAAACATTCTTATTTTCGATCGAAACTACCTTTTTTGCCTAGTTTCGATCGAAACTAACCAGTTAATATTTTGCTGGGTTTCAACCCATGCCGATATTAAACTAAGAAAGTACTTTCTATCGAAACTAATTACTTTTGATCGAAAGTACTTTCTATCAAAAGTCTCTGAATAGAGGCCATTTCCAAAGGCTAACAAAAATCTGCAGTTTTTATGGCTTCGGGGCTCAAGCGCAAGGCTCAAATGGAATAATAGGGAGGTGTCCTTTTGCATCACACAAGTACTCTGAATGAGATTTCTAACGAATATATATTTGACAATTTTTGAATTAATTAGGTCTATGTTTATTGGTGTGCATCGAATGTAGGTTTTATATTGAATATAAACCTCCAAGTTTGACGTTCAATGAAAAATAGTAGAAAATAGAAAAAAAAAATTGAAAAATAACAGTGCCCTCTAGCTTTGAGTCTTCTTTCTATCAAAAAAAAAATTTTGAATTTCGATAAATACACAAGTTATCAACTACGTAGTCAAGGTATGCCAAAATTACAGTTGAATCTACTTCAAACATTCATAAAATATGCAATAATCATGATAATGTCATCAAACCAATTGCATGCCCTCCATATGGATGTTACAAAACCAAATTCGAAAGAAGCACATTGATATCTATTTTAGAAAAAAATTTATGTTGTACGAAGTCATTGTACCTTTTTGAAAATGACGTTTTCAGCAACATAGCAGTTTTAGTGGGAGAAAAAAAACCATTAAAATCAATTCAAAAAAAGAAAAAAAAAAATTTAGAATCTAGACAGAAAATCATAAAAGACTCTAGTTTACTTCATCTTCCGATTTCAAACAGTTTAATGACAATATGCATCCGAATGTGAAATTTTTTCTCAAAATGTACTTCAATGTCCGTTTAGGCAAAAAAGTGTAACCTACTATTGTGGTATCACCCTGATATTTATTGATATATATGTTGATCACCTTCTTTTTGTTCAGACTTGCGACCATTCATTGTACTCAGATATTGAGATTTATATGAGATGCATCTAGTGATTTTATATGATGTGCATTGGTTTACTTGTTATATGTATGGTTCTACATGATTTGTGCTTAGATGATGAAATGTTTATGCAATGTGATTCTATTATGCAGACTCTTCGATGGATGATTTACTTTTCCTATGATACTGACAAGTGTATGCAGGATGGTGTTAATGAAATGCATGTTTATATGAGATGTTCATGGATGCATTTGATTATGATTACCATGTATGCAGTTGCTTGATTTTTTTTATTTTTATTTTTTTCAGATGTACTTAAATGAAATGAATGCAATCTATTATGCACAAAACATCTGAGTAATGCATGTGTTAGTTAATTTGGAATGTTTCTTGGGATCGATTGATAGATATGTATTGATAGAATGGATGGTTGACGATTGATAGATATGAATTGATAGAATGGATGTGTGACCCAAGTCGTTGTCGTGTTTCCAATTTTTGTCATCATTGCATCTTTTTATGAAATTCCGAAGAGTGTCCAATGCATCCAGATCAGACCATCTAGATACCGCTTTGACCTCTTGATAATTGGAAGGAGTAGAGAGATTCAGTAGAAAGAGAACTTAGTGCACCCATATATTGACCATCTGGGTTTAGCTATGTTCCCTATTTTTAAAAGAAAGAGATCCAAATGCACCTAGATATTGACCATCTGGATACCACTGTGATCTCTGATTTGAAAACAAAGAGATCCAAATGCACTCAGATATTGACCATCTGGATACTGCTATAATATCTGATTTGAAAAGAAAGAGAGCCAAAAGCACCCATATATTGACCATTAGGATACTACTTTGCTCGATGACCAACCGAAAAAAGATAAAACCAAGATAGAATTCCAATGCACCCAGATCTCAGACCATCTGGATACCGCTATGAATTCTTGATTTTGAAAAGAAAGACAAAAAACAAATAGAAATCCAATGCATCCAGATCTCAGACCATTTGGATACCGCTATGATTCTATTGCTTTTGAAAAGAGAGCCCAAAAAACCAAGAAAGAAATCCAATGCACCCAGATCCCAGACCATCTAGATACTGCTATAATTTTATTGGTAATAAACAAGAAGATAACAGAAAATAATTGTCCACTTCTTTCCTAGGGTTAAGCTCAAATCGTGGAACTGTGTGGCTAGTAGATAAGAGACACCACCTACCGCATTTATCCTAAATCATCATGGCCCTAGAATCGAAGTTAACATTCGATAGAAAGAAATCAAAGAAAATAAGTCATGATCTATCATAGCTACTCTCCTCGCTTGGTGGATCTTGGAGTAGCGTAAGAACATAACCGCAAAATATAGACTCACATCTGACTGATGACTGACCTAGTCAACATTTTTATTGCTCCTTGATTCAGTTTGATTCTCTTGATTGGCTTGACTCTCTTGATAGGCTTGATTGGCTTGATTGTCTTGATTATGTCTGGTTTCAGTAATAGACGACTCATATAAGACTAATTTGTCTGGTTTTGAGGGTATCCATCACTGTGTAAGATGATTGTTTTGATTGATTGGCTGATTTGGATTTTGATCGCTTTGGGTAGTTGATCAAGCTGTGTTAGATGGGCCCAATGTTGATTCGCAAAGCTCATGGTTTTGACATTTGATTGACTGGCTTGGTCGCCAGTTTGCTTTGTTGATAACCAAGTTGTTTTTATTGCTTTGGATTTTGTAATTTTTGATTTTTTTTTATGAAGATTGATTTTTTTAGGACATTTTGATCTTTTTAGGATTTTGATGATTTTTTTATTTATTTTTAGGGATTTTTTTCAGGACATTTAGAATCACCCCTAGTCTGGTGGACCAGTATTAACCATGGATAAGTGTTGGTGCTCAGAGGGGATTGTGTTTCTGGATATAGCTTGGGTAGTCAGTCTTGCATGCGAAGTTTTCTCAAGCTTTTGATCTTGGAGTTCATTGGTGGTGAAGCTTGATTTGAACACTTGGCTCCTGTTTGCCAGGTTTTCACCAAGGTACCTACTCAATAGCACCTGTTTGCTAGGTTTTCACTGAGAGAGAAAAAAAATTTCTCTTTAATTTTTTGTTTCTTTCTTTTTTTCTTTGATTTTTTGTTGTTGTCTCTAAGGCGTCTATTTTTGAGGTTTTCACCAAGGTAACCTTTTGTATTTTTTGATTTTTTGGGTATTTTCTAGATATGTAGATAGTTTCCTTAACTATTTAGACCTCAAGCGTAGAACCTCTTGATGTGAATGTTGTTTATGTATCCGGGGAGCTTATCTTCTTCTGGTGTTGCCATTTGGTATGCCCCACTCTGGGTAGAGTTGATAATGACATGGTCCTAGCCAGTTAGGCTCAAACTTTCTTGGTTTCACTCGCTCTGCTTGGTTCTTTTGATTTTCCATGAGGACGAGGTCTCCTACCTCAAAGGTTCGTGGTCTCACTTTCTTATGATAGTTCCTTCTTAGGTGATTCTGATAGCTTTCTAAGTGGTTGAATGCATTGTCTTCTTTCATCTAATAGTTCCAGTTCATTGAGCCTTGCTACTCTATAATCTTCGTTTGAAATCAGGTTCTTCAATGATATCCTCAAGGATGGGATTTCCACTTCGAGGGGTAGAACTGCCTCTGATCCATATACAAGTGAGAAAGGAGTGGCTCTTGTAGGTGTTCTCATGCTAGTTATGTACGCCCATAATGCGAGACTAAGCTGTAAATGTCAGTCTCACCCTGATTCATTAACTATTTTCTTCAAGATTTTCAAAATGGTTTTGTTTGTTGCTTCAGCCTGGCTATTCCCTTGAGGATAATAGAATGAAGAGAAACCTTGTTTTATTTGGAATTGTTCACATAGATCTTCAACATCTTTGTTTTGGAAAGGTGTACCGTGATCTGTCACGATGGTTTAAGGAATTCCATACCGACAGATGATGTTGTTAAGTATGAACTTTGAGATCTATTTTCCAGTGATGTATGTGAGAGGAATGGATTCCACCCATTTAGTATAGTACTTCATTGCTGCAATGATGTACTTATGTCCATTAGACAAGGTTGTTGTAATCTTACCCACTAGGTCAAATCCCCACATAGAATTTTTTAAGATTGCCCCCAGTCTAGCAAGGTGAGGAAATTATGGATTGATGGATGAAGTTCAAATGTCTCTTAGTATCTCTTGAAGTTGTTTGGATGCCAAGGGCTATCCATGAGATGGGATAACATGTTTCTTTGCAAGATAAGGGACTGGACTTGACAAGATAAGATAAAGATATGGTGCATTGATTGAAATGTGGTTGACAAGAGTGGACATGTCAAGAGGATGCTGAAAATAGGATTTCCATTTTTTTATTTGTATTTTCTATCAAGACCAAGAGAGGGATTTGATAGGATAATGATAGGACATGGATAGGGAAAGCAAGATCAAGAATGGACAAGGGGAAGGGATATGGATTCAAGACTATGAAAAGATAGGAAATATGGACCATAGGGATGTGGACACCATGAAACATATAGGACATGTGATGCTTCTAGGGAGAACCCTAGCCTTGTCAAGATCAAATTTGGAAAAATATGGATGTTGATAAGATAAGGGATATGGGGGATATAGGTTAATGGAGGAAATGAAAGCGATATGATATGATAGAAAAATAGGGATGGAACGTGCCCCCGTGTATGGAATGCAAGAGGTTTGTAGATTAAACATGATTTTTGTTTGCCTGGTTTTCATCATGGTACTTTCCCAATGCACCTATTTTCTAGATTTTCACTAGTGGACAAATATTATTTCTCTTTCTTCTTCTTCTTTTTTGACATTTTTGGAAGATAATAGACTCATGATAGGAAATGGAGGAAGGACTTAAGAATCTTGCTCTTCAGATTGTAACCTTATAATACGTGTTACAATAGATCATGGCTATTGAAGGTATGCTCACAGAAGTTGATAGGGTGATGGAAAAGGGGGATAAAATGGATGAAGTGGGATAGGGTGATGATTTATGCGCAGGATTGGAGAAGAGGATGGATGGAAGACTAGAATATATATGTTGGATAATGGAGGGATTGCGAGAAGGATTAAATTTGAGTGGATGGATATGTGCGAAAGAACAACATTGGCACACACCTTGAGGGGTGATGAAGTGATGGAGGAAAAAGAGATTTTGGATTTGATGGAAGAAAAGGAGATTTTGGATTTGATGGAAGATTGGTTATGAATTTTGGGATATAAGGACCCAAAATAGATTTGGAAGGTTGGAGACATTTAAATGGATGGATAAAAATTTGGGATGCCAAATTGGATTTTTCTTTGGGATACTATGTTTCAAGAAGCTTCTTAGGAATCCACAAGGATTTTGATTTTTTATTCTTTTGTGGGCCCTTAGAACGCATTGTTTCTACAAGATATTTAGGAACCCATATTGATTTTGACTTTTATTTTTTCTCAAGGGGCCTTTGTAGGCTTTTAGACATTTCTTTTTTCTTTTTGGATCATATTTTTCTTTGTTTTTACATGTCAATTAAACTAGACATGTTAATCCTTGACCGCATGTGGATTTCTCGGCTTATGGAACTTATGTTTGGCATCCAAATTGCTTGAAAGGGGAATGTGATTCATGGATGGATAATACTGGTATGGAGACTTTTTGGATGAGTGGAAGGTTTTCAAAGATGTGTGCCTTTTTTGACCTTGATTTAGGAAAGGAGAAGTGGATTGTGAACTAGTGATCCATGGAGGAATATATGGACCTAAGATGGATGGAAGGGGTGAAGGGGACGGTATACGTTTGGATTTGGATTTTGAAGGGGTACCAACATCTTGAAAATGAGTATTGTTATGGAGGCCATGACCATCATAATTTTCTTTGATATGAATGATTTTTAATGTACTTTGTTCATGGAGGTCTAACCCTTTGACTTGATAATTCTTTCTTTGACTAGTAGGATACTTTCTACAAGATGGAGTCCATTTTGAGGTGGATATGATATGGAAGAAACAATAGGATCATGAAGTGGACCAGACCAGATGGAAGTAAAGGAATCCATTTGAAATGCATAGGGTTCATGAACAACTTGCATAAATGTGATGGGATCATGAGGGGGATCAGGAGGAATGATAGGATCTTGTGATGGAATAGGATCAATGACAAGATGATTTGGTATGATATGATCTTGTGGAGAATATGAAGGATTAGGTCATGGAGATGAAGGAATTGTAGGATCATGAGGAGGATCTGGAGGGATGATGGGATCTTGTGGTGGAGATGAAGGTGAAGGGATACTTTGATCTTGACTTGGAAGAGGACCATCAGACTCCATTTTAGGGGTGATTTTTTCTTGACTGTGAATGGAATCCTTCGAAAGAATGGGAAGGATGTCATGATCTTGCTTAGGAAATGGAAGTGGAAGGTCCATAAGACTTGGAAGGGGATCATTTGACTCGATTTTAAGGGTTAATTTCTTGTGACATTGGATAGAATCATTTGGGAGAATGGGTAGGATGTCATGATCTTGCTTAGGCATAGGAAGTGGAAGGTTCATAAGACTTAGGATGAAACTTTTTTCTTGGGATGGAAGGGGATCAACTTGGATATGATGGATAAGGATAGGGGAATCTTCATGAGTTTCTAGTAGTATAAGATCTTGGTCAAAAACTACACAGGTTTGGTCATTCTTGGGATCTTGATCCTGATTTTCTTTAGGACTTGTTTCTTCATTCTTTTAATCATCTTCTTGACATAGGTATCAATTGGAATATGTATGGCACGGATTCTTGGAAGGGTTCAATGTTTTGACATGGGGGAGAAGGATTTTGAATGGGACTCTCTAGAGTTGGTTTCGTCTAGGAATTTAGGATATGGTGGCATTCGATCTAGGATAGTGGAGTTATAAAAGGGATTAACATTGAAATCTATTGTGGATAGCCCTTGGCAGGTCTCATCACTAGATATATCATTTGATAGGAATGGAAAAGATTTCTCTTGTGACTCTTCAGGGGATGAAGGACTAATGGGAAACATGGAGGCTTCTTGTGGGACAAATTTTTTATAGGAGATAGATGTTTCAACAATGTTATTGTTTTGGAATGGACCCTTGCTAGACATGGATAGATGATTTTGATCTTTCTTAACAATAGAATGATGTCTATGAACCATATTTTGAATTAAACTCTTGAAAGGTTTAGATTGGTCTCCCAAAGATGACATATTTTCAATTGTGTTTATTTGGGGAACCATCGGTGGTGGATTTGAGGAGATAAGTGGACACTCATTGACTTGTGATGTGATCTGAGACATATAGTCAATAGGGTAGGGATATAAGTCCTCTAGAGTGTAATACTTTGGTTGCCTTTGACTTTGAAGATCATCTAGCTGATTTTGTATGTAGGTCTTGCACTTGTTGCATGAGGATATGAGTTTTCCATTGTTCGTGTGCCAACTCGGGGAAACTTTCTAAATAGACAAGAGGGTTGTTGTCATCATAATAGTTGGGTCCTTGTTCTTCTTCGTATGGGGGAAATGGGTTATCATCTTGATCTTTTTCCCACAGGGGAAATTGGTTGATATAGGACTCATCCGGTTGTGTCCTAGCCTTCGACCTAGTGTAAGGTCCGCCATAAGGTGTGTGAGACATAGTGTTCTAGATTTTTTTGACTAAAACAAGTGATATAAAGCAAACATAAAAGGATAACCTTTCTAGGAGAGTCTGAGTTATGTTTGGAAAAGGGTAATTCTAAGGACAAATGTTGATTTATCTTGATCTCAAAGACTTGGTGATGTAAGAATAGGATTCTTTGACTATTGCCCAGGACAAAGTCACTGATAGAGATTTAATAATTTTGAGATAACGGGATCAAGATAATCAAGTTTAAACTTTTGAACTAACAAAGTTTAGACAATAATTGTGCTTTCAAAGAATGGATGATCTTTAATGTTTAGAGATTCACACAATATTATTTGCATTTTTCTGGGATGTAGACACTGATCTTTTACACCAAATGAGGAATCTCTCCAAGGTTTTAAGGTAAAAACATATGCTCAAAGTTCTTGCCAAAGTGCGGAAAACTTCCACAAATTGTGGTAAAGTGATAGGTCAACTATGGTAATTAAACACCGATTGTGGTAATTAAAGGTTCCAGTGCGGCAATAAACGGGTTGATTGCAGTATAATTCTGTCAATTGTGGCAAGATGCAGGCAATTGCGGCAAAAGGGAGCTAGTCTGAAAAAATCTTTCAATTGTCTGATAAAATCGATTTTCACAAACAAGGCTTCTGATTTGCAGAATAGGTTTGATGTTGACAGCCTAGAATTGAACATGTTGGACTCGTTTTGCTAGTTTTTTTTTTTAAATGTTTGTTTTGCATTTTTGGAAACTGATCAAAGAACAAGAACAAAGGACAATGTGTTTTGTAATCTAGCATGGGTTTTGATACAAGGAAAAATAGATTAATCTAAGGTAATTTTGGCTGTCAAATACAATATTATAGGCCCAATGCTTGAATGTTCATTAGCTCACACATCAAGTGTCACACTACTAAGACACGAAGGTCCACGACGTAGGCGCCCATGTTTTTGTCTTTGCCAGATATTGTTGTCATGTTAGTGAAGATCTCTTTCACTAACACAATACCCTGGAACACATACGTTGGGAATCTTGGGGCGAAATTATGCAACCCCTTGCACTATAATAAGGTATGTTTTTAGAGGTGAATTGGGTTGGCCTCTATTTTAATAAGGTTGTAGTAAGGGTTTATGGTGTCTATTCAATCAGTTTGTACGTGTGTGACTCACTTAAGAGCGTACTTGACCATGTTGTCTCCTTAGGGATAATTCACCTGATTCAGACTATCATCAACACACCTTGCCTGAGCTTGGCTAGATATAAAATGGAACTTTAGTTCGCGTCTTGTTTATATACCAATTGGAAGGATTACTAGTTTAAGGTCATTCTCCGAGGAAGAAGCGCATTCCCCGGATAGACCTTTCTAAAAATTATAAAGGTGTTTAATCTAACAGATTGTACAAGGGCACCAATGACTCAAGACACAAGGTTAATTGATTAAACCCCAAAGATGAAATGTGAACTAAGCTAAACCACCATACAAGCACAAAGTGTTCAGTTTTAAGCCCAAAAGTAGGTGTTGATTGCTTGTTCAGTTTTAATGCCCCAAATTTGAAATGTTTGTTTTCCTTTGTTCAATTCTTTAACCTCCACATCAATTTTAAGCACCAATATGTAAATGTGAGGTTGTGATGTTTGTCATACAATGTTCTTTTTTTAAAGCACCAAAATGAAAAATGAATGATTTTTATGTTGCTTTGTCAAATCTGTTTCCACGCCACAAGCTAAAAATGACAAGTTAGTGCTAAAAAGTGTCTAATATAAAATTGAAGAATAACCCAAAACTCCCGAACGGTTAAGACCGCTAAGACTAATTGTAACCTTGTACTTAGCTGTGAAACATTTTATTGAATCAGGATATTTGTTGTATGCTTCGCTTTGATCTTCTGCTGTGATGGCTAAGATGGCTCTTTGTTGCATTCGATAGTTTGTAGTCCTTCTTATGGCCTCTCTTAGTGATCTAGCACCCGGGGTGCATCTGATTATCCTCTTGGCCATTAGTCATTTACTCAATCCTAGCAAAAAATTAAGAAAGGACACACAAAAATAAAACTTTTCAAAGATCTTTCATTTTTTGAAAATATTTCTCAGAAAAAATAAAATAACAGAGAATAAATTCCCTGTATAATTTCAAGACTTTTCCAAAAATGTAACTTTTTTGATAAGAAATGTTGATTTGTGTCCAGAATTAAATTTTTATGAAATATCATAAAACAATTATAAAAAATCGTAAAAAAATTAGAAAAATCTGAATTTTGGACTGTAGCTTTCTTACGTCAAAAAATACCTGCAAAATTTTTTTAGATCATATTTCCTTAATTTGTGCCCTAGGGACCCATTTTATGAGAACAAACTAGTTTTAAAAGATCTATTATTTTTGCAAAATAATTTCACAAAAATTAAAATCACAGAGAATAGACCTCCTCTATAATTTTAAGACCTTTCTAAAAATGTAATGTTTTTGAAAAGATACTCTGATTTGTGCCCAGAAATGATTTTTTATGAAATATAATAGAAAATTTCTAAAAGAAATAAAAAAACTCAGAAAAATGTGATTTTTTTTTTGAGGCCTCCTTAGATCAACATCAACCTGCAAAAACAATTTCATAAAAATATTCCATGCGGTTTGAAAGATATGACCAAATTTCACGCGGGTTGTAAGTTCACGTCGGGTTCACCAAAATGTTGCGGTATCGAAATCTGTAACACTCTAAAAAGTGAGGGGTTAGTAGTTGTATCTTCTTAAAATAGAAGCACTTCCATGTTAAGAATGTTTACCCCTCCTTAGGGGATGTTTTTTACCACCATCATATTGTCCCCTTATTTTTGCATCATCTCCTGCTTCTGTGCCTGTTTAGGACCCTGATTGGGCCTCTTTGGGCACCTTCTATCCCACCTGGCACATTTTCCATGGGTTCTGACCCCTTGGGTCAAGGTCAACCTCGACCTTGACCTGGGTCCCCCTTCCAAATCTGGAAGCTTGTCGGCTTTCGGAGGTCATCAAAAATTTATTTTTCCCGCTTCCAGGTCAGCTGTTTTGGGTTTCAAAGTGGAAAATCCTAAATTATATTTAATATAGGTCCTCTTCTAGGGGCATGGGTCTAATTGGAATTTAATTCTCCTATGTCAACCTCTCTAGAAGATTGTGCCCTAGTTTCATATAAAAGGAAGTCTTTCTCTCTCATTTTCTCTAAGTCTTCCAAGTGCAAAAAGCTCTAACCAAGATTTTGTCAAGAAGCAAAAGGTTCAAGCATCCACTGTTCTACATGTTTCCAAGTTTTCAAGGTGTTCAAGTCTTCCTCTCAAGCACTCAAGTTCTCCATTGAAGATCAAGGATTCAAGTTTTTAAGCCTTTGAAGGGATTTTGTTCAAGCATTCAAGGTTCATCATTCAAACCCTAGATCTAGCCATCATGGTGGTGTGAACTTCCTTCAAGATCCTTTGTGCATCTTCAAGACTCATTCATTCTCCCTTCAAGGTGGATTCCAAGCATAAAATCATGGAGGTTTATGGTTTCTAAAGTCCATGCTTTCATATTTACATATTTGTCTACATTAGAATTACAATTGCATGTCCATTGAATATCATAGCTTCATTGTTAGATTCAATTCTACTACTTGCTAGCATTCTTATTTCAATTATTAATTTCAAGGTTAATTCCTAAATCAGGGTTTGACTAAGGAAAACCTCCCAATAAACAAACCTCTTTTTCTTGCAGGTATAGGTTCAGGACTGTGGATTTAAACTCAAATCTGGATACCCTTTTCAGCGAACTATCATGATCTTCGAACATATTTTCTATTGGACCTGTGCAGGTCAGGGTCGAGATTATTGGGTCAGGGGTGAGATTTGTGGGTCAAGGTTAACCTTTTTCTCAATACGGTGTCGGACCCAAAAAAGATTTATGGGTTTTGTTCGTCTCTACATTTCGGTTCCATATCATACTTCAGATTTTCCAGAAATTGAGTACAGACCTCAGAAAACAACATTCTTTGATCTGCAATATTTCAAGGTTAGTATATTTCTCCTATCCATTTCAATTCAAATCCTTAATCATTCTAAATCTATCACACATTTACATTCATTCACACACATTTTTAAGAGGGAAACCTAGGATCTCCTTCTTTATTCTTATTTACAATAGATTGATTCATTTATGCATTGATCCTTTTTGGGTTGATCAATTTGGATCCTTCCTTGGTGCATTTGAGAATAAAGGGGAATGTCTTATTTATCCCTCCACTCTAAACATTAAATGTAAGGTGATAAGTGATTTGAGTATCAAAACACTCTTTTCCTAAAACATCAATTTTTCTACCTTACAGTAGCACCGATTTTCAATGGGGGAAATCGATAAGAAATAAACTACTAATAACGAAACTATGAATCAATAAATTGTACAAGCAAATAAGAGGAAAATAAATAAATGCAAACACAATTGCTTGAAGCTTCTATTGTCTCTCTCTACTCCTTCTGAAACATTGTTTATGATGCTTAGTATTGGTGTGGGCAACGTCTATGAATTGGGAGTGTCGAGAATATGATATTGAATTGCTTTGTGACTGCAAGATGGCTTGATGCTTGAACCAAATCTGACAGAGTAATGGCGCACATGAGCTTGAAATCCTAGATCCTTCAAATGGTAGGAAGGGTTTGTTATATAGGAATTGAGAATGAGATGAACACTTGAGATCAATCCTAGAGATAGGAAGATGAACAATTGATATCAAAGGGAACTAGAGAAGCCATCAATAAACTCCACCTCTTCAACTGAGAAAGAGGAGATAGAGTTTGGTTAACTGAAGAGCTAATTTTGAGTTATCTTTTAGAACTGAAGAGGTGGGTGGAGAAACCCATGTGAACTGAAGAGGTGGGTGGAGTAACGCATGTGATCTAATTAAAGTTATCTCTTTGAAGATAAATGAATATTTAATTCATTTTTGAATTTAAAGTTTTAAACATGTGAGATAATTAAAAAATTTTTATTTAGAATTACATTATTTAAATGAAATGAAATTAATTTAATTAAAATTAATTTAATTGGGAGAATTTAATTAGTAAGTTTTAATATTTCAATTTAAACTTTAGGAAATTGTTCATTTAATTAATTAATTAATAGAAATTAACCAATTAAGGTTAATTAAATAAATAAAATTAATTATTTAATTAATTTTAGAGATTTGATTAGATGATTTGGGGAATAAATTTAGAAGAAAATAGATGATTAATTAACGATTAAAAAACCATTAATTAATAGATGAAATGAATTTAGAAGAAAATAGATGATTAATTAATGATTAAAAAATCATTAATTAATAGATGAAAATTAGTGTTTTTAATGTGAAGTCGCAAGTCTATACATTTTAGGGTGTCTACAAAAAAAAATACAAATTTAGAACCAAGATATGTACAAGCTATAAACTCTACTAGAAGAAGTTTACAAAATGCAAAGAATGTTCTTTATTGCAAGCCAGTGCAGAAAAACTAATTAAAAATTAGACAACTAAAAAAACTAACAAACACCTCTTCTCAATGCAAATATAATGTGGAATGTTTCCTACACTAGTTAAATTCAATATCAGGCTTAAAAAGAACAAAAATTAGCCTAGGAGTCAATAAAAATGGGGGGTAAATAATGCATGTGTCTTCGCACTTTAGGGGCAAAATTGAATACAATAATGTGGGATCACATAATTTGTTGTTTGTTAGATCTAAGGAATATATTTCATTCAATTTAGGGTTTGGTTAGGTGTTTGGTGTGAGTGACAATAAGGTCCACTAGGATGGATCCAATTTGGTTCATTTCCATGTTTGTAAGAGCCAAATGAGCTCAAAGGATATTGTGGTCAATTTGGCCTAAAAAGGGGAAAGTGCTATTTTTGTGTAGTTTGGGTTTGGTGTGTGTCTTAGGACCCTAAATTTCCTAACTAGGGTCATAGAATTCAGCCTCAACCATCGAGTTGACAAAAAGAGTCAAATTGCACAAGATGCAAAAAGTTGCTAGCAACTTTTGCAACTTCTTGACAAGAAGTCGCAAAATGAAGTTAGAGCGGTTGTAACCACTCATGCTCAGTATATGAGAATGGATTTGATGATTTTGAGAGGTTAATGAATTTTTGGATTGCAGAACTTGTTTTTGTACTTCTGTAGGGATGCTTGTGACTATATTCTTGTAATACACAGTGCCTTCCGCCTTCTGTATAGCTGTGTATGAATTGGGAAAGGAGATCAGACCTCATGGGGGTGTATTGTTTCAAGATAGCTTTCTTTTTTATACTTTAGTTTGCTTTGAAGATATAGGAGGAGAGAGTTACAGTAGATTTAAGGTCACTGGTCTGTAATTCCATTTGCAAAGTCACAGTGCCAAAAATGGCTCTAACATAAGCATCCACTGGTGGAAATGGCTGAAACCATAGGGGATGGAGGGTTAGAGTTGGTACATAATATTTTTGTTTTCATTTTTGTTGTTGCAATGAAGTTTCTAGACCAAGAGTGAAGCCTTATGGCTGACTGTTCAGAACAGGTGAACCTGGACAGGGTGAAGTTAGATTTGGTTCGAGCACCCATGATTTTGGGGAAAATACTTAGAGGCATTTGCAGAAGCCCTAGGTAGTCTCCTTAAAGGATTTAAAGGTGGGAGGAGGTGAAACAAAGTTTGAAGATCAATTTGGTGGCAATTGGTCAAGACTAGTCTAGAGGCCTAATTAATAGGCTGAAAACTAAGGCCTGATAGAAACTAGGGTTGTGGGTGCATCCAGAAGCTAAGATTTTGGATTCTGATAGGGTTGATGGATACCTTGAGGATTTTCAAGGTCTCTTGAGGGGATTTTTGGAGGATTTGAGAGCATAACCCCAAAAATAGTGAAATTTGACCTACTAGGAAACAAGCCAATTAGGCTTCCTAGTGAATTTGACGCCAATTGGATCGGTAAAGTAGCCAGAAGTGTGAGAAAGGGTTATAAAGACCTTTGAATTGGCCAAGAACATAGACAAGAGCCTAAGTGGATGTATGGGAAGATTATAAGAAAGGGTTTGGGATTCTAGGAGGAAAATCTAGTGAAGAAGCCTAGGTAATTGAAGAGCTAGTTGGACTAGTTGAACCTAGGAGTGTTGGAGTCTTAAAAAAATCAACTATACCTTGGAGGAGAAGTTGATAGTGAGGATCTTGGAGATCCACATTGGAGAAGAACACAAGGAGAGATAACCATTGGATGGTTAGGAGAGATTAGGAGCACTTTGGAGAAAGAAATCACTAGAACCCTAAACCATCTGCATCAGAGTGGTATCAGAGCCAGAAATTCTTGAAGTTTGTGTATGTCTGAAGGGGAGGAGAGTCAAGAGGTTGAAAACATGCCTCCTGAGGAAATGAGTAGAGATGCCATTATGGAATTGGTTCAGGGCCTCTTGGAGAAGGCTAGCAGGGCCTCTTGGAGAAGGCTAGTGTGTCAGAAACGAGGAGTAAGAAGAAAGAAACTGAATGGGGAGATGAGAGTGAGGATGAAGAGATTGAGAATCAGTAAGGAGAGTCTAAAGGAAAAGAAGTGGAGATGGATAAAGACCAGAAGGTATTCTTGGATGCCTTTAAGTCCATCAAAAAAGACATGGAATACATACCCTACTATTGTGGTAACTTGAATGGTGAGGAGTTGTTGGATTGGCTAGAGGCCATAGACAAACAGTTTGACTATAAAGAAGTGGCAGAGGAGAAGAGGGCCAGCTATGCCAACACTAGACTCAAAGGATCTGCATTGGTGTGGTAAAACATGATGCAGGATGATAGGATAACAAATGGAAAGAAGAAGATAGTTTCTTGGGAGAGGATGAAGATCAGATTGAGGGCACAATTCTTGCCTATTGACTATGAGATTTAGATGTATCAAAAGTTGTAGAATTTGAGACAAAAGGAGATGAAAGTAAGTGCCTAAACTAAGGAGTTCTATAAATTGAGCCTAAGGGATAGAAGGAAAGAAGAAGAAATGGAGAAGGTAGAAAGGTATCTCAAGGGGTTGAGATAAGGGATACAAGATGAAATTAGTATGATGGCTCTTGATAGTATGCATAGGTTTTTGTAGTTAGCCTTGAGAGCAGAGGATAAGGCTAGAAGGAGGAATGACTTCCATCAAAGAGGAAGAGGTGGTAAAAATAACAGAGGATTCAGAGGCAAGGGTAATTTTGGTAGAAGACAAAGCCCAAATAGACTAGAGGAGAATTAGTCTATGGATAGTAGTGGGGGTAATCCGTTCAGAGGATATTTTCAAAGAGGGGAATACAGAGGTAGATTTCAGTCCCTAGGAAGATCTAATTTTGTCTTCACTAGCAGATGTTATAACTACAACCAAGTGGGTCATACAATGGGCAGATGTCCTGAAAATTTCTATGGGAGATAGAAGAAATTAATTGGTACAAGAGGATGATACATAAAGTGTCACTTCTCCCATTTCCAAGGTAGGGCCATTGATGGATGGAGAGAATCTAATGTTGAGAAGGACTTTTTTGAAAGTACCTAATACCATAGAGCCACCTCAAAGAAAGAATTTGTTTAAGACAACTTGTAGGTCTCATGGAAAGATTTACAAAGTGATAGTGGACTCTGGATCCACTGAGAATATAGTATCAACATAGATGGTGGACAAAATGAAACTTAGAAGGATACCTCATACCCCTCCCTATAAAGTTTCATGGTTAAACAAGGGATAACAAATAGTGGTAGATGAAAAAATCATGGTGGTGTTTGAAATAGGTGAGTATAAGGACAAGGTCCTATGTGACATATTGCCCATGGATGCATGTCATCTTCTTTTAGGACTTCCATGGCAATATGATGTGAAGGCTATTCATGATGGAGGAAAGAACAACTATGTAATCACCAAGCTAGGGAAGAAGTTTCAAATGGATCCATTGCAGGAACCTAATGAGGAGAAGCATGTGGGAACCAGTGTGATTCTCTTGAGTGGAAAGGAGTTCCTAAAATCTATGAAGAAGGAGAAAGGAGTCTGTTGTGCAGTGATAGTGAAGCCAAAGGAAGAGACCAAAGAGAAAGTCAACATGCCACCAGAGGTACAAGCATTGTTGGAAAGGTATCATGACATAGTGGATAATGGTTTTCCAAGTGCATTAACACCCATGAGGGATGTGATTCAACAGATAGACCTCATACGTGGAGCAAATTTTCCAAACAAGGTAGCATATAAGATGACACCAAGTCAAAATGCAAAGATAGAAAAACAGATTCAAGATTTATTGGAAAAAGGACTAATAAGGAAGAGTTTGAGTCCTTGTGTTGTGCCAACTGTCCTTGCACCTAAGAAGGATGGAAAATGGAGGATGTGTACAGAATCTAGGGCTATAAACAAGATTACAATAAGATATAGATTCCCAATACCCTAGATTGACAATTTGATGGACAATTTGGGAGGTTCATGTTATTTCTCCAAGGTGGATTTGAAGTCAAGGTATCACCAAATCAGGGTTAGGCCTGTTGATGAGTGGATAATAGCCTTCAAGACCAATGAAGGGATATATGAGTGGCTACTAATGCCCTTTGGCCTAACTAATGCACCTAGCACATTCATGAGGCTCATGAATGAAGTGCTAGCAGATTTCATTGGTAAGTTTGTAATAGTATATCTTGGTAACATTTTGATATTTAGCAGGTCCAAGGAGGAGCATATGAAGCATTTGGAGATGGTCCTGAGGAGGCTCCATCAAGAGAAGTTGATGATCAATCAAGAAAAGTGTGAGTTCCTAAAAACTGAATTAGTTTATCTTGGTTTTGTGATTGCTAATGGATGTATGAAGATGGACCCTGATAAGGTTAAGTCAATTTGGGAATGGCCTACACCTAGGTCCATAGGGGATGTTAGGAGTTTTCATGGATTGGCCTCCTACTATAGGAAATTTGTAAGAAATTTCAGTCATGTGTGTGCCCCTATCCTCAACATTATAAAAAGGGGGAATAAAATGTAAATTTAAATGGACTATAGCAGCAAACCAAGGATTTGAAATGTTGAAAAAGAGGATAGTAGAATTACCTACACTTAGGTTCCCCAATTTCAATCAGCTATTTGTGGTGGAGTGTGATGCTAGCAAGCTAGCCATTGGAGTAGTGTTAAGCCAAGAAGGACATCCTGTGGCAATGTTCTCATAGAAGTTAAATGAGACCAAACAAAAGTACCCCACCTATGATTTGGAGTTGTATGCTATGGTACAAGCCCTTAAAAATGGAGACACTATCTCCTACCAAGGGAATTTGTGGTCTACACTGATAACAATGCCCTAAGTTTCTTGAATGGGCAAGAAAAACTAAATCAAAGGCACCTAAAGTTGGTAGAATCTCTGCAATCATACACATTTGTCATCAAACATAAGAAATGGGTTAGCAACAAGGTTGCAGATGCTCTTAGCTGAAGAGTATTAACTATTCAGGAGATACAACTGTAGAGTGTGGGGTTGAATGAATTGAAAGACCTCTACAAAGAGGATAATGACTTCAAAGATGCTGATGAGGCATGTGTAAAGTTCCAATAGGGGTTCAAGGTGGAATTCACTGAGTTTATGTTGCATGAAGGACTATTGTTTAAAGGACACCTCATGTGTATACCTCAGTGTTCAATGAGGGAGAATATTGTGAAGGAGAAACACCAAGGAAGCTTGGGAGGCCGCTTTGGAGTGGATAAGACACTGGAGGAAGTGATTAGGCATTACATTTGGCCTAAGTTATAGTCAGATGTTAGGAAATTTGTAGAGCAATGTCAGATCTGTCAGAGGGAAAAAGGACAAAGTAGTAATATTGGATTGTATCAACCCCTGTCCATACCCCAAAGGCCTTGGGAGTGCCTCACTATGGACTTTGTTTAGGGGTTACCAAAGACAAAAAGGGGTCATGACAATGTGTTTGTTGTGGTGGACCATTTTAGAAAAATGGCTCACTTCATTCCGTATAAGCAAACCAATGATGCTTCCCAAATTGCAGGTCTATTCTCCAGAGACATTGTAAGGATCCATGGATTGCCATTGAATATAGTAAGTGATAGAGATAGTAAGTTTGTGGGTCACTTTTGGAGGACCCTTTGGAAGATGCTAGGTACA
Organism: Thuja plicata; assembly: GCA_018584345.1. Taxonomy (NCBI): domain Eukaryota; kingdom Viridiplantae; phylum Streptophyta; class Pinopsida; order Cupressales; family Cupressaceae; genus Thuja; species Thuja plicata. The sequence continues at coordinate 26,434 of MU226666.1, forward strand.
AACTTGTCTTTCTCTTCAGCATACCATCCACAGTTAGATGGGAAAACAAAGGTAGTAAATAGGTCACTTGGGAACTTGCTAAGATGCTTGACTAAGCAACATGGACAATCATGGGATCACATCATAGGGAAGGAAGAATTTTCCTATAATGAATCCATTAATAGGAGTACTGGTAAAATCCCCTTTGAGATAGTATATGGGGTTAATCCTAGAGAGATCTTAGAGTTGAGAGATCTCAGTTTGAAGGAAAAAAGGAGTGCCCAAGGGGAGTCATTTGCAGAATAGATGAAGGAGCTTCATGATCAAGTCAACAACACTCTACAAAAGCAAGTGGAGAAGTATAAGTCCAAAGAAGATCAGACAAGAAGGGATTTGCAGTTCAAGGTGGGGGACTTATTACTTTCTTACCTCATGAAGGAAAGACTATCCAAGGGACAGCCTACCAAGTTACTCATGGAGAAGATAGGACCCTTGAAAATATTGCACAAGTATGGAAAGAATGCATATGAAGTGGAATTGCCTCCTGATTTGGGCATTTCACCAATCTTTAATGTATGTGACTTGTATCCCTATAGGAGACCATCTCAAGACACAGGTCAAACCACTCTTACAGATTTAGGCAATGATGATTGGGTGAAAGACTTTCCTACCCCAGTCCCACTAAAATTGGACAGTATACTGGATTCTAAGGTGATGAAGAAGACAAGGAAGAGTAACTACAAGGAGTATCTCATCAAGTGGCAGGGACTACCTGAAGCTGAGGCCACTTGGATGATAGAGGCCAACATTCTAAAGCATGGGGTCACCATTGAAGACCTCCTAACTCAAGGGACTTGATTTCTTTGTCCCAGGGGATTATGGTGCAGAGCACGTCCCATTTTGGTGTGTTTGGTGTGATTTAGGGTTAGGTTAGGTGTTTGGTGTGAGTGAAAATAAGGTCCAGTAGGATGGATCCAATTTGGTTCATTTCCATGTTTGTAAGAGCCAAATGAGCTCATACAGGATATTGTGGTCAATTTGGCCTAAAAAGGGGAAAAAGTACTATTTTGTGTAGTTTGGGTTTGGTGTGTGTCTTAGGACCCTAAATGTCCTAACCAGGGTCATAGAAATCAACCTCAACCATTGAGTTGACAAAAAAGAGTCAAATTGCAGAAGATGCAAAAAGTTGCTAGCAACTTTGAAAAGTTGCTCAAGCAACTTTTGCAACTTCTTGACAAGAAGTTGAAAAATGAAGTTAGAGAAGTTGTAACCACTCATTCTCAGTATACGAGGATGGATTTGATGATTTTGAGAGGTTAATGAAGTTTTGGATTGCAGAACTTGTTTTTTGTACTTCTGTACGGATGCTTGCGACTGCATTCTTGTAATACACAGTGCCTTCTGCCTTCTGTACGGATATGTACAGATTGGGCAAGGAGATCCACTAGTACATTTGACCTTATTTTTTGACCAAACAATGCAACCAACAAATAAAAAGGTTTTGTTTGGTTGGATTATAGAAGGAAAGATTTGATTTTGTTTTAATCCATACCCGTGTTGGTCAAAATTTTGACCAACACGGGCATAAATTTTAAAAAAAAAGGGTTTCACATATCATTATTCCACGCATGGCGAATTTGATCAAGGGTGAAGCGGGAAGGAGGAAGCACTATTTGCGGAAGCAGTATTTGTAATACACTATTTGGGGAAGCACGACAAATTTGATGAAGGGTGAAGCGCAAAGGAGGAAGCACTATTTGGGGAAGCACTATTTGGAATACAAAAGATTCACAAGTCGGAGTATGTTCCTTTTTTCTTCTCTTGTTCTATTTGTGGCACTGTCGTTCTTGTGATGAACAGATAGCTTATTAACCCTGCAAATTCATTTATACATCTTAGTGGTGAAATAATTTTTGATGCATCCTCAGTATTTTTCATTCATTTAAATAGTTTATGTGTTTCATTATATTAGTTTGCCACGAACTATTAGATGAATTAACATCCACTGCCAATCCATTGATGCACACTGTCCTCCTGAATTCATTTAATCTGTTTCAACCTAGTTTGTATTTTCACCATTGGATTGTTTATGCCGCTGGATGAAAATTAAATTAGGGAAATATGCTTTAATTTATCCAACACTCAGAGCTGTGGAGGTTGGCGAGCTGCTTCAAGTTTGATGCCCTAGGCTAATCGAGTTTAGCATGTTTAGCCAGTGGGAGAAAGAAGGAACAAAAATCTACAGTCGGTGGTGGACAGAGGTCAAGGAGTCGACCATGCCAAGAAATTAGAAGGCCATATAAAATTTCCCAATCATCTGTGACTATTCCAAACACCCAACTTTGAACTAATCCATTAAACCCGAATCTAGCTTGATCACCTAGAGTTTGTGTTGAACTAGTTTGAAGTTGTCGAGATAGAATTGGTCACTCACTATTTGGAATGTGAAGTGGTGATTGTAGAAGATTGAGACCAAAACATAAAAGATAACTGGGGAGTATTATTAGAGTATTCTATGTTAATCAGTTGCAATAGGGAATAACAGAGTTTCTTAGAAGGCAATTGGTGGATAGGATAGTTCCCTGAATTTGGAGGTATTTGAAGACTAAGGAATTTGTCAGAATTAGTTGAAACCATTGTTCATAGTATAAAGTGACATTCTCAATCGGTTGTGTAGTAGATTGGGCCTATTAAGCTTTATTTGCCACCACTCTGCATCAGGATAATTGGTGGATAGTGTAGTTGATTTAATCTTATTTCATAGTGCATCAAAATAATTGATCACTCCACCAAAATTATCATTGAGTGGTCTCATAAAAAGCTAAAATAATATTTATCCATATGGAAGTAACCAACATAAATAATGATAATAATTAAGGAATAAAATTGAAGTTAATAGATATC
>MU226666.1:79692-96031 GCA_018584345.1 Thuja plicata
ATATTATAAATTAATGAATGAATAAATTATAATATAAATTATTATTAAAATTAATATAATAATACAATATATAATTGATATAGTATAATATAATATGAATATAATAATACTATAAATATAATCCATTATTAAATATTAATCAAATAATAATATTATTAAATGTAAAATAGATAAATATTAATAAAATATATAATACAATATAATCAAATAATCAAATAAATGAAATAATAAACACTTACGTCTCGACTTATAATTTTGATTGATATATATATATATATATATATCGTCATATAATACTAAGGGATATTATATATTCATATAGGTACATAATTAATTATGTTAATCAGTACTTAATTCTTATTTATATTTAATTAATATTAATCAATACTCAATATTAATATACATTATACATTAATGAACATTTACTTTAAAAATATATAAACTGGTTATTCAACAAAATATATGTTCGAAGTCATCGATACCTCAATGGAGGCAAAGCCATCGTATTTGGCATTAAAACATCACTGTGGGATAATGCCACGGTGGAGTCAAATTGGTCGGCAAGATTGACCCAGACAACGACATGTAAGAAGAACCAGTATTTTGACTACTATCGAAAGGCCTAATTACGTAGATAGTAATGAGAAACAAAGAGAATAGCAATCGACACCTTGCGGATAGTTAGCTTTCATTCTATCGTCAATCATAATCAAACTGATATCATTACGAAAAGACATATCAGTCGTGGGAAAATATAACAATTTAATACTGATCATGTAAGAAAGCTGGTGGAAAGGTGTGGTTACCACAAAGAGTGTAAATCTGATCGATAACCAAAATAGTAATGAAAGGGTGTGATTAATAAATAAAGGACACATCCTTTACCACCTGACTTATCATCCCAAAAACACACGATATAAGAGGGCACTCTCCATTATTCAATTGGGGCATCATAGAATGAAGAGTATACATTCAGTAATTCAATTATTCATAGAGCAAGTTATATCACCCAGATTCTTCAAATTTAGGAAAGACATTATATCAGATTACAAAGATACCCAAGGACGTTATAGACCAATCAATACCAATCATATCAAGGTAGATTGATACTTCCAGATCAACCATAGGACAGATTGTCGAATAGAATTGAGATAGATTCTCAGGCAGATTAATTGGAGATCACTTACATAAAGACCCAAAGAGGAATGGAGATAAAATTATACATTTGTATCACTTTAATACAGAAAAATTAAATCATACTATCTTCATATTACTCTTATTATGCAATCCCACATCCAAGTAATTATATTATATGTGATACATATCCGCATATTCACTGTTGAAATCGCATCCCACCATTTTCTACTAGTTTAAGGCTTATATAATCATAGCTGGTTGAGCATTGGAATCATTTTCATACAAATCATAAGGAAACTGTCATCCACTTGACATACTGGGAAAGAGGGACATTACAGCCGCTTTGTCTCTGAATAAAATGTGAGTTAAGACAAAAGAAATGAGACCCAACAAAAATCATTGATTTGAAGTCTAATCTTATGATGGTCAGGAAGTCTCCAGATTAACCCTGCATTTTGAAAAATATCCAGCGATACTGAGTTTGCACAGTCGCAAAGTCTCCTGAGTTGAACTAAAGTTAAGGCTGAGTATTAATATTTATATTGTCGCATAGTCTCCAAAGAAAGTATGAGTTATGTTAAAGATCGTGAGATCTAGCGACAACCATTAGAACAAAAGGAAATCCAACGGCTGGCGATAAGTCGCTAATGAAGTTTGAAAAGTCAAAGGTTATTCAGCGATTAAGAGACAAGAGTAATATTGAGACACGTGTCCAAATTTGAACCGGTTGTAAGATATACAGTCGCGTAGTCTATGAATAAGATCTAGCGAGTTAGAGATTATAGTCGCATTATCTCGTGATATATTAGGGTTTTCATTTAGAATCACAAGACTTGGTGAAGACCGTCAGATGCAAATGAAGGAAGATCAATGACAGTCAAGTTGTCTCCGGATAAATGGTATAAGTGAAAGATTATTCAATGATAAGGAGATAAAGGCATGGTCTCCAAGTCTCCAAATAGAAACGAAGGGTTTTAAAAGAGTTAGTAAGGCTTCAATCGTTGTGTCTCATAAAGAAACCATGGTTAAAGGAAATTCTCAATGATAAAGAGACAACACAGTCGCAAGGTCGCTAGAAGGGAACCAGAGTTAAGATAATGACTTTTCTTCAGCGCCAAGAGGTACAGTTACCAGCCAATGGGAAATAAGAGGTAAATGCCATGGTGGAAAAATTAGCTGAGCCGTATTCATGACAGCCAATCAGATTTGATTTTGATATTTTGTCAAATATAATAAGGGTTTTTAAGAATAGACAATTATTCAAATTCATTTTCCTGTCACTTTCAGTGGCTATGACTAGAAGGAAAAGTAATTTCACAGCATGAGGAATTGAAGCTAGAAGTGACTGAATTTGCAAATGAATAATTTACGCATTGATGATTCTGAGATAAATAGAGGTTTTCGTTAATCATTTCATTTCACCAAGAGCTTTATTGTTTTCAGAGCGAATCATGCTAAGTAATCAATGTATGCAAAAAATAGAGTTACCATAATTCGAAGTGTGAAACAGGCAAGATTTTAGTCCATAATCATAAGTGAATTTAAGTGATAATCGGTGGTTTCAGAAGGAATTGAGTGATTCACAGCTAGTGGTGAGGGTTTATAGGAGATTTGTTTCAATATCGGTAAGAAAAAAGGTGTGAGAAGAACAGAAAGAAAATGAGTCGAGCACTGAGTGTAGCTTCAACTAGTGGGAGAGTGGTGATGCCGAAGATGATACAAAAGGAAAGATAAATTATTCAGATGAATTCCTCACATTGCTTCCAGGTTCAAGCCAAAATAGAAAGGTAAATGCCGACACTCTTATAGATGATTTATCATATATTAGAGATGCAAAAACCCCAGGTTCTTCTAACTATTCATTATTCAATTACTTTTTTAATAATAGTGATGAACCTATGCCAATTTCGAACCCATGGACCTGTGGACTAGCCAGGTTAATAGTTCTTGACATCTTTGTAGATGTTGATTTTATTTTAGAATTGGCTAGTAGGTATGATATCCTCACTAAGACCATCAAAAAGCCTGATGAAAAGCCCTTAGTAACCCTAGACAAGAACTCATTCATCAAGGCTTTCAATGTGTATTATCCCATGACTACTGAGATAAACTTGAAGAGTTTAGAAAATAGGTATACGAGAGAGTCTGGCATTGCACCCAAATTTATCAAGGAACATCATGTGTCAAGGAAAATGAAGAACTACATAGCACCCATCCTAGGGACTACCCCATATTACTACAAAGATCTCAACTTCTATATGAAGTATATCTCCAATGCATTATGCAGAGTATTGGGAAAGGATGGAGGACCAGAGAGAATCACCTTAGACATCCTTATGATGGTCCTAGATATGCAGAGCCTTCATACCACTTCCAATTATGATTATAAATTCAATATATAATTGATCAAATGCATCAGGGGTTCATTGATATCCAGAGCAAGAAGGGTAATCCCAGATTAATGCATTACTCAATTTTAATGCATTTGATCTTATACTACAACCTTCCTGTTATGAACTGTAAATGTTTGAGTCCCCAAAGGTTTCATCAGAGCCAAGCCAATCCTATTCAGTTTTGGTTAAGAGTGTGGAATTATACTTCCAGGGAGCAGGAGTTATGTGCGTTTGAGAATTGGATAGTTTATCCAATACTTAAGTGTTTAGGTGTGAATAAGACCAAACTACCAGTGAAGGTATAGCAGCTATTGAGGCCATGTTAGTGTGTATACAAATGGCCAGATCATAATTGGGGAGAATTATTCTATGAGAATAATTATACTTTGATAAGGGTGTATGGTTGCATTCATCCACCCCACATTCTCCCATTCTATGTGCCACCCAAAATTGCAGCAATAGAATTTATTAGGCAACTGATTTTGACAAACAGGGAACACGTAGCTCCTCATAGAAAGGGTAATTTACCCCAAGACAATTCAAGATATTTAATTTTACAGTTGGAAATGGGACAGTGGATCCGGTGAATGAGTGGATAAGCCACTACAGAATGAATGTTTCCCTATGTAAATTTGTAGACACAGAGGGGTTTATATTGAGTGCTAAGAAGCTCTTGACTCCTACCATTCCCTATAACAAAGAGCATGAGCAATGCGAGGAGGAGGACCTCATCAGAAACATGATGGATAATGAGGAGATCAATCAAAGAGAAAGTAAATTCAATGAATTAAAGGATTTAGAGAGACAGGTAAAGAGGAAGGGATTCTCTTTTGGAGGTTTCTTTCCAGAATTACCTTATTTTAAAAGGCTTAATGTCATGATTGAATCGTACAATCTGCTATGTGAACAATTGGAAGATTTACTTGTGGTGAAAGATAAAAGACAGGAAGAGCACTCCTCATCAGAGTATGAAGAGGATAGTGAAGGAGGGTATATTCAGTACCTATCCCCCTCTAATGGATCATCCATTGATTGAAGGACAGCCAACAAAAGAGGTAGAGGGAGAACAAGGAGAAAATATAATTGACCTAACACAGGTCCCTGAGGAAGATGTTACAAATGGGCCCCCACTAAAAATGTGAAAGGTTGAAATAGGGGAACCATCTCATGCAGCGAAAACTTTAGTGACAATTATTCACCATTTGGCGAATGTCGCATGTCGACGACCCTAGAATTGGAAAATATTTTGAGATATTGGATTGAATCTATTGCTTGACATTTATTAATATTGGGTCCAAAGCCCGGGCCCATCGCCCATAAATTTATTTAATTTTTCCATTTCTTACACATTATCGCCAATGGAATATAAATTTTGGTCCCCATAAATTTAAAACATTCGCCTATAATTTCTAAGCGACCCCAAATTGACGGCCTATATTCGCCTAGAATTTTATGGATGTGTGTCTCTAACCGACGTAATTTAGCCAAATTTATTAATCATGTGAAAGTATTGGACGACCCATAATCGCTTCAGAAATAACAATAGATGTGTTATAATTATGCGTGCTTCGCCAAATATTTGTATACCTAATACCTCCCGCCAAATTTTCTGAATAAGGATTAGTATAAAAACATTCTGATATCTCTATGATATCTGTATATTTGATCGTAGTGAAGTTTCAGAAGTTTCAGACTATTGAGTGCAACTGTATACTCAATACTGCATTGGCGAGTCGCGACTGCATTGCTGCATTTTAATTTGAGGCAAAGGTAAGTGATACTTATTCTATGACTCTGTGATTTTGAGTTCATTTACATTATTTCAGAACAGGTTTGCAAAAATGGGGTTTATTTTCCCTTTCGGCCCGAAATACACCGCACACCGTTGATCTGTGCTCATCCAATGGTCGCTGGCACTGTTGCACTATCGCGGGTCCCATTAACTTTTGGCTTGTCATTTGACATCACTAGCACATGTGTGAGTGTCACTTAATCATTTTAAATTACAACTTCATCTTATTAGTTATTACATTTAATAAATGTTATTAAATATTTAGTTTTACAGTGTAGTCAGATTTAAATTTTAATTCAATTATTTCTATCTTATAATCACACATCGATATGACACATTGGCAAATTAAAAATAGAAACTTGCTCTAGAGTGATAAAGAAACTTAATCATTTTAAAAATTCAGAATCTCAGTCTTCAAATTTAAAAAATGGAAGTACTAATCCATCGCTTAAGCATATACTTAAATGTCTATTACACAGGTAAAGAAACTAATTAAAATATTGTAATCATAGAGAAGTCTAAGAATCATTTTTTTTACCCGGTACAAAGAAAATTGAAACAAACTTGAAAAAATTTTATTATTTTCTTTTCAAAAAATTACATCGTACAGCAAAAACAGAAACCTACTAGGCAACTTCTTATCGGTATAAAAAAAAGTGAAACTTTGCATGTCCATTGTAAAAATACTAGGGTAACGGGAATGGGTAAAGTAGGGAATTAGGGATCTTCATCTTCCCTTTCATCTGAGTAGAATTTTCCAAAGAGGATAATCTCTGAGAATTCGTCAAGCCATGTGTAGTCTGACTCGTCGAATTCATCAAGGTAAAACCATTTCTGGAGAAAATCCCTTCCAAGCCGTGCCCATTTCCTGTGTCATGTTAGTTGTTCATCATTGAGGTTCAACAAAAAGGGTTGTCTGGCCACATTTATGCCCGACACCAACAACTTGTGTATATCTCTTGGCCAAGGGATCCCCACCCCTAATTTTGCAAAAGCAACAACATTGACATCGTTCTTCAGGAATTTCTCTTTAAAAACCTTCATCAACAGCATCAGCATATCCACCATCTGTCCTCCGAGGTCAAGGAGAGACACAAAAAACTAGGACATAATGTTCGTGTAGACATGGTATCTGTCGACATTCTCAAGGAACTCTCAATCCAATAACATCAACACAACAAAATTTATAAAAGTGTCGCCACCAACCTCCCTACAAACAGAAGTGAGGATTTCTTCCGAGACATTGCCCAAAAAGGACCTCTGGTGATCTAGGGATGTGCATCTCAAACAAATTGGTGTATCCTTCTTTAATTCTCAAAAGCCTAAAGACTTAAAAACCTAAACCTTAAAACTAAAGGCAGAATTTCTACCACCGACAGCTCTGACTCTTAATCTACCAAAAGGAAAATGAAGAAGAAATAAACCAGATTGTCTATAAATAGCCCCGACCCCTTGATTGATAGTAGTGATCGCAGATACTTAGCAATTAATAATTATTCTTTCTTTAATCGTATCTAATGCAATTTTCGTAAATGCTTTATGCGTGTGAGAGATCTAAATCGACTATCCTTAATCTTTCATATCTAAATGTAAATCTTTCCCATAAATTTTCTCATAAATGCATGTGTACTATTGACAGTTAAAGAATGTCACTGACAAGACATTTATTTCTTTTCGAGTTACGAGTTACAAGTTGCAGTTGCACTATCCGTCGTCCATGTCAAAAAATAACCACTAGTAATCAACGATCATGGTTACGGTGCACTTTTTAAGTCTTGATATGTGTCATGTGTCATCATTCCGGTGACTTCCTGCAGAAGTCGGTTTCCTTCCGAAATTTGGCCTGAAATTAAATTTCAGCGATTGATCTAGCATGATCAAATGGTCTCAAATAATACATTTAACAATATCCAATTAGGTTATGTGTCCAATGTGTGATCAGTTATATTTGCAACAAATAAAAGTGATATTTGCTGGACGTTGCATTAATTACAATGTTACGTGTCATTATTCGAGTGACTTCTTGGAAAACTCTGGTTCCTTCACGACATTGGGCTGAAATTAAACTTCAGCCATTGATCTAGGATAATCAAGCGGTCTCAAATTAGACATTTAATATTAGTTGGTGTTGGCCCACATGACGCATTAATGAGTCCCATCTTTTGAAAATAGCCAAATAAAATATTTATTTTTCCCATAATTAACGATAGATTAGCCAATAAAATAAATATATTTTCAAACGACACATAAAAATTGCCAGTACAAATTTTTTTTTACCTTCACAAAAAAATAATTCGCCTCATATATTATATATTTTCCCCCGCATTAATTTATAATTCACTAGGATTTTATGGAATTTTCATTCGGCAGGGAAAAAATCGCATACACCTTTATATTATTTTCCTAATTTGGAAAATAATTTCGCCATCATCAATAAAAAATTTCCCCTAAATTAATGTACGATTCGCCAGGATTTTACACCTTTTCCTAGGAGGGGGTTTCTTAAAGTTATCCCTGATCTCATGGGAAGAAGAAAGAGAAGAAAAATGACAAAATTGTTGCCCTTATCACAGGGGATAGGCCTTATGATCATAAGCTTAGAAAGAAAATAAGGCAAGGTAAAAAGCTACAAAAGGATAACGAAGAGGAGATTGAATTGCCTCTTCTAACTTGCACATATGAAAGAGTGCTACATCAGCAACAATTTTTAAGTGATGACAATTTCATTAAAACTAAGGAATTCAAAGACTTCCTTATTTGGAACAAACATCAGCAGGTTGGTACAAAGCTACAATTGGTAGGAGGTGACCCAGTAACAAAGGAGGCTTTGCAGGAATTACAAGAATATGATCCAGAATCAAAACAACTAACTCTTGAAGAGGCTAGACAGCTGGTAAATTCCAGTGGCGTATTATTGGTAGAAGGATGAGATTTGTCCTTGGCCTTCATAATAGACCAAATAAGGAAGCAGTCTGATGTTAAATTGTCATCATAAGTCCAAGTTGGTGAAATTATTAAAGGATTTGGTTACAATCCAAAGTCCCAAGAATTAGCGATGTGGAGCTTAGCTCCAAAAGATCAAAAACCATCTGTGTTAGATATACATGAAAAAATGGAAGGGGATGATAATGGAATAGAATTGCAAGGTAGACTACTAAAATTTGTCTGAGCCTTTGTACTAATTTTTTATCTGAATGTATTTGAAACTTTAAGACATTAATACAATATATTGCAATCTCTTTTTCTATATCTTGATTGTCTCTTTTCATTTATGTTATAGTTCTTGTATGTTTATTTATAAGGCACTTAGACATACTGATCACAAGGTGATTGTGTAGTCATTTGTGAGCTCCTTCAAGGAAGGATTAATTATTTCAAGTGACCCCAGAGAACTTAGCATTAGTGTAAGGATTTGATGACAGTTATAGAAATAGAGGATGATCTGTAAGGCATTTTATCTTTATTGCAAGTATTTTATTGATCACCTTACTATGGATTTATACTAGATATTGACTCTGTAGCCCATAGGATCAGGCATTGGTTTATAGTTTTGCATGTAACTGTTCAATTCATTCAGCATTTAAAGAACAATCATTCAAATTACATTCCATTTATAAAAGAGCATACATTCCTAAGTAATTGTACTCACAGAGTATACAATTCAAGTTTACAGATTCCTTTAAGAGGAAATCAAATAGTTTATCCCTCCTGAAGTTCATAAGAACTGAAAAAGGAAGAAGGATGAGAATCCTTATTGCATTACTGTTTGTTGTTGTCAAAATACTAGTTTGGCTCATTAAGTTCTGTATCAGGATATTAATAGTCATTTGCATAGTCATCTATTTATTGATCCATTAAAAAGCATTCAACAAATTAGTAAGAAGATAATCCACTTAAAAGATATTATCTATCACAAATCATCCATAGGTAATACCTGCCTGAGTCGGTGGATCTCAAAAAAAAAGGAGGAGGTAATAGTTTATCTAATACCCTCATCAATTAGGCATTTCTCTTGCTTGAATCAGTTATTTCAAATATTGGGAGTCATAGGGTTAAAACAAAAATTTAAGCATTTTGAGGTTCAGCAAGAAAAATCCTTAACACCACGAACATAATTTTTGCTAGAGCAGCACAGGTCAAGGTCGACATAAAGGGGTCAAGGTTGACCTGTAAGTTTTAGATATCTATAGACGTTGTTTTGGGAGTTGCAGAGCAGATTTGGATACCCTCTTCGGAAAAATTTTGGGATCTGCAAACAGAATTTTTGTCGGAGCAGTGCAGGTCAAGTTCGACATAAAGGGTCAAGGTCAACCTATATCTAGGTCAAAGTCGACCTGGAGCAGAAAATGAAAAGATTTATAGGTTTTCTCCATCTCTATGTTTCTACATTCCAGATCCGGTTGCAGAATTTCCAGAAACTCAGTACAGGCACCATAAAATAGTTATTTCCAGATCTGTTATGTTATGAGGTATGTATGTCATTTCATTATTCTTTGAAAACATTTCCAGATTTACATTCCCTATCATTATAATTAAATGTATGTGGTTAATAGCGGCATAAGGTCTCTTTTATGTGCAAATCCCATTGTTCTAAGCCCTATCCATATTTTCCTCTATACAACAATATTAAAAATTAATTTACTTTCTAATCAGATTTCTTAACATGTCTTACTTAAGCTAAATTCTTAATCTAAATGGAACTCATATAGGAAATGATAACAAAATAAGCAATTGATTGGTTTGCAAGCAATTCAATTTATAAATAAAAAGATTGTGTGAAAGACATTTAAAAGCTCTTGCAACATGAATAAAAAATGGAAACTAGATAAGATACTTGATGGAAAACAATAGAAAGACCATATTCCAGAAAAACTCAAGTTGCTAATAGGAAGAACAAAGTTCATTTTTTGTATAAAGATGTTGGCACATGTAAAGTGCAACCATGTCTTTATTATATGCAATTTTTGTTTTGAAAAAGATAGGATCAATAGCAAGAAGCAATAGAATAAATATGTATAATTTATCATAAATGAATATGAAATGTGGTCTCAAAAAATTTCATGCCCCTTGTCTATACTTCACATTTGCATATGTACATATCTACTAGAATAGTTACAACTTTAACATCTAAAAAGATTGGTGTATCCTTTATACTTCGATGAATATTCATACCATAAACCAAAGAGTCCCATTTTAGCATAGGTTAAGAGGATGCTAGCAAAGTTTGCAGGCTTAACACCTGCCTAAAACCTTTTTAGAAAATTAATTTTGTGAATAATTTATGAGACCATAATTTTTCAAAGAATACGATTAAACATTTCATGTGCCTTGTCCCTTGTCTCTACTCTACAGTCTATCACTCATTTCTTTGAGATATTCTTATACAGTATGTATATTGTTTTTATTTCTTTGAACTATTATGTCAAACAGTTCACGTGCCTTCTCTATGTTTCCACATTTTACATACATGTCTACATAACATTTCCAATTACAAAATCTGACCAAATTCTTCTATCCTTTGTTCAGATTGAAAGAAACGGACTGAACAGGTCCCACATTAACCACTTCTACAGTCCTACGCTTAGGCTGTGCTTTTTAAACGCAGGCATTGAATCTTAAGATTGTTTTTTGTCCTCGTCGAATACCTCACTCCACAAGAAGAGTGCCATGTATAGACTAATTTATAAAAGATATTGTTTCCATCCCTTCAGTCAATATATTTTACCTCCTCCCGTCAATCTGATTACTAAAAGTTCGCCCCACACGCCAAGGTAGGTACGTCAAGTGAAGGATACCTTCACAGAGCATCATAATTAAATACCCCACGACTACTATTCACAGTCAAGTCAAGAAAGTAAAGCTTCTTTTTCCGAATTCCCGTTCCCATTAGAAGAAACACTGCTCAGAAAAAGTTAACTCAATGGCGAAGATGCAGACTTGGATACAGATTCTGTGCCTCTCAATCGTTGTAACGGCAGCTGAGGATGTTGAGCAGAATACCAGTTTCCTCTTCAACCAATTCAACTCCACAAGCACAATCAAATATGTTGCAGATGCGTCAATACAATCGGGGGCAATCCGCCTCACAAATCACTCCCAGCGCGTCATTGGCCGCGCTTACTTTGAGGAGGGCGTGCGCATGAAAAGAAAGGGGTGGGTAGTTTCATTCAGCACAAGCTTCGTATTTGCCATGGTTCCGCAGTCGAGGTCGAGTGGTGGGTCAGGGATGTGCTTCATCATGACGCCCACCATGGCTCTCAACGTATCCAGCGACGGCAAACCCTACAACCATCATTTTGCAGTGGAGTTCGGCATAACTCAGAGGTTGGATTAACTACGGCAACCGCGTTGGAATCGATCTCAACGGCTCCAACCCCTCGTTCGCTACACCTGCTGGTTATTGGGATCAAAATGGATTCACGCCTATTATTCTTAATAGCGGGCATAATATAAGGGCGTGGATCGACTATGACGGCGCTTCTCAACAGCTGAACATACGCATCGCAGGAGTTGGACAAGCGAGACCGCACAAAGCTCTGCTCTCCAGAAAAGATTTGAATTTGAGTGATGTTATGCAAGACTACATGTACGTTGGGTTTTCTGCATCTACTGGTACGCCTTTTTTACCTTGATTTTTCATCCTCATTTTTCTTTAAGATTATAAAAGTCTAGAGTGTCTACTTTCTTTTGACGCGGCTAAGCTTCTTACAAAATGTACTATTGATCAAATTTTAAAAATCAGAAAACCTAACAAATTTTCGTTAATAAAAAAATTTTAAATTTTTTTATTGTGTGTGTGTGTGTGTGTGGAGCTTAGCCAGTGCCCCCTTCTTACATGTGGGTGTTGAGCAAAATAAATCTGGGCAGAAATTGAATATGTAATACATGTTCTTTTCATCATAAGATTGGTGGGGTTTTTTAATTTTTTTTTAATTTTTTTTAATTTTTTTTAATTTTTTTATTTATTTTTTATTCTAATGGTGGAATCTTTATTTATAACATTAATTTAGCTATCTAATATGGGAGCACGAATATTAGACAGAAATATCTTTGACTAAGAGTCAAGGATATTCATTCTTAAGGACACATTTTCCACAACAAGTTAAATTGTGATATTGCCCTGGTTGTAAACATCACACACTAACGACTGACTCTTAGGCAAAAAGTATTAAATAGTCAAAGTTGACTTACTTTTCTCAAGTTTAATTGTGTCTGTGGTATGTGATGTTTAAGAATGGCCGTGATATTGCTATTAGAATTCAATTGTGTAGTTTTTGAGTCAAACTTATTGAGCCATGTTTCAACAGTAGTTTATAAAACATGGAACATGAGTCAATGAGATTGACTAAAAAACTATACATTTGAATCTTGATAA
Organism: Thuja plicata; assembly: GCA_018584345.1. Lineage (NCBI taxonomy): Eukaryota > Viridiplantae > Streptophyta > Pinopsida > Cupressales > Cupressaceae > Thuja > Thuja plicata. Next base: position 92,390 of record MU226666.1, read on the forward strand.
CAATATCACAATATCTATTACATCAAATTCCCTTGAAACGTGTTCTCAACCTTATCCCCTATGATGCCAAAACCTTTAGTCCACAAGACTTATCTCTAGTGGGCTCATTAAGAACCATTCAACTTGTGTCCACCATTCAACTTCACCACATGCCAAGGACTCACTGACGAAGATTAATTTGATGGTGGCTCCTCATTTGAAAACTTCTAATCCTTTTTTCTAACCTTTTATTTGGTTGTAACATGCTTCGTAAGTAAACGAAGATTTGGATATGAGTGATCATATTTTAAGAGTATAGAATCGGTTAGGAGGAAGGGGGTTGGATTTCGAATGTATGTTCAGTTTATAAAATACCAATAGTCTCTTTCTAAAGGTTTAATAGCGAACTTCTTTGATTTATAGGCCTCTAATGAAAAGGGTCTAAACATCCCTACATAATTGAAAAATCTACTCAAATTTACACTCTTAGTTGTATTTGCTATTCAAAGTGTTTGTTTTATGATAGTAAAGATAAAATATGGTGATTAATTATGAAGATCATAACTATTATAGATAGCTTAGATACATTTATCTAAAAAATATTGATAGAGATCAATTTTGAATAATTTTATTTTCTTAAGAATTATTTATTTAGAAATATCTAAGAATTATATTATTTTCCTTAGATTGTTTATTTTATTTTACTTTATAACTATTTAAGAATTATTAGAAAGTTTTTTATATTTAAATATAATAGTAATTTCATTTAATTTACTCAATTTTTATTCTTAATTGTTACTCCTATTTAAGAATTTTTTTTACTTTAGATTTTTTTAATTTAACATTAAAATTCATATATCTTTTATTTGATTACATTGTGTGCGTGTGTACTTTTTAAAGAACAACTTTAGATACAACATGCTTTTAAAATAGGGCAAATGTTTGTTGAATATAAGTTTATAACTAAGAATATTTTTTTAATACTCATGCCATTACACTCCACCTTCAATTGTGTGTGTGTGTGTGTTTTATTTTTTAAAGAATAACTTTAGATACAAGATACTTGAAAAATAAGGTAAATGATTGTCAAATCAAAATTTAAAGGTAACAATTTTATTTAGCACACTCACACTACTACACTTCACCTTAGATTGTCTATCAATGAAAATTCTTTGAAAAACTATTTTTCTTAGTAGTCCATCTTTTAAATTTTACAATTTATTGTCATAAAAAAGAGAATATGCAAATAAAGATAATTTTAATTTTTTTTTTATCAAAATTTATTTGTGAGATTGTAAGTGTAAGGAAAAATATCAAATGCTTCAATAGTCAAACCATCAATATAATTTTATACTTCATCCATAAGAAAATGTTGCAAATAATTTTCATATAAACCCTTTAAAACAAAGATTTATTTATTATTTATGAATATTACCAACATTTTAAGTTGTCCTTGCCTAATAATTGCAATAAAGTCTATCAAGTCAACTATATTGTAAGTAAAAAATTTATTATATATTTTTAAATTATTAAACATTAATAAAAGTATTTTCATTTTTTCCTATTGATATAACTTAAATTTGAAAAGAATTTTGAATTGACCAAAGTTCAAGCTACACAAGTTGTATAACAAATTACTCCATACTAACTACATTAAATGACACCATTTTGTCGATAGATATATCTCTCAAGAGTGGTGTCTTAGGTAAAATTGAAATGCTATAAAGAAAACAATTTAACACATTTGTCATGATAAACATGATTCAAAAGGTTAAATATTTTGTAGAATTTCATTAATTAAAGCATCAACCATTTATGGATAGTACAACATGTATCTAGTTTGACTTAGTTCATTTCTCCAGTTTAATTGCATGCATAAAGTACAACTATGAAGTACTTTGCAACTAAGTATTGTGCCTACAAGAATCTCATGGTGGAATTCAAGCCAAATTTTACTTTGTGATAGCCATGAAACTCAAAGGTGAATCCATAAAGTGGTTTGGGGAAAAATATTCTCCAGCTTCTCATTTGTCATAATTATTTCAAAAACAATTTCACTAAAGGTTAATGAATTTAACTAAATGTGAGCAAGTATCTATTTTTAGGTCTATAATGTTTTCACAATAAATCCATGTGATGTTAAAGCTTATTAAAAAATAATGCTACTCCATGGCATATTCTCATTGAGACACATTAACAAATAAAACCTTTTGCATGCCTTGTGTATGGTTGCATACATGTATTACATCCATATGTGTACATAAGACTTTAACCACACCCTTGAAGGACACTAAATTTTTTCCCATTACAAATTTTCAATTCTATTTGTTTAAATTTTAAACTCTTTGATAGTTTATTGACATGACTAACTACCAAAAATATGAAAGAAAATTTATCTTATAGAGAGCAAGATGATTTTTATATTTTTGAAAAGAAAAAGCACTCTCGTGCTTAAGAGGTTTTTTTATGTAATTGTTAATAGATTAGATAATAACATATCTGGTTGAATAGAGAAAAACATGTGTGCAAATTATATATGAACAAATTATGTGAATTTGAACTTTTCAAGTTTTTTTAAAACTACTCATGTAACTTTTGGGGGATAAAAATGAGTTCTCTTGAATCAACAGGTACTTGGTCTTTGGTTGAGGATCATTACATTTTGGCATGGAGCTTCCCAACTGGCAGCAATAAGGCTCAAGATATAGACATTTTGCATCTCCCTTCCTTTAAAGTCAAAATCCCTAAGTTCTACAAATCTGCCAAGTTCATATATATTACTATAATATGCTCAATAGCTTCTATCCTGGGACTCATTCTTAGCACATTTTATTGGTTGAAAAAGATAGACTACATATAATTTTATGAAAAATGGGAATTGCAATATTGGCCACAAAGATTTAACTATGGAAAACTCAACCTTGCTACAAAGGTAATAAATAAAAATATAGCTTTTTCCATTCAAAATTAGTTCAATAACTCAAATTCCATTTAGATACATCAATACAATCCAAGTCTTTTTACTTTTATAAATATCTATTTATCAGATGTTTAATTAATTATATAACCTTTATACATTCGATCATCAAAATGAGTAGATTTTCACAATACATGAATAATCAATGTATTGCTTCTAGATTCGCTCATTTTATTTCTTTTATATGATTATTGCATTGATCTTGATCTCAATTGCAAGGCTTCAGGGACGAGAATCTTCTGGGATATGGGGGCTTTGGGCGTGTATACAGGGGCACTTTGCCTTCTGGTGAAGAAATTGCCGTGAAATGCATCACAAAAGATTTCACACAAGGAATGCAGGAATTCATGGCAGAAATATCCAGCCTTGGATGGCTGCGGTGTTAGTTTGTTAGCTTGGACAGATGTCCCACCACTTGCTAACAATAATTAATTAATTATTAATTATTTGTTTGTTTGATTCCCCTAGGTGACAACTTGCAACAACTTGCAATTAATTTTTTGTTTGGTTGTTGGGTTGTAATTTATCTCAGCCGTTGATTGAGATTTGATCTCGACCGTTGGTTTACCAATGAGGGTAGTATAAAAGGGGGTCTAGGGGCATTTGGAGAGACATCAATCACATCACACCAACACAAGTTGGAGAGCATTTGTAGTGTTAGCAAATGAGTTTGCAGTGATAGCAAA
>MU226666.1:111789-122798 GCA_018584345.1 Thuja plicata
CACGCTGAATCTTAGCCCCTCAAAGTGCAAATGAGGGGCTAGCATGCTATTTTGGGGGTTTTAAAAAGATTGGTATACTTGGTTGAGTATAACTCGGCCGAGTACCTCTCGGCCAAGAGTTCCAAGCCACGTAGACACCGCGTGGCGCCCACGCAGACTCGGCCGTGTTAGACTCGATTGATTCTAACATGAATTTGCGTCCTGAAATGTCCTTAGGGATGACAAATTATTGTGCTTTTACCCGGGAGATTGTTAATCAACTGATGAAGACCGAGTGATACTGAGCATCATGATTGTAGAAATGGTTAGATCAGTTGTTGTTTTGTCATTGATGTCAAACAATTGATTATTTATTTTTATTATGTTACCATATCTTAAGAGAAGTTAAATGGGTGACAAATACAGATCAATAAATGATAAAGTAATTTTGATATAGTTATTTGCTACTATATATTTGATGTTATCAAGTTGATACAATTGATTGATTAATTTATAAATTGCAAAGAGTTAAGTTATGATTGAAAAAGTTACTTTACCGAGCTAGACAGGCTCAGTCGCTATAGAGTTATGTAAATCAGTCAAAGTTATCGAACACCGAGAGAAAGACAAGCACCAAGAATGTGTTAGACACCGAGCAGTGAATGAAGACAGTTACCAAGTTGCAAAGCAAGTTTACTATGTACAGGATATTGATTTTAAATGATGATAAGATCAAATTTAATGTGAAGCGATGTTGAGCTGGATGAGGATAAGAATTAAATGAAGTTTATTAGAAGATATACAAACATGAAAATTTAATGAGAATATCTAAGGAGAAGATCAAGTGGTTAAACCTGATTATGTGAGTTCCAAGAAAAGTTCAAGTTTCGAGGTAAAAGTGATGTGGTTTACCGAGTTGAGATTTATGAAGAAGATGATCGAACGACAAAGAAAAAATGATGGAAAATCTAATTAAAGAGATTAAGAGACAAAAATATGTCTATTTAAAGAATGAGAACACAAAGAGAGTAAGGCTAGCGAGTTGAACAAAGAAATAAAAGAAGCTGAAGAACAACATTTACCAAGTAGAACAGAGAAACAAAGATTGAAGAATCTACAGTCTGAGAAAGAGATAAATAGAGTATGTGATGCCAGTATTCAATTGAGCATAAAGGATTTGGCACAAGCAAATGTAGTTTCTATATTTAAAGATCAAAGTTTTATTGTTTCTTATTAGTATTTGTAACATAGAAATCTCTTAATCGAGTGGATTTAACCATCCTATTTGTAAATCCTAGAAGTAGATGACATTCCAAAAGAGTGTTTAAAGACCTCTAATAAGGCCACTCCTAACAAGTTGATGATCTTAACAGATCTGAGGTAAATCTCCTAACAAGGTCACATTTAACAAATGTGTTTGTAAGCTTTTATAGGATAAGTTCTTAACCGAGCGTACTTCAGAAGGGTACATTTTTATTATGGGTCACAATTTCCACATAGGTTTTTTTTCCCCAAATTGGGTTTCCTCATTAAATCTAGTGTCGACTAACTTAAACCCGATGTTAATGTGTTTGAATGATTAATTTACATATTTGACATGTATGGTTGTTTAAGTTATTAAGTTGTTTGGTGAAACGGTTATTACTATATTCAAATCTACTGAGTGAATCAGTAAACTAAGTTATGAGCATTTAGATTTGATTTTGTATGATTCACCCCCCCCCTCTCAGTGGACCAACAAGTAAGTGCAGTAGAAAGGGAGGTGGAAAGAGAGAGAGTTTGATGGGATTGAGGAGAGGGTAATGAAGTAGGAGTAGGGGAGAAGATGTGAGGGAAGAATCACAAGATGACCCTCCAACTGTCAAAAGGATGTGAGCATGGGAGATGCAAGGAGATACCTCAGTAATGGAAGGTGAAGAAGCATGAAAAAAAGAGGGGGAAGAACATGGAATATACAAAGGTGAGGGAGAAAGGAGTGAGGTGGATATGGGGAGGGGTGATGCGGTTAAAGTCAAGGAGGTAACAACTGGGACAAAAGAAATAGATGGAGCAATTTGAGGAGAAGGGACGATGCAAGGCTCTTGACACTGCTAGACATCAAAAACAACATGGAAAAAGGATGAAACAATCAAAGGTGGAGGAATGATACAAGAAGCTTGGATCGGCTACATGTCAAGTATCATGGGAAAGGAAAAGGATACAACATTGCAGGGAGGTGGAAGGATAAGGCTGATCAGACGAAGGCCTTGACATATTAATATCAACATTCACCTCAGAAATCTGAACAAATAAATCACAATCAATGGAAATTACTAGTTTAACCAAAAAGGCATCATCTCTAACAATGGATTGTCTCCAGTTATTGAAAGGACAATCAAATTTACAAACAGAAGGAATAATCATTGATTTAGTTGCAAGGACACAAACTAGGATAGAGATTTTTCTCTCTTTAAAACATCGATCGGTTCTAACAAAGGTACCAAAAGAATTCCCTAGTGTTGTTAAAATACACAAGTCATTAAACACGTAGGGCAGATTGGGGAGCGAAAACCAAATGAGAGATTATTGAGAGAGAATTTTCCCAGGATGAAAAAAGGGCTTCCATGGTGAGAGAAATACAACATTATCCTTAAGATTAGTATATGACCTAGTTAATGAATGCTCCTTTGCCTCAACAGTTTCAAAAAATAATTACAAAGGTATGTGATGATAGAACTTGAAAATATAAAATGCCAAAAGTTTAGCTCTAATTTCCTTCAACAATTTAGATAAAGAAGTTGATTGCCCCCATACCTCAATAATCACACCTCGATCTATTAAATCATAACTACACCAGAACTCTAAAATATTTTCAATAATAATCTCTAGGATATGGTTCTATACCTTCATTTTTAGACCATCATGATTATCCGTAGGCGGAGTAAAGACTACTTCTCCATCATTGACAGTCGCACTCTTAACATTATCAATTTCTCCCACCGGATTTTAACCTTGATTGGGGACAGATACACATGAATACAATGAAGATGATTTGATAACACCATCTTGACCATGATCAGAGGAGCCAACATGGTGAGGGTTTTGAAACCATTTCCAAAATCGTAGCTGAGATCCTCTACTCGCCGTAGGGAAAAAACTAATCTGCCATAAAAGCCCCAGAATTGCAAATGTCCACCCATTTCCTATTCTTGAAAACCCATTAGGGAATTTTTTTCCTGCATTGTATTATTTCAAAAAATTTGGGAATGATTGTGAAAATAAATAAAATATGTTGATCTCAAAGGATGTTGAATTGTCATATCCCTCCAATGCCCTTTGTGAAAACTTATTGAGGCATATAGATCGCAGGGATATTTGCCGCATCAAGGTCATCAAAGGGCAGGTCACCCCAACGAACCTTCACAGTCATTGTCCAAAAACAAATTCAGGTTATTGCATTAAAATGGCTATCGACTGTATGCAATGCAAATTTAGTACTCTTTTTTCAAATCCCTATCGTAGGCGTCTGAAATTACAAAATGATTTTCTTCTTACCAATTTTTTAAAATAAATAATATTTATCAACTTAAACAAATTTGATTGTAATATTCAAAAATAATAATTAAAAATCTCATACTTTATTATCTATTTTCATTATCTTTAATAATACATACCCATTTTTAATTAAAATACACAAAAAAATTGTAAATGATTTTACTATCTCATCAATTTAATTTAAAAAAAATCAAAATCTAAGTGCAACTATTAACCCTTATAATAATATGATTAAAATTTGGAATAAAAAAATCTTATTTGGATGTGGAGGAATACACTGACATAAGTCTCCAAAATGTGGCATTCAATATTAATTTCTTTGAAATAAAATTTAGATGTTTTTGGTTCATTTTAAAAGCTATAACTGGAATGATTGTGCATAGTGTGAAAATTTATTTGGTTGATTATAAAATAGGATATCCTACTTACCAGGGAAATGACTGCTACAGTTGTCTTATGTGCGTCCTACTTTGAAGGAACCCGAAAATATTTGGCAGTATCATTTTAGCCACTCACAAGGCATTTTAGAATGTAATTTGAAACCCTATTTATATGGAAATATTTACAGGGTAGTTCATAACGCTGGTTACTATAATTTTTTACATAGCAGTTCATAATGCTGGATACTGTGTAGAAAAAAGTACTCAACGAATTAATAAAAAAATTTAGACCGTTGTGATTTGTTTAATGGTTGTGCATTGCCTATCTTCTATTATCAATCGTTGATGTTTAAATGAGAGTCATCTATTTCAATTAAGAAACATTTTCAACATAATTACACCGTAGGCATTTCCATTTTGGAAATCCCCGACCTATTTTGTGCATCTAACAATTGCAACTGCTGGATTAGGCAATGACTACCACTGAAACAATCTTTACCGTTGATGAGTTTCTATTCGATGACTTGGGTAGAGAATTTGTCTTGTCTAATAGCTTGTAGATAATGCATTTGATAGCATGTCCATCCATCAATTACACGTACCTTCCTTGTTGGCTCTCCAAAGTCTCAGTCAGTACCATCCCATCAACCGCTAAGTCAAAGTCATTCATTCATATCTGCCCCATGACGGTTCAGAAAGACATCATATCTTATAATACATGAAGAATGCACATGTTCATTATTTTAAGTCACAAAACTATAAAAATGGAGAAGCAAGAGAAGGAGGAGACAGTTGGGATTATAGTAAGCAAAAAGAGAGGCAGAGAACGGCATAGCACATTGACAAATTTTGAAAGTATAAATGGAAGAGAGAGTGATGTAGGGAGCATATCAATGTAGATTTGAGATGAGTGTATCAATGCATAGAGGACTGATAATAATTTCCATTGCAGGAGAGAGAGAGAGAGAGAGAGAGAGAGAGGTGGGGGAGAAGTGTGTGAATGTTTTATAGATGTATATGATGTATGTCACTATTAGAAAAAACCCTGTGATAGAGACATTGTAAAAGGCCCAAATTTTGACAAATAATATATAAATTCTGGATATTGGAGGCTGAGCATTAGAACATGCTTCTCTACTTGGAAAATTGGGAGAGTCGCGCACTCCTCATTTCCATCACCCTCACAGTATACTTTAGGGAATTTTGATTCACACAATTTAGGGTTGTATTTTTTGCGTAAACATGGCACATGAATTTTCGGTCTAAGACAATATCCATTTCCTTTACAATTTTTGAGATCTAATAGTTAGATTAGACATGTTAGAAAGCATGCAAGAGCTGAAGCATGTGAAATTTTCTTTTTACAAGTGTTAGAGTAATAGTCTCTCAGATTATTAATTAAATCATTATGATCTAATTACTAACTCACCTATTCACTCTAGTTGCTTAAGCTAACCTTAGGTTTTTCCCTTTTAGGGTTTCATGATTCCTTTTATAAGGACTCACCTCTTTGCTTTTCATAAGGATTTTTCACATCATTGTAATTTCTAAAAACATATTGTCAATATATTGTTTTCTGTTGCATACGATGTCTACTCTGGCTTTTTGGCCGCCATAGCTTTCTTTTGTCTTCTGTCTTTGCTTCTTCCATGTGACAAGTTTGCATGCAGGTGTTCTTGGGAGAATGGGGTTTTTTCCTATTCTAACATGGGATCAGAGCCATCCTGCAGTTGGTGTTCATGTTTTGTCGAAGTGTTTCATAAGCTGGGGGTTTTCCTAGTTTTTCAAAAGTTTTTGTGTGGATTTAGGGGGACCTTTGTTTCTAGTCACTTTGGGCTCAAACAGACATTACTGTTGTGCTCAGAGCACCCAAAAACCCCATAATCCATATAAATTTTGTCCATTTTGGACATCTTGCCTCCGAGGCAGAAAATTTTTGGTTTCCAGTGCCGTACGGGCACGAAAACTGAGAAAGAAAAAAACAAACCTTTTTTTTAAGGTTTTTAATGCGTTTAAAAATGTGTGCAATGATTTTTCATTTTGGCCGCCGTCGCGCCACCGTAGGGCCACCGGCGCTCCACCGCCACCGGCCAGCTCCTCTGGCGCCCTCAGCCTGCTTGGCCCACCGCACAGCCCCTACCGCCCTGCACCTTGTGGCCACTGGCCCCGACAGCCCCCACTCCGCTAGCCCTCCGCCACCGGCCCTCCACCCCAGAGTCTGCCGCTCCACCTGGCTTCACTGCCTCTGCACCGCTCCCCGCTCTACCCAGCGTTTTGCTAAGCCCCACGGGCCTTCTCTGCGAGCGACCGGTCATATTGATGACAAGAGGCTCTGGATTCAGCCCCTGCGCATGCCATGTGCCTAGGGGCCCATTCTTTTTATCCCCAGGGGCTTAAAACCTGGCTTTTGGAGAATTTTTGGGCCCTTCTCACCTTTTTCTCTCTATGTGGAGCATACAGAGGCCTTTTTGGACTTCGTTATATCATCGAAAAGCTCTTTCCGAGCTCTTTCCAACCATGGTGGTTAGGTTTTTTGGGTTTTTCTATTTTGATAGTGTTTTTATCTATCAAAGTCTGGTGTCTATTTTCTACCTTTCGGGAGCCATATCTTACTCATCCGAACTCCATTTTTGGCAAACCAGATATCGTCAGAAAGCTGGTTTAGTGAGCTATTTAGTTGCAGGGGTATGTTTTCCTGATTCTATTCCAGGTTCTCTCTCCTCTAAGATTTTCTCGTTCACACTCTGGTGGATTACTTGGGTTCTACAAGTCCTGGGATCTCTTCTTCTGATCTTCTGGCTCACTCTTCTTTCTATCTTCTGAGCTTGTATGCTTCTCTTCTATAGCATTTTTATTCTGTAAACGCACTAAGATAAAGTGCCTACTTCTGCATATCTGGGATTTTGAGCACCTTGTGTGTTTTTTGTACTCGCACTCAGTTATAAAGTGCCATGGGGGGTTATGATGTTATGTCATTTTGTACTCATCCACCTTTGTCAAGTGAGCGTACCTTCCATGACATTAGCCCATGTTGATTGTCGGTGACACCGCCCTTTATCCTGTGCTTGTACTTATATTGCACTGTTGGTGTTCTTGATTCTTCTTTCTATAGATGTTTCTGGCATTGCATTTTAGTGTTCCTGTCACCCCTCTCCCTGTTCAACACTATGGGGGGGGTTCTCCTGTTGGTTCTATTGCTTCCTGGGTTCGATTGATCAGCTCTTCAGACTTTGTCTTCTCTACCTGGTCATGCACTTCAGTGGGGGTTCCAACAGTTACTTCTGACATTGTTTGCAGCTTCATGCTTTGGATATGCTTCTTGCTCATTCTTGTTCCTTTCTTTGGGACTTTCCCTAGATTGGAGGCTTAGTTTTCTTCATCTAGTTTATTTCATGTATTGGGTACCTGATCAGGCCTTGTTGTCGGGACCCTTCTTTCTGCAGTAGTCTCCTAGGTTTTTGCTTCTCCCTAAGCTTATCTTAAGGGGGGGTGTTAGAGTAATAGTCTCTCGGGTTATTAATTAAATCATTATGATCTAATTACTAACTCACCTATTTACTCTAGTTGCTTAAGCTAACCTTAGGTTTCTCCCTTTTAGGGTTTCGTGATTCCTTTTATAAGGACTCACCTCTTTGCTTTTCATAAGGAGTTTTCACATCATTGTAATTTCTAGAAACGTATTGTTAATATATTGTTTTATGTTGCATACAATGTCTCCTCTGGCTTTTTGGCTGCCATAGCTTTCTTTTATCTTTTGTCTTTGCTTCTTCCATGTGACAGGTTTGCATGCAGGTGTTCTTGGGAGAATAGGGTTTTTCCTATTCTAACAAAAGGAAGGTGGTAGAATTACAAAATGGAATCTCTATGTTATTTGTACTAGCTTAAGAGAGGTTCCCACTAATATTGGTCAGCTTCACAAATTGAAATCGCTGGAAATAGGAAGTAAGTTCTTGAAGAGCATATCGACCTCTATTGCAAATTTGACGAGCTTGAGTACACTAGGTATAAGGTGTGACTTTCTAACAAGCTTCCCTCCCTCTCTTAAAAACTTTTCCCATTTCACTCAACTAAAGCTTTATCGCTACATGTTGAATTTTGTACCGGACTTCCTCACGCGTCCAAATCTTCTTAACATGATAGACATGTATATATCGACACAAATATCACCACTAAAATAGTAAGAAATATCTTATTTTCTAAAAAGATAAACGTAAACATAAAGAAACAAATTTAAAAAATTAAAAATAATTTGAATAAATTTATTTAAAACAAAAGAATATTTTAGATGGAACAAAAATATTATAATTTATTTAAATTTATAGGACTGGACTAGACAACTCATTGTAGGTATGGGGTCAGATTCAAGGGGTCGGATTCAAATTCCTGACCCCATAACCAATGTCGAGTAAAGGAGGTTAAGAGACTTTTCATTTCATTCTCTACATGCCTAGGAACCTATGTGTAGATGAGCAAAAAATAAAACATGTTGAAAAGAAATCAAAGTCATTTATTTACTAAGGTTGTATTGTAAAACATGTTGAAAACAATGAAGTCTTTATTAGACTCAACTTGTGAAGGCAACCACGTGGAATGGTAAAGGCAATAATGTGTCTTGTCTGAGTCTTCCACACTAACGTGTCATTTATAGGGTAAGGTTTGAGGATGCTTGCTAATTTTATTTATGTAGTACTATTTTATAATTATATTTCTTATATATTTATGTATTGTAAATTACTATATGTGATTTCAAGATCAAATAAATTATATGTTTAATTTGTATTTAAAATTTATATTATATAATATAATGTAAATGTTAGATATATTTTAAATTTAAAATAATATAATTATATATCGAACATGATATTATAATATATATAGATAATAAATACAATTCATAAATGACTTATTATATATAAATTGTTTATATTGTATTATAAGATATGTATCTGATCATATATACAATTTATAAATGATTGAGTATATATAAACTGGTTCTACATAAATAGGTCACGTGGATTGATTTTTGTCACATTGATGAAGCATTGTGGACTATTTGGTAGTATTAAGCTTTGACAATCAATGTTTACTTTTGTGAAGCAAATACTTTATAGTAGTAGAGTGGTATTTTATTGGGACAAAACTTTACAATATGAAGTAAATATCATCTTTTATCAAGTGCCCCTATTTAATGTACATTACTATATATAAATATAATATTTATTTATTTTATAATCTAAATAAGATGCATACGTGTATATGTATATAATATACTAAATATGTAATTTTATGATATTAAAAAATATATTTATTAATTTATATTATTCTAAAAAAAGAGACGACAAATGGGTGAACAACGTAGATAATGCATTGTTTAACAAACGGTGTTGATGGCTGGAAATATATCAATGAACGTCTTTCGTAGCCTATAAGCCTTGAGTCGGCTTTGCACCATCCAATCTATGTAGACTTAAAGTTATAAGAAAGGGGTCATGAAGAGATGGATGGATAGAGAGAGGGAGATGTGTCTAGATGGAGTGATAGGGTGTGGGGGTGTAAAAATAGAAAATTAGAGAGGGAGAAATATAAAGATAAAGATATAAGTAGAAAGTAATAGAGAGAGGTAGAAAGGGGGAGATATATAGGCATAGGGAGTGATAGAGAGATGAAAAGATAGAGATACATATAGAGGGAGAGATGGGAGAAGAAATATAGAGATGTAAAGATTAAAAGGTATAGGAAGGGGGTGATGGAGAGAGATGGTTGGATAGAGATATAGATGAATATAAAGTGGGAGGATGGGGAAAAATACAAAAAAAAAATGGACAAATACTTAAATGACCTTTCCATAAATCTACGATGTTCCCATTGCACACTAAGGTGTGACTGCTAGTTAAATCATGTATAAGAATAACTTAGACATAACCGTTATGTTGCTTTTATAGAGAAAAATTAACTTTTGACTATTAAATCATATTATGTCTAAGAATAACTTAAACAACACCTTTAGTCATTAGAGTTGGAACTTATTCCATATCTCTTAAAATTTTTATAAAAAATCTTTGAATCTTTTTTAACTTATATTTTGAGTCCTCGTCCAAACACACTACTTAAATGTCACATTTTTCATTTGTCAAAAGAGTTTTAGGCCTCACTAAACTCTCGAATGCTAATTTATATGGACTAATCTATGGACAATGTCTTTGGAGAAACGTCAAAGGCCTTCTTTTGTTTTTGATCGGTAATAGGTCGAGGCTGAATATTTTATTAATTTAAAATTAGTACAGAAATCTCCATTCAATGCAGGCACTGGTAGGAAAGAATGGAGAAGAAAACCTCTAGTCTAGCCCGGGACCATAGTCCAGATTATGATAGAGTACAGAAGCAATTAAGAGGGCATACCCTCTTTTACACAAAACAAAGATGAAGGCATACCTTCATTTACAGAATTTCAGATTATTTAGAGTAAACTAAAAATAATATACAGAAATCTCGTTCTTGGTGGTATTAAGCTTGCTCTGGCCTGTAGGTATTCTGTATCCCGAGAGATGTTATTCCTTAAGGTACCTAATATTTGTATCCTTTTTCAATTTTGGTATTCCTGCAATATCAGAAAAAGGGGAGACAAAAAGAAACAAACCTGCAATATCCCTTCTTAACATGTTGGAATGGTCAGCCTTAATAGAACAAGTGAGGGTTAAGAGGGTTAGTAAAAATACTATCAATCTCAAAATTAAGGAGCTCTTAATGAGGGGAACTACATCATTTGGAGTGAATGGCTAAATCAGTCCAAATACTTGAGGCTATTTTTGAAAGAAAATATCATTAAGTTCCTGTGGGTATTGATATTTGGGTAAGTCTTATGTTGGGTATGTATAGATATAAGTTTGTAAAAGTATTAATATCAGTACGTCTAAACTTAATACATGATTTAGTGTTCACAAGATGAAAAACTGTGATGGTGTGTGTGTTTGAAAAATCTGATCATGCACAGTCAGTATTAGTGATAGGGGAAAGGTAGGTTCAAAGAGGGAGACGTATTATCTGATGTTGCAGCATCATAAAGTTAATTATGATATCTTGAGCAGTTTTGTGTGATAGAAGGGAATTGCTTTAATG